>LPNX010640470.1:371885-452845 GCA_001517045.1 Pseudotsuga menziesii | reverse complement strand
TCAAGAAAAATGACATCTCTGGAAATAACAAATTTCTTGTTTACCTCATCATACAGACGGTATGCCTTGGAGTATTCTTTGTACCCCAGGAAAATGCATCCTCTGCTTCGAGCACCAAGCTTGTTTCTTTGCTCCTTTGGAATCAAGGCATAACAGGTGGAACCAAAAACTCTGAGATGCCTGACTGAAGGGAGATGGCCAAACCACATTTCATGCGGAGTCTTGTTATCAAGAGAATTTGAGGGACTTCTATTTCTCAAATAGGCTGCACATTTTACTGCATCACCCCAAAACATTAGTTTTACATTCTTGAAAAACATCATAGAGCGAACCATATTCATTATGATTCTATTCATTCTTTCTGCTACACCGTTTTGTTGAGGATTGTAGGGAATGGTAGTCTGATGTGCAATTCCGTTTTGAAGTGTATTCTTTCCCATTATCAGTACGAAGTGTACCAATTTTTTATTGTGCTTGTTTTTCTATCAATGCATGAAAGTCTTTGAATGTTTGAAATGCTTCTGATTTTGTCTTTAAACAGTAAATCCAGCACATTCTTGAGTAGTCATCAACAAATGTCATAAAATACTTATTCCCATTTGCATAAGGAGTTGGCATTGGGCCACATAAATCAGAATGCACTAATTCTAATTTCCTACTTTCTTTGAAATTAGATTCATGGAATGGCAGCTTACTATGTTTCCCTAATATACATGCATCACATTTGTTCTTCTCTTTGGGAATGGTGGGAAAACCAAATACACCATTCTTTCTCAACAAACAAAGACTGTTATAATTTAGATGACCAATCTTGCATGCCACAATGAACTAGATGACAAATTACCTTCTCCATGCTAAGAGAGGTAGGCATAGTTCTGAACTCTTGTAGATGAACCCTTTAGCTCCAGTAGCTTCCCATCTTCATATCCAATCATGATGACTTGGTTGTCAGAGGACTTTCTTATTTCAACGATTCCATCAAACATGTGGATGGAATGGCCTTGCTGTCGTATCTCCACCAAGGACAACAGGCTTCTCTGCAACTCTGGAAGATAGAGAACATTCTTCAACAGGAAATTAGGGAATCCAGGCATCTTCAGTCGAATGGTGCCCATTCCCTTTGGTTTAAGACTTGACTTATCTGCAAAGTAAACTATGCCATCTATTGTTTCATTAAGTTCTTCAAAACAGTCTTTTCTAAATGTCATGTGTGATGTTGCACCAGTATCAAGCAGCCAACAATCTTTGTAAGATGAAAGTGAAGTCATTTCATTAATTCCAAGATTACAATGTGCAACAATACAAGAATCAGAATATTTACTAGCATCTTGGTCATCTTTCTTCTGGTTATGTTTGTCTTTGATGGAGTCCCATGAAGCCCAACACTGATCTGATGTGTGCCCAGTCTTTCCGCAACTCATGCATTACAAATCTGATCTTTTGTTTCTACCCCCTCTGCCTCTGAAGTTTCTTCTTCCTCGTCCTCTCTTGCTGCAATCTCCCTTGGAAGGGTCTTTGGATCGATTCTTTGTTTTCTAAACAAAGTCAAGGGATTCTTCGACAGGATCACTTGATTTCTTGATCTTTCTAGACCATTTTGGATATGTTTCCTTGCCAGTGAGGACATCACCAACAATAGGTGCTATAGATTGCATTTTTACAATTGTTAGTGTAATTTACAAAGAGAAATAAAAAATAAAAACCTTGCAGGTCTACAGTCTCTGCCAAGGTGAATACAATGCAAGTTTATAGCATATATATCAGTAGATACAAAATATATCAGTCATACACAGGATTCTTTATATCAGTCACTAGAAATATATCAGACTCATTATCACAATGCAATATATCAGTCTTAGTATTCAGTCTCTGAGATCGGTCTTCAAGTAGGTCTTCAACAGGCTGTAGCAACACAGGCTCTCTTGATAAGTAGGCAGCTCCACAGGTTCAGCAGCATGTATACACCAGCAATCATAAAAAATTTCCAGACTCCAAGCAGTATATATATTCAATGCATATATACCATTCAGCATATATATATCAGTCAGCATACATATATTCTTCAATCCATCAGTCAGTATTCAATTGAAGATTTATGTCTAAGATTGTCTCTCACACAAAATTCCTGATAAGAATTGAAAATAGAAGGCAGCACAAGATTACAATGTGCAATGGCTCACAAGATTACAATGTGCAAGGGTCCCGCTGCACCACTCTGATAGAGAGTACCAATAATGTGTCTTCACAGTCTTCACAACGCAGTCACACCAGGCACACCAACACAGCCTTCACGCAGGCAGCAGTCAATAGCTCCACGCTGTATGAGAGCATCAGCTCCATGCACAGCATTCACGGCAGTTACACAACCTCCACGCAGCTGAATGATTGCACATAGCTTCAATCAAGAGCACCACCGGTTGATCAACGCACAAATTTCACGCACAACATCAAATGAAGGCATCTCACGGGTTCAGTCTTTTTATGTCTTGAACTCATATGATTCATATAAAATCAGTACTTCAAATATAACTTGCCACAGCTTAATGGACTCGGATTCCAAACAATAGGAATGGCATGTACAAATGTCAAAAAGAAACAATCATCCCTTCAACAGTCTTAATTAAAGTTGGAAAGTCAGCAGTATATCTGAATGGAATTATAATTTGCCAATCGTTGACAGTTTCGTATTTACACTTGTAGCTACGCGCGAAATATTAATTCCCGGCATCTTTACAACAATGTGATAGCCAAGAAAATCCAATAAAAGAGAGCCAATAGTCAAATTATAAAGATGGTCTCACTTGCTTACAACGCTCCCAATCACATAAAAGCAGCTTCATTTCGCAGATAAAAGAAATGACGCATTGAGTCGCCTAGTAGGGCTTATAACTGGCCCTCGCCAACTTTCTGACCAGCTCTCACAATTACTTCAATGCTTCCCCACAGTTCACGCTGAACTTATGGGAAGGAACGATGTGTAAAATTCTCAAGTACGAATTCAAGCCTCCACACAAAGAGAAGGTAGGTATCCACTCAATTTTTACAAACTGGAGGATGCTCACACACTACAAGCTGAAAATTAGGGTTTCCACTAACTTTCAACACAGTATCCTCTTCAATACGCAATCTCCTCTTCAATACGCAGCATACAATCACAACGCAGTCTCAAATACAGGTGAATGCAGTAGTATACAATTGATTAGGGTTAGGTATACTCCAAACATATGAGCGATAATTCATATGTTATGGAAAAGAGCAGTAAAAATGTGAGCGAGTAATTAATAAGACAGCAACCAACAGACAATATCATACATCATTCCTCAATGCAGGTTGAGAAGAGAGCAGTCTGGCAAATGAGAAGAGAATAACGCATACAAATGAATGCGCACAGGCTGGCAAAGAGAAATGCATGCAAATGGCACTCTGGCACTCTGGCAATGGACTGGCAAGCAGAATGCCAGGACTGAAATGCAGCAGGAATTATGGCAAGCAGCCAAGCTCTGATACCACTTGTTAGGTATAACTCCCGATTCTCTCCATTACATAGCTAAAAGCATTTATTTATACATTTCATAGGACGGTTGTGTTTCACCTTCCGTCCAGCCTTTTCGGCTTCCTAACTATTCAGTTTTCTTTATTTATTTACAATAATCCCTAACGGATTATATTCTAACAATAATAATGATTTATGTATTGTTATTTCATTAAGTTCGATTACTGTCAAAAAATTTTAAGATTTTTTTAATGGCTCAAAGAATTCCAGGTTAGGATTTATGGAAAAATAATCTTTGTTTTCTTTCCTTAAAGATTTCTTCAGTTTGTTAAAGGAATTATTAATTTATAAACGATACTGTTTATGTTAATATTATTATCTGTGAATTTATTATATTTTATTAAGTACGTATTTGCACATATAATTTATTAATAAAGACTAAGAACAATCTATAATAGTTTAGTCTATTCATTAGGATTATTTCTATAAGCTTGATAAAAAGAAATAAGGATTTTCAAACCTATCATTACTCCTTTACATATAATTTGTTTGTAAGAGTATAAGAACAGTTCCTTATTAATAATACTTTAAGCATAGGTTACTAGTGTCTTTTAGTTTATTTTAATTCTAAGGAAAAGAATACTATGAGAGTTATTAAGTTCTTTATTAATATATTATTTATCTTGAATTAATTTGTCTTCAGAATTTAATTAGGTTACCAATCCTTAGTTAATATAAATAAATAAATAAGCATTATAACTGTGACATTTCTATTTCTTCTATTTCAGGTTAGATGTATAGTTTGTAAAAGAAAGTACTGTGTAAAAGAATAACTTACATACTTGAACACACTACTATTAGTAAAACAATATGACCGTTTTTTTTCTAGCATTCTTAATACACAGTCTAGTTTTAACAATAACGTAACTAAGCAGATTAATATTATTTTCTGGAAGCAACTTTCTACAGAAAGAAAAGATTCCAACACTCTGATAAACATAAGTAACTCTATTCATTTCATATTCCTATCATATCTTCATCTATTTTAAACAAACTACATGTGCTAGAGTACGATCTGGTTTATTCCAGATGGAGAAAAACACAGGTAGGATTATCTTCATCAATTATAGATTCAATATTAAAATATCTAAAGGGTTACTAGGTCTATCAGATCACTACAAAACATTTAATCAATCATCAATCATTCATTCACAAATATAAACTTTAACACAGCAAATAAAAGACTATGGAACCTGTTTTAAAGCTAGATGACAACAGCATTGGGAGGTCGTTCCTCCCTACCAACTCCTGGAGAGTGCTCAAACAACATCTTCTCAGGACCCCTGAGCCTATTCCTAGTCTCCTTGGCTGAGAACTAGTGGAGCAAGCAACAAAATACTAGTCCAATGAATCAGTACTAACTATGCACTCAGCAGGAAGATCCTTCAGCTAAAAAGCTGCACTAGATCACTTTCTGTAGTTTATCCCTCAAACACCTTCCACAAATTCCCTTCCCAATGAAATCCTTTGAAGTACATTCACCTAAATGATTATCTTCTTGGAATGAGCAGCCTCAGCTCTCTTCAATGGGATTTTTCATTAAGATTGCCTAGGTCTTTTTGGGTTAGTTGTCATTAATTGAGCCACCTGCTCTGATCCCACTTTCTTGGGGGATCATGACCCCAAATGTAGGGAGGTTTCTACAGGCAACATTGGAAGTGTTTGAGGATGCTGCCACTTGTCTATTTTCTCTCCACCTAGTCTCCTCCACCAACTAGACCATTAAAAATCTTTTTAACGGCCCTCTCAAGCTGTTGTCTCCACTTTTATTTATTTAAAATTAAAATATTCATAATTACATTCAATATCCTTGACTCTGCTGAGTTATCATTTACAACTTAGCATAAAATTTAACATAATGTCTTGGAATAAAATCAAATAAGATAATATTATTTTGCAAAATTGGGGCATGTGACATACACACCCCCTTAGAACATAACATCGTCCTCGATGTTATTTATTCTTCATCCTCATAATTCCCCTGGAAAAAAATTGGATATGCATCTCGCATTTTACTTTCCAATTCCCAGGTGGCTTTCTTTGGACTAAGGTGCTTCCATTGCACCTTCACCTATCCAATGGTGCAGTTTCGAAGTGTAATCTCCCTCTTCCCGAGGATACAGTCCGGTTCCACCAGAAATTCTCCTTCTGGTTCCACCTATACAAAATTCCAGTTAACAACATGAGTAGCATCATGAACATATTTCTTTAAAATGGAAATGTGAAAAACATTATGTACTCTTAAACTAGGTGGTAATGCTAATTGATAAGCTACTTGTCCAATCCTAGACAAAATTTCAAATGAGCCACAATAACGAGGTGCCAATTTTGCACAACTCCCCAATCTTAGAGAGCTATTTTTGGGCCTTACCTTGATGAACACATGTTCACCTACTTGAAACTCCTTTGGAGTTCTTTTTAAGTCTGCTTGACTTTTCTGCTGATCCTATGCCACTTTCAGATTTCCCTACACTTGTTTCACAATTTCTTCCATTTCTTTTAACAGATATGGACCTAATACCAATCTATCTACTAGATTACTCCAAGAGATAGGATTATTACATTTCCATCCATATAAAATTTCAAAAGGACTAAATCTGGCTGATGTCTAATAATTATTATTATAAGCAAATTCTACTAGATGTAAATAGTCCTCCCATTTACCAGTTTGGTCTTTTACATACATTCTTAATAGATCTTCTAATACTTGGTTTACCCTTTCAGTTTGTCCATCTGTTTGAGGATGGAAAGAAGTACTAAAATTTAATGTGGTGTTTAACCCTTTAAACAAATACTTCCAAAAGTTTCCTGTAAATTTACGATCTCTATCTAAGATTATGACTTTTGGTACTCCATGTAATCGGAAAATTTGTTTTAGAAAAATATCAACTATGTTTGCAGCTTTATAAGTAGTTTTAACAGGTATAAAGTGAGCTGCTTTGCTTAACTTATCAACTACTACCATGATAGAATCATTCTGATTTTGATTTCTAGGCAGCCCAGTAATAAAATCTAGACTAATTATCTCCCATTTCCAGCTAGGAATGGGTAATGGCTGTAGCAAACCAGCTGGGTGTTGATGTTCAGTTTTTACCTGTTGACATTCAAAACACCTAACAATATATTCTTCTACTTCGGTTTTCATATTTGGCCAGAAATACTCTTTTCTTAACATGGTTATAGTCTTTTGATAACCTGGATGACCTGAATATGGTGTTTTATGGATTTCATCCAGAATTAAGAGCTTAACTTTAGGTACGTTAGGTACATACATCCTATCTTTATACAACAAAAATTCTTTTTCATTTAAACTATAACCCTTAATTAAGTTTTCTGTTGGATTTTCTTTAGCTTTAGCTTGCAAATTCTAGTCAATTTGATATTGTTCTATTCCTTCTTTAAGATGTTCATCTAAATCTGAAACATAGGTGCTAATAGCTGCTGCAAAATTCAGCCTTGCATTCCTACTTAATGCATCAACAACTTTATTTTCTTTTCCTTTTATATGCTGAATTCAAAATCATACTCGCTTAAGAAAGCTAACCACCTAGCTTGTCTGGCATTTAAATTTGGCTGATCTAAAAGATACTTCAATCCTTTATTATCAGTCATTAAAACAAATTTTCTGCCAATTAGGTGATGTCGCCACATCTTTAAGGCATGTATTACAACTGCTAATTCCAGATCATATGTTGCATAATTATTTTTATGAAATTTTAACTTTCTAGACTCATAGGCAATACATGCCCTTCTTGAGTCAAAACACCACCTAAGCCATCATTACAGGCATCAGTGCACACTACAAATTCTTTATTAGGATCTGCTATTCTTAAAATAGGTGCACTGGGTAATAAAGTTTTTAACTTTTTAAAGCTTTCTTCACATTTCTGATTCCAGTCAAACTTCTTTCCTTTTTTCTGCAAGGAAGTTATCGGATTTGCTATCCTCGAAAAACCTTCAATGAACCTCCGGTAGTAACAGGTAATGCCCATGAAAGATCGAACATCTGTCACATCCTTAGGAACCGACCAATCTTCGATTTCCCTTATCTTTTCAGGATCTACAGAAATTCCTTCCTTGGTCACTACATGACCTAAATACTGAATCTTATCCTTGAAGAAATCACACTTACTAAACTTTGTGAAGAGTTGATGTTCTCGTAACTCTTGCAAAAAAAAATTAGATGTTCTTTATGTTCTTCTTCAGTTTTTCAATAGATTAGAATGTCATCGATAAACACGACCACAAACTTATCTAAATACTTATGCATCATGTTGTTCATTAAACACATGAATATAGTTGGGGCATTGGTAAGCCCGAATGGCATTACGACAAATTTGTAATGACCATATCTTGTTCTAAAAGCTGTCTTAAATATGTCTTCATCTTTAATCCTCACTTGATGATATCCAGACCTTAAATCTATTTTCGAAAACATCGTGGCTCCACATAGTTGATCAAACAAATCATCTATGCGAGGCAACGAATATTTATTTTTGATGGTCATCTTGTTTAACTGGCAGTAATCTATGCAAAGTCGCATAGTTCTATCCTCCTTCTTGACGAAGATGACAGGTGCCCCCCAGGGAGACACACTTGGTCGAATATACTTTTTATCAATTAATTCTTTTAATTGAGATTTTAATTCATTGAGTTCCAATATGTTCATTCGATACAGGGCCTTTGAGGTAGGTTTTGTGAGAATTTCTCCTCACTACAGGGGTAAAAATGGATCCCTTGTGCCTATAGGGAACAAGGGTCGGTTTCTACCCTGAGAAAACTGTAAAAAATGGAATGGAAAATGGTAAAAGACAAGTAGCAAATTGAAACTAAACTAAGCTACACTAGAACAAGTAAATGGCAGCTGAAATAAACTATATCTGAGCTAATAACAGAAAGAAAGAAGAGATGGAGTATTGTTGAACCCCTCTACACATAATGGGTTAGGGTTCCTCCTCCAAAACCTACAAAAGAAAATTATAATATCATGGAGAAAACCTGCAAACAATTGTTAATGGAAAAACCTGCAAATGACAATATGAGTTATAAAATAGAACAAGTAAATGAACATGCATAAACAAAATCTATACCTCACTTGGGTGGAAATGGGCCACCATGCCCTAGCTCATGGGAGCACCTATCTCTTGGTTGGGGAGCAATGGCTTGGAGAAATGGAGATGGAGGAGAGGGAGAGTGGGTGGTTTGAGAGCAAGAGGTCTCAAAGCATCCACGAGCAGCATAACAATATGCAAATGAGGAGTGTTTTGAGAGTGACCCCCCAACCCTACTTATATAGCTTTTCCAAGGGGTTTTAGGGTTTTAAGCCCTTGGTCAGGGCTTTAGCCCCTTTTTTGGGCCTTTAGCCCCTTCCACCCTAAATTTATCCCCTTTCAAGGTTTTAGCCCCTTTTTGAGGGCTTTAGATCCTGGGGGTCTATTTTGGGCTCTTTTGGAGGTGTGGGGGTCAAATGGAAGGTCATGGAAGGTCTTATGAAGTGAAATGAGTGTTGTCAGATGGTGTCTTTGGGTGGTGTAGGCCATTGCAAGCTGTGTGGGGGATTTTTTGGGTTAACAGGTTGCCCCCTGATGTGTGAGGGCAGGAGCTCAATGTATGGCCGACGGACATCATAGGATTTGCTATCGAGAGGTGGTGCTTTAGGGGCTGGGGCATGGTGGCTTTTGGTTTTGTATTTATTTGGTTCCCATTAATGGGTGAGATACAATAAATGTGTGACATGTATATAGATGAGGCGGGCATTCCCATGCTTGTGACAATGTCAAAAGAATCATTTGATCTATGCTCTAAAATACAAGGGCCGATCATATACAACTAATGTTACAATGCTAGTTGCCTCTCATGTGAGGCTGACTATAATATTGATCTGGTACATTGGACCCATGGCATTCTCATGGAATGCTACATCTCTATGACTGGCGGTCTACTGGATCTGGAACGATACATATCTATATGGACTCACTGATTGGGAGTCTGTGGTACAAGTATGCGGCATCAATCATAAAGGTATATCGAAGCACTGCTGGGGCTTCTGAACATTGTCTCCAATGCAACCTGAAAATCACAAGGGACATAACCTATTTAGGTCCCGCAAGTGGACTCACCAATGTGCTAGAGTCGGGTGACATCCGGGGTCTTCGACCAAGTACTATGTGGAACAACCCTATACAAATCTCAAAAGTGCGATGATAGAGTTTAAGTTGAGCACGTGAGAAACAACCATTCCAAGAGGCACTAAGGACTCCTCTCAAGTGGTCCAAGGAACTCAACCGTGATGTCAATGAAACCAAGGTACAAGGACCTCTGGGTCTATCCTTTGGAATATATGTGTTGGCATCGACAGAGGGAGACCTGCCCCTAGTCAAGGTAATGATGTTTCCTTGACCAGGAGCGCGAGGGATAACTAAAAGGTGTGAAGCAATCTACGGACCGAATCACTGAATTGTGGGGAAGGGGAGGGAAGGGAAAAAATGAATAGGGGTAGGGGGGGGAGTGGGAGACTCAAACTTCCTTTGTTCAGAGTATGACGGTAGGGCGAACCAGGCAAAAAATGAAACTTAACTCATGGGAATGGGATCATAGCTATAATACCGGGAATATCGCTGCAAATGGGAAACACTTGGAGAAGGTGGACACTTTTGATATTAATGGGATCTGAGGAAGACACATTGTAGAGTACTCTAAAAAAAGGTGACACAATGTAGGAACGCTACAAACTATTTTTTGTGGGGTGGTGTCTAGGGACACCGTTGTCGTACGATCTTGTGGATTTTTGGCAAGCTCGAGAAGGTAAATGCTCGATGGTGCTTTCAATTTTAGAGAGTCTGAAAGCACAAAGAAGACTCTAGTGGGGGCTCTTTTTCGTTGATAGTCTCCTGTGTTCGAAAAAGGATAAAAGTATACATAGGAGAGCTCACCCATCCTAGAGGGTATGAGAGACTTCTTTACCGTTGGTAGTCCAATCAGGCCGAAAAAGGTTAAACCTATATTGACTGGACGGTCATTCAAATACTTTTATGAGCATGAACGAAACCAAGTTTACTCGGCTATATTTTCTTATTGAAATGGCTGGAAAAGAGCTTAACGAAAACTGATGGTGAGATTTTTCGTAGAGTGCGGCCCCTCTGCCCGAGAAAGCAAAAAAGTATGCAAAGGGGAATGGTCTTGGCTTGAGTGTCCCAAGGAGGTCCTTTTCATGAGGTGGTCTACATGGTCCACAAAAGGAGGTAAATGAAATGATGTAGACGCCCTTTCCTATACTTTAGTGAGCGAGAAAGGAAGCAGTTGTGCTCGGCGATCTTTTCATTGTTTTAAGGAGTCATAAAAGATCTTAAACGAAACTCCAATGTGGTTAACCGACTGCGGTGGCACGGGTGATGCCCCTATGTCGGGACGGTGGACAGAGGTCCACAGGTCATCCATGCAGTATGGTCGGAGCAAAAGGCTCTCAAACATACCAGTACATGTGTGGGATATGTCGCGACAGAGGCCTGCGAGACAGTACGATAGAGGCACGCAAATCGAGGTGGCTCTCAGATAGAGCTCAGGAGAGCGTGTGTGTGTGTTGTGGTGGACGAACTTGACTACATGCGATGTAAGTACAAGTCCGGAGGAATTTATATGCCAAATATGTGCAAGAAAAGAAAACTTTTTGTGGACAGTGATCCAAAGGTCCGTGTAAGGTGCAGTGAAAAGAAAAGACAATATATGTGTTTAAAAATAAAATAAAAGCTAAAACTACATTCATAAATGGGCAGCGGCCCGAGGACACTTCTATGTCAGATATATGCAAGAAAAACAAAAGGTTTTTGTGGATGATGGTCCAAAGATGTCTGCATAAGGTGCGGTGAAAAAGACAATTATAACGATAAAAAGTAAAATATGGTACAATCCTTAACGGGCGGTGGCCCTATCACTTGTATGAGTAGCGGTCGAGAAGTGTGATACAAGTACCGGTCCGTAGACACTAGCATCGTTATGTCATGGCTCATGAATCGAGGTGACTTGTGGGAGATGGTCCTGAAATTGACTTATCAAACATGAGACAACGGTCTCATAACTAAAAATGGAAATTTGATCCTAGAGGTGTGAGAGGTGTCTCAAACAGGTTCCAGGTGACATTTGACTAGCAACTGATGGTGTTGCCTTTGATTTTTGCTGAAAAATGGTGAAAAACAAGAAAAAGAAAATGAAGTGACTTGTTGGTGATGTTAGGCGTAGAATTTCTTGAGGTAGAGCCCATTGCGGGGGTTCTCCAAGAGTTGTCCATCAGAGTCAATGAGGGTGTATGCCCCCTTTCCAAGACGAAGGTCATTGGCAAGGCGGGGTGATAGAATACGGTCTTTTATGGGAAGAACCGATTCCATACTATGGTTTAAAGGGAATGGGGTAAAACTGAAGGCGGTCTTACATATATCTCTGTCATCGTGTAAGTGGTGCTGGGATAGATTAGGTGGATCTTCCACAGCTGACAAGATGGAAGGGAAACTGGTGCTAGAGATCATGTAAATGGTGTTGGTTGTTTTTTTGTGGCCTTGGCCCCTGTCTCTATTGGAGGAAGAGGGGTAGGCCTGGAGACCAGAGGAGTCTTTGATGGACTTGGAGGTAGGTGCAACATCATCTCAATTGGATGGACATGAGTCAACACATCCTAGGGCCTCAGAGGTACAGTAGGTGGTTCAAGGTACCACAGAGGATCTCCTAGTGTGAAATCTTGTAGATGGAGGGTTGCCAAGGTAGACTTACTCATGATCCTGGATGGTAGGAAAAAGAAAAGGAAAAGAAAAATAAAAAGGATCATGTTGATCGGGAATGAACTACATTGTTTCCCTGGAAATTGAGGTTGAGGTTGCAACTGAGGTTGTTTCTGTGGCTGCAGAAACAATGGAAGAGACAAGTCTGATGGATCGTCGATGATGGTGGAGACAAGAAGGTCTGTAGAACTGGACATCATGTATATGGACATGGTGTCTGAAGAAGGCGGTGGGGGGTGAACTTCTTCGATCAAGGTGATCTCAGACTCAAGGGAATGGTGATGGAGGTCAGCAAGAGCCATTCAAAATTCAGGGAGGTCTTGGCAATGGTGGGAGTAATTTCCATACAAGACGCAAAGGGTGCAAGCGTGGTTTGTCCTTAATACCTTGTTCTTTACTATCAGCGTGGTTGGGAGTTCAACCACGGGGATGTTTTCATTTGTATCCATGGCATCCAGATGCGTACAGATCACTAGGATTTCAGGGCACTCTTGAGTTGGGTGGCCCTATTGTTCGCAGACAGCACAAGGTGGTACTGCCCGTGGTTCTGGGGTGGCTTTGGTGTTTTTCCCCCTCACCCATTTGGGTTGGGGTGGTGCAGATGCGGGTGTGGCGGTTGGCCTATGCAGACCGGGTGGGGGGTGAGACTCAACCGCAATGGGTTGCACCAGAGTAAACACAACCTAGGGCACTGGTGGTTGAGCTGGTGGGTCTAGATACCACACCAGGATCCCCAATGTAAAGTTGGGTAGGCTTAAAGTGGCCATGACCGACTTGCTCATGACACCAGGTGGGGGAAAGAGGAAGGGAATTGTATGGACCGGAGATGAGCCCACATAACTCCCAGTTGGTTTCATGTGGGGGTGAGGTTGTGGTTGCGGCTGTGCGTAATGCTGCTGCTATGGGTGGTGTTGCGGCTGCTATTGCCGTTGTGACTGCAAGCAGTGTTGTGGTTGTGGTTGGGGCTGCGGCTGTGGTTTGGGTGCGGCGGTGCTTGATGAGACCATGCACAAGTCTGCAGTTTGATTTTGTGTCGGTGGTGGCGACACCAATGGGAAAGGAGCCATCATGGTGGGATCAGTAAACAACCCAGGGCCCACATTCAACGGTGGGGAAGCTGGTGTGTTTTCAACCATAGTATTGGTTACAGGGATGACGTTAACATGTGCGGTCACCCCTTGTGGCTAGGTGGTGGTGATGGTAAGGATAATGTTGGCAGGCACTATTAACCCTTACGAATCATGGTAGGTGAGCTGGTCAACCATCACAATCTTCCCTTCATGGGGGAACATCATGAGGCAGAAGAAAGTTGACGCGACCACTCACATGGTGTACATGTAACTCCTACCAAGGAGGAGGCTGTAATCCAGTTGAGCGTTGACAAAATCAATGTCAATCATGACTGTTTTCCTGGATAATGTGATGGGGACATGAGGGAGGATTCCCTGGGCTTTAGTGGGGTGTCCATCATAAACCCGCAGAGTCATGGAATATGGTTACAGAATTGTTGATCCAAGCTTCTTCCAAACCAAGGTAGACATGACGCATGTGGATGCCCCCTCATCCACTATGCATCGGTGCACAAGCAAGTTCCAGATGGACACCGGGATTTGGAAGGCGATAGTGGAGGGCATGTGTGGCTCTCCATTCTCCGTATCAAAGGTGATCAGCTTGGATTCGGATGGGTCTACTACCCCTAGAGCGGTTAGTAGGGATTTCCACTGCATTGGGCACATTTTGAATACCTCAAGAGCGGACATGGCGGTTGGTGTTTGGGCCAAATCATCCACTACGCTATAGCTGAATGCAACTCTAGCTGTGGCATTATTGGTGATTCTACATATGGGGGGGCACAGGAATGGGGGTAACTGGAGAGGTAGGTTGGTTGTCTTAGACATAGATGCTGCTGATGAGTCAATAGGTTTAGTAGTGGTACCGTATTGGTTTCGTCTAATCTATAAATTGACCTCTTCAGTGGTCATGGTCATCAGGTGGTGGACACCTCTTTCGGCCATGGGCGGTGCCCCCGGAGCATTGGGATTGGCCTAAGGAGGGGTAGCGGTTGCCACCAATCCTTGGACTGGTAATGGGTTCTGAAGCACCATGGGAGGAGGTCCTTATGGTGCTAGGTTGGGTTGTGCTTGGTTTGTAGCATTGGCGGCCTGTTGGGCCTCATTTCGAATGGCCTGCTTCGCGCGACCCATGAGGGGACACTCGAATGTATAGTGCCTATAGACCTCACAAAGTGTGCATGGTTGGTTTGTGCACAATGGGGCATTGTGTCTTGGTGCATTTGGTCGTGGGGGGTTCTGGGCTAGCTGGTTTGCTGCGGCGTTTTTGGGAGTATTCGGGTGTTGAACACCTCCTTGCGGTTGGTTTTTTCCCTAGTTGCGGGGCCGGTTATTTCTAGCTTTCCCTTGTTTATTGTTGGGGGCAGGCTGGTTGGGATGGTTTTGCTGTGCAAACATGTGTCCCAACGGAGCGGATGGAGCGGGGGTGGGAGCTTGGACTTGTTGCACTGGTGGTGCATAGTAGATTTGTGGGGGTGGTAGTGCCATGAATGTGGGCATTTTCCCCACGTACTATTGTGCTAGCCAAGCCATAGCTTGAACATGCTGCAGTGGCACAGGTTGTGCATAGGATGTGGTTGCTCCGGACTGAGACATCATTTGAGCATAGTCCGGAGCTTGGTTTTGGTAAGCAACGTTAGTGGTGCTGCTTGGTTGCGGTGCTCCGGCATGTGGTGTTGGTCGGGGTGGTGGTTCTTGGGAGACTGACCCTATGATGCCATCCACTACGTGGGATGCCCCCGATGTGTCACGGTAAGAGGTACTTGGACGGGGAGCGTCTGGGATGATGGTACACAAGTATCCTGACTGGGCATAAATGAGGTCAAATTGTTGGGCCTTCAGTATGGCCTCTTCTTCAAATTGGGGACATTCTGATGCGATGTCCTTTGTGATGGGTGGGAGAAAAGTCTTGAGGAACCAATCTAAGAATATCCTGTCATCAAGTTGGATATTGCACAAGCTACGACGCCGCCGCCACTCGTGGATGTGATCAGTGATGTTGGTGGTAGTGTTTTGGTGACAGGATAGCAAGATCTCCACCCCCTCATCATATCTGACAGGGAGTTGGAAATACTGTAGGAACATGAAGGATAGGGAGTTGAAGTCGGGGTACTTGGCTTGTGGCAGCTCAATCTACCATTTGGCTGCCACACCTATGAGGGTGCATTGGAACAACCTCAACCTGACAGAGTCTTCTACGATGCTATTGGATGAGCACCATAGATGGATGGTCATTATATGATTTTGGGGACATTCCCTGGCTTTTCCTTCAAACTTTGGGATTTCTGAAGGCAGCTTAGTTGGCATGGGTGGCCAAAAAGCTTGGTGATGGATGGGGTCATTTGTCAATCTAGTTAGGTTAGACAAGTTCAAACAAGCCATGAATAGCAGATTTGACCCCAAGTTGGTGTGGGATGGAGCTACAATGGGAGTGGGGTTTGCAGGTGCATAATGCATCTGCATGGATGGGAGTGCTTGTGGTGGTACCATGGCGGATGGGCCACTACCCCCAAGTGTTGTGGGAGGGATGGTATGGGTGGCGGGGGAATTACACCTTTGGATGGTCGTATGGGAAATGTGGGTGGTTGGTGCATTGCCCCCCTGTGTGGCAGGTGGGACAATGTGTGTGGAGGGGCCACTGCCCCCATGTGTGGCCACTAGACCAGCTTGGATGGTCACTATGGGTGGTGGCAATTGGCTAATGACAATATGCATGACTGTGTTTGGACCGCTTGCCACATTGTGAGTGACTGGTTGTGATGTGGACATAGGTCCACTTGCTAAGTTTAGACCAGAAAATGGATCCAGGTTTGCAGTAGCCATGGGGCTAGATGGTTCAGTGTGGAGGTCTGGTTCAGACTGATATGGGTTTGAATCTGAATCAAAGGCTGTATGGCCCTTTGATGGTGTGGGATATTGCTGAGAATGGCTATGACAGTGCCGACTGAGTGTTCCAAATGGTGGTGGTTCGCCTCTTAGGCATGAGGAAGATCATGGAGGATCAATTGTGTTTGCCTGTGTGAATGAAACTAGTGGGTGTAAAATTTGGACCCCGGTTTCAATGGCTTCTTACTGGCTGAAGGTGGTCTCTCAGCCACCAATACTACCAGAAGAAAGTGCTTGGATTTTTCCTCACGGGTAACTCTACTCAATTGAAAGGGGTCATTGCCCGTTTCGCTTGGCAATTCCTCTTAGTGACTAGCTACTTTGGGGTTCCTGTGGTACTCCTCACAATGAGTTTCTGGGAAAAGCCCAAGTACTCCCTATAGTTGTAGCAGTCAGGGACTTATGTCCTCAAAGACTGCAGAGTTGATTGAACTTAGTGTAAATTTGGTAATTTTTAAGGCTCACTCAACGTCATGAACTGAGTTGGGTTAATTATGTGGTATGGTGTGTTGGTTTGCTTGCTTGTTCTGGTATTTGGTTTGCAATATGTTTTATGAATTCATGGTAGAGTTCATATCATGGTTTTTAATGCAAATGTAAACAGAAACTTGTAAGCAAATATTGTGATTAACCTTGAATTGTTGGCCTAACTAAATGTCTGCCTCTCAGTGGTATTCTTCTTCAACCAAGAGAAGGTGTTGCGCTCTCAACACAATGGGACTAAGACCATCCGTATATCCTCAGGTAACCTCCCAAGTGTTAGGTTGGTCAAGCAGGGAGGATGCTTAGCGCCGTGAGAAGCCCTCCTTCTCTACCCCCATACCTTCCAGGTCACCTGGTTTGAATGGTTTAGGAAAAATGCCATGGAGTGCCTAGATCTATACGAGCTTTTCCCTTCGTCGTATCCCAGAATACCCCGGAGGGTGATGACTGGGTAGAGGAGGAAGGGGGCAGCAAGATGGTTAATTTTATATTAATTTTAGTTAGGCTAATTCATTTTATTAAACCTTAGTGATTGGATCAGCATATACACATTGTTCATTGATTTGTTTGCAAAAAATAAAAAATGAAATAAATAGAGATCTATAATGGTGGACAGAGGCATCTGGGCCGCACTAAGAGTCCTATAAAACTGGAAATTGCTGCTAATTAAACTGAAAAACAACTTCTATGTGACAAGCTGCACATTTCTGACTAAATCCCGCGAGAGGGCTGCGAGATTTTTCCAGAAATGAGCGAGGAGGTAGCACAAAATGCCAAAACAGGTGCAACTTGAGCTCCTGGGATGAAGTCACACCTGTCTGAGGATTAAGTGCACCCTGGGTGCACCTGTCTGCCAATTAAGAGTGCCTTCATGCACCTTTTCCCCCGATAAGAGCAACCTGCTCCGGAAAGGGGTGTTTTTGGTGCTGCAGGGTCAGATCTGGCCGACAGTAACTGGTACTAGGTCAATCTGACTTAGCTCGGCCTGTGAAATGCTTCGGCACTGATAGAAAAAAAGAAACAAAGTAAATCTAAGCAGATCTAATGGAACATTTTTGAAACTAGGCTAAAAACTGAAAAACTTGAAAAACTTTGAAATTTTTGCCCAGGGATCCTGTGGGATCGACCCAGTGGATTCGCCAAAGCTATAGTTAGAATTTATCCTCACTACAAGGGTAAAAATGGCTCCCTTGTGCCTATAGGGCACAAGGGTAGGTTTCTACCCTAAGAAAACTGTAAAAAATGGAATGGAAAATGGTAAAAAACAAGCAGTGAATTGAAACTGAACTAAGCTACACCAGAACAAGTAAATGGCAGCTAAATTAAACTATATTTGAGCTAATAACAGAAAGAAAGAAGAGACGAAGTATTTTCGAAACCCTCTGCGCACAATGGGTTAGGGTTCCGCCTCCAAAACCTGCAAAAGAAACTTATACTATCATGGAGAAAACCTGCAAACAATTGTTAATGAAATAACCTGCAAATGACAATATGAGTTATAAAATAAAACAATTAAATGAACATGCATAAACAAAAGCTATACCTCACTTGGGTGGAAATGGGCCACCATGCCCTAGTTCATGGGAGCACCTCTCTCTTGGTTGGGGAGCAATGGCTTGGAGAAATGGAGATGGAGGAGAGGGAGAGTGGGTGGTTTGAGAGCAAGAGGTCTCAAAGCATCCACAGGCAGCATAACAATATGCAAATGAGGAGTGTTTTGAGAGTGACCCCCCACCCTCCTTATATAGTTTTTCCAAGGGGTTTTAGGGTTTTAAGCCCTTGGTCAGGTCTTTAGCCCCTTTTTTGGGCCTTTAGCCCCTTCCACCCTAACTTTAGCCCCTTTCATGGTTTTAGCCCCTTTTTGAGGGCTTTAGCTCCCGGGGGTCTATTTTGGGCTCTTTTGGAGGTGTGGGGGTCAAATGGAAGGTCTTATGAAGTGAAATGAGGGTTGTGAGATGGTGTCTTTGGGTGGTGTAGGCCATTGCGAGCTGTGTGGGGGATTTTTTGGGTTAACACTAGGTACTGCACCCGGTACCAGTTCAATGGTGAAATCCAATTCCCTTTTTGGAGGTAATCCCAGAATTTCTTCTTGGAATACATCAACATACTCTTTTAAGACTGGTATGTCTTCCACTTTTAACTTATTTGTTTTAATTATACCTTCCTCATCAGTAATTGTTACTGCATAAGCTTTACATCCTTTTCTAACAGCTCTCTTAAGCTGTAGGGCAGAAATCTACCTTATAGTGGTTTTTCTAGGTATTCCTTTAACACTTAATAGTTTTTCATCACTGTTTAAGCATGTGAAAGTTTTATCATAACAATTTAGAATTAATCTATGTTGTTCTAACCAGTCCATACCAATAAGCAAATCATAAGAACCAAGAGGCAAAACATTAAGTTTAACAACAGTTTCAAATTTATCCATAACTATTGCACATTCTTTCATAAAACATGTTAGTTTTCTTTTAGCACCAGTGGCTAACTGAACTAACCATGAATTCTCAAACTTATCAACATATAACTTACATTTTTCTACTATTTGGGATGCAATATAACTGATACTAGCTCCTGGATCAATCAAAATAGTTACAGGGGTCTGATTTATAATACCTTCTACTTCCACCATGGAAGTCTGATATTCAGATTATCAGTTCTCCAAGGATGTGTTGATTCTAGGCATGCTCCTTGTTAGTTCCCCAACAGTCATCTCCTCTTGTATGATATGAACATTGGTAACAGTCTTCTTCCGGTTTGGACAGACTGAAGCATAGTGTGGGCCATTACACTCCCAACACTTGATAGGCTCTTTGCGCTCAAAGTTCTTGGTAAATTTTCCATGATTATTTGCAAATTCCTTACCTTTAGAATTATTCTGATTATTGGGTGTATTGTTCCTATTTCCTTGGAAATTCTTATTATTAGGATAATTTTTGGCCTTATTGTTTTTGAAATTTCTGTTAGGAACAAAATCCTTCTTCTTTTGTTCAAACTGATTATTATTTTTCTTAGCTTTCCAGTTGGCCAAGCCTTCTTTCTTTTGATTCTGCTCAAAACAGAAGTTAGCTTTTCGCATATCTTCCTCCTAGGTCTTTGGGTTATCATATTCAATTCTATCTTTAATATGATAAGGTAGAAAACTAAGGAATTGTTGTACCTTTGGTTTCTCATCTACAAGGTATGATACATACCTAAGTAGACTTAAGAACTTGCTGTTCAGATCCTTCATTGTCATTGATCCTAACTTTCGCTCATAAAACTCTTTGGATCTCTCCTCATAATACTGCTCAGGCAGGAATTTCTTTTTGAAATACCTCTAAAAGGTACTCCAGTTAACATCTTTCTCTTTTATGCCTTTAACTCTTTTCAAGTCCTGCCACCAAATGTCAGCCTTTCCTGAGAGGTTATATATAGCCATTCTAGCCTTTAACTGGTTAGAATAATTATATATTTGGAAGTACTTCTTCATCCCAGATAACCAGGATTCAGCTTCCTCCCCCTTCTCAGTCTCTCCATTAAAGGTTGGTGGTTTTATCTTTTTGAATTCCTCGAAAATTTCCTCATAAGGTTTGTATTTCCTCTTTTTAATGTATAGATTATCATCACTACTGTCTCTAGTAGTATGGTAATTTCGTTGTTCACCAAACACTTCAGAAGACGAACTACTTTCAGTTTTTGTATGTTTCATCTTTTTAGATTTACATTGATGACTGGCATATTCTGATTCTGATCTTCTACCCCTACCCTCAGTTTGAAACTTTTCAGTCAGGATCTGATTCAGCTCTTCTTGAGCCCTCAGAATCCTTTCATTTTCTCGCTTTACAAACTCCATTTCAGTTTTTAAGTCTTTTACAATTTGTAACAACCCTGAGGAATTGGTAGTTAAATCCTCTGGAATAGGATCTCTTGGTAAATTTCCTGTTTCAGTAGCTGGAGACTCCTCCTCTGCATACTCTTCCAGCCTTTCCATACCTACCTGTTAAACTTCAAAAAACAAATCTTTGTTGAATAACATTTAAAATAAAGTACATCAACATAATAATTTAATTTACTATTTTATGAAAGCTAGTTGGGCTTCATCAAGGCCTAGTGTTTGAACCTTGTGCTCTAATACCACATGTCAAAACCCCAACTTTTCACAAAAATTTAAAATTTTGAGATAACAACAAATATTAAAACCTTCGGTTTACTTAACAGCTAAAGGTTAGTAATAAAAGAAACAGTCAAGTGATTAATTTTACTAAATATCAATTATGTTAACTCAACAGTTCATTTTTGTAACAAGAATAAGGTTTACTTACGTATTGTTTTAATTCAGTTTACTGATGAGTCTCTTCATGTCAAGTAGGTGGAATCTAACTTTTGAATCCGATGCTTACTTAGCATTTGTGCTAACGTAGAATACTACTGGTTCTTACAGGTTTACACGTATGATCGAACGAGTAACATTTTAAAAAATTCTTAAAGTATCTAGCAGTGTTTTATTTGCAATTATAAAGCTTAGTAATTAAGCTGCTAAGTTTAATTCAAACAACTTTCGTGAGGTAAAACCATTTGGCTTCCTTCAATTTCTCTTGTAATAAAGTTCAGAAGTACGTAGTGACAGTAAGATATGTTTGCGGCTCTAAAATTATAATCTCAGTTACAAAGTACTTCTACTTTAGTGTGCATAACTTGCAATGTTATAATGGTTGTTTTGTCAGTATGTAAATAATAATATACTATCTTATATGTGTAGAAACTATTCAACATTTCGCTTTTGCGAGGAAACTTACAACCATTAAACCTCCTGACAGTATAAGTTTGATTTGTATAAAAAAAAACCATAATGCTTTCTCACATGAAATCAACGTTTGCCTATACTTCTTAACTTCACGTCGAACCATGTGGTTCTAAAATTATGGACTCAAGTAGGATCATTCCTATTCAATTTCTTAATTTTATATGATACTTCTCTTGTATTAAATTACTGTCTACAAACAGTCTTTCTGAGATTGATGCTTTCGGAACAGGTCAACTTTCTAGTTATTTTGTATAATTCTATAACCACTTCACTAACCAATAGACATGGTGAATCATTAGTAAATACCAAGTTGAGTCACAACAAAGGTCCATCAAAGTTTTGTCGCTCTGAACTATGTAAAATAATTTCAAAAAAAATGTCTTTACAAAAACTTAGTCAACCTCATAGTTTTGTTACCATTTGATTTATTAGTTCCTATAAATCTTATAAACATGCATAAACTATTTGTTTACTAGAAATTCCAGTCTATAATTAATTCAAGGTCATAAACAAGTTTTAAAAAGAGTTTATTATTCTTCAAAATATTATGTTATGCCATTTATAAAAGTTATAACTTGAATTGTTGTTTTACAAGAGATTAACCATGCATAAACTATAATGTTTTTACATAAGAGAACTATAGTTGTTTGGTGGTTAAAAATATTTTAACTTAAGCTCTCCCATAACATATGACCTCTATCCAAATCAAGGTCAATATTTTAAGAAAAACAAGGGTTACCAACATTCATATTGTATTAACGATGTTACAATAAAATAAACATAATGAAAATGATGAAATAAGTTCTATGTATGAACGATTTCGGGCATTTACCAAAGTTTAAAAGTGTCACTTCTTGCTAGGTCAACGTAAATCATATCATTGATATTCTAACACTATTCTAGTATATGATATGATGAACGGTGTGATCAATTTACAAGGCAATAATTTGGTTGATGATATAGTTGATACCTCGTTTCAATAATTAAATAATTGGTTATCATTTTAAGCAGGAAACTATAGAAAATGATCCACTGCATGGTTTGATTTAACATGACCACATGGGCTTCTCCTGGCCAAGCGTGGAAAATATAAGAACCAACATAATCCTAACCCTTTTCATTTCTCCTCCGCAGTTTGTGCTAGCCCTTGAGGCTGCTCTGCTTGGTTTTCATGGCGGCCGTCGGTCCTCTTCTGCTCCAGTTGTCTCAAGTCTTGGGTTAGTGTAGCCTTTTTCTCCGGTATTTGGTTTTAAAGCCATTATTAGTGGCTGTGAGTTCTCACTCTACAAGCCTTGTTGAGTCTATTGTTGCCCTTGGCTCGCTGTCTGCTCAAGCTTCCTTTCGTTGTCCTTGTGGCTCGCTGTTGCATGAGGTTCAGTATTTACAGACTATTGGGTCTATAATTTGCAAAGCCTATTGGTGACAGTACTTCTACAAGACTGTTCGTCGTTTCAATTGACAAGTAAAATTTTGTTTTTGTGTTTATTTAACTTGCAGCAGGTGTATTGCTGTTATGATGGCATAAATAGATATTAGGTTATTTATTTACTGACATTCATCTTTTAAACTCCTTGCAGGTGCTCGCCACTACATGCATTCACATTGGAGGAAGTATGCAGTCATTCTTCGAATGTCGTGCCTTATGGCTTAATGCGGGTAAGCCCTGTGGTCCATGTGTTGGGTTTTACCCTACCTGTATTAGGGTAGTCATTTGGAATCACCCAGGGTTTGGGGAAGCCTTCCTTGGCTCACCATAAGTTATGTGGTTCCTTTTATAGGTCGTTTGTTGATTTACCTAGTTCAAAACCTCGCTAGTCAATGGGTAGACTCGGTTTTAAAATGAGCAATATAAAATGGTTTTGTTTTGATGGTTAGCTTACGGCTTGTTTAAAATTTAAACAAAATCTCTCCTATAAAGATAGTTCTGTCTTCGAGCTTGTCTCGATTTATCGTAATGCTTAATATTATGCTCCGTGTAAAGTACTCTGTAAAGGTTTGTTAATAATGTGTTAAGACTAATACATACAGTCATAGTTTAGTTATAATTCTTGCTCATCTTTTCTCAGAGTTACGAACTAGGGTTTATCCTGTGGAAACCCTCGTTTTAAAACAAATTATTCTACTTAATTTTTAACAAATTTTAATACTTATTTAGTTTGACTGTTAACTAGTATTACAAAATATTGTGGAAATTCTAGTTTATAATAATTACCACTGTCTTTTTTGTTTGTCCTTAAAGGATTGTAAGTAATTTATAATAACCTAGTTATTTTAATGGTTACATAATCCAATATATTTGGTTTATGACTTCAATGTATTGACATTTGTAATTGTAATAAATATAAGGGTTTTAACCTTGTCTTTCGTTTTTACAGATACACCTTGTTTGTAAAAATAAAAAGAACAGATCTTTTTATAAGTATACATTTTGTATTTCATTACTGTATTTTATTTCTGTGTAATGAATTTAATTTGTTCTTTTAATGGTTAAAAAGAACTAATCTTATTGTTTATCCTAGGTTACTACTGTAATGGATTTGCATATAAAGAATACTGGTAGATTTCTGCTCAAAAATATGAGCCAGGGTTTTTACCCTATTTAACTTTTATAATAATGATTTCTGTATTGTTATTTTGTTAAGTTCGATTACCGTCAAAAGGTTTTAAGATTATTTTAATGTCTCAAAGAATTCCAGGTTAGGATTTATGGAAAAATAATCTTTGTTTTCTTTCCTTAAATATTTCTTCAGTTTGTTAAAGGAATTATTAATTTATAAATGATATTGTTTATGTTAATATTATTATCTGTGAATTTATTATATTTTATTAAGTACGTATTTGCACATATACTTTATTAATAAAGACTAAGAATAGTCTATAATAGTTTAGTCTATTCATTAGGATTATTTCTGTAAGCTTGATAAAAAGAAATAAGGATTTTCAAACCTATCATTACTCGTTTACATATAATTTTTCTGTAAGAGTGTAAGAACAGTTCCTTATTAATAATACTTTAAGCATAGGTTACTAATGTCTTTTAGTTTATTTTAATTCTAAGGAAAAGAATACTGTGAGATTTATTAAGTTCTTTATTAATATATTCTTTATCTTGAATTAGTTTGTCTTCATAATTTAATTAGGTTACCAATCCTTACTTAATATGAATAAATAAATAAGCATTATAACTGTGGCATTTCTATTTCTTCTATTTCAGGTTAGATGTATAGTTTGTAAAAGAAAGTACTATGTAAAAGAATAACTTACATACTTGAAGACACTGCTATTAGTAAAACAATATGACCCTTTTTTTTTCTAACATTCTTAATACACAGTCTAGTTTTAACAATAACCTAACTAAGCAGATTAATATTCTTTTTTGGAAGCAACTTTCTACAGAAATAAAAGATTCCAACACTCTGAAAAACATAAGTAACTCTATTCATTTCAGATTCCTATCATATCTTCATCTATTTTAAACACACTACCTGTGCTAGAGTACGGTCTGGTTTATTCCATATGGGGAAAAACATAGGTAGGATTATCTTCATCGATTACAGATTCAATATTAAAATATCTAAAGGGTTACTAGCTCTATCAGATCACTACAAAACATGTAATCAATCATCAATCATTCATTCTCACATATAAAGTTTAACACAGCAAATAAAAGACTGTAGAACCTGTTTTAAATATGGATGACAACAACGTTGGGAGGCCGTTCCTCCCTACCAACTCCTAGAGAGCACTCAAACAACGTCTTATCAGGACCCCCGAGCCTGTTCCTGGTCTTCTTGGCCATGAACTGGTGGAGCAAGCAACAAAATACTAGTCCAATGACTCAGTACTAACTCTGCACTCAGCAACAAGATCCTTCAACTGAAAAGTTGCACTAGATCTCTTTCTGTAGTTTACCCCTCAAACACCTTCCACAAATTCCTTTCCAAATGAAATCTTTTGAAGTACATTCACCTGAATTATTCTCTTATTGGAATGAGCAGCCTCAGCTCTCTTCAATTGGATTTTTTATTAAGATTTCCTAGGTCTTTTTGGGTTAGTTGTCATTAATTGAGCCACCTACTCTAATCCCACTTTCTTGGGGGATCATGACCCCAAATGTAGGGAGGTTTCCACCTGCAACATTGGAAGTGTTTGAGGATGCTGCCACTTGTCTATTTTCTCTCCACCTAGTCTCCTCCACCAACTAGACCAGTAACACTCTTTTTAACAACTCTCCCAAGCTGTTGTCTCCACTTTTATTTATTTAAAATTAAAATATTCAGAATTAGATTCAATATCCTTGACTCTGCTGAGTCATCATTTACAACTTAGCATAAAATTTAACATAATGTCTTGGAATAAAATCAAATAAGATAATATTATTTTTGCAAAATTGGGGCATGTGATATACAGGATGCCTGTTAGGTTTTGTGGTTTCCAAGGATGGCATCTGGATAGATCCATTGAAAATTACCACTATTCTAGCCCTACCAACCCCAACCAACCTTCTAGAACTCCAAAGTTTTCGAGGGAAGGAAAAATTCCTCCATCGTTTCGTTTGCAATTTTGCAGAGAAAACATACGGCTATATGCATCACCTTAGGAAGGACACTCCGTTCTTTTGGAATGACCAAGCCCAACGAGCCTTTGATAATCTCAAACACACTCTGACTCACTCACCCGTGATACACCCCCCAGATTATTCAAAGGATTTTCTCTTATACATTGTTGCCTCCACTACTACCATCGCTATGGTTTTGGTGCAGGAGAATCTCGATGGTCAGGAGCACGTGATCTACTATTCTAGTAAGAATCTCATGGATTTTGAAACTCAATACTCACACATGGAGAAATTAGCATTGGCCATGGTCATTGTTGTTCAGAAATTTTGACACTACATTTTGCTCCGCACAACCACCGTATTGGCAGACCAGAAACCTATGTATTACATCCTGACTCGTCAGGTGCTCGGGGGCAATTATTCCCAATGGATAGTCTCCTACAATATTTTTATATAGAATTTTCCAAAGCTACGTCAAAGAAATCCTTGGTCTTTGTTGAGCTCATGTTAGGTCTTCCTTGTGCTTCGACGGAATCTGAGCCCAATGATTCATTCCCATATGAATTCCTATTCCTGATAAGCACTACTGACGCATGGTATGAAGATTTTCTCATTTATCTCCAGACACAAAGATTTCATCCCACTCTATCTCGTGACGATCGCCGCTGTATCCGTCACCACGCAAAATACTTCCTTATCTTGAATGACACTTTGTATAGATGTGGTATCAATTTCGTTCTCTGGCAATGCCTTACCCATGAGGAAGCTGAACAAGTTTTGAATGACTGCCACTCTAGAGCATGTGGCGGTCATCTATCTGGGATGGCTACAACCCATAAAATACTTCGCGCTGGCTATTTATGGTCTTCAATCTTTAAATAATGTCATGAGGCTATTAAGAAATGCCCACCCTGTCAACATTTCTATCTGAAAAAGCACACCCACCCTGATCCGTTACACCCTGTCATTGTCGATTTCCCTTTCACCAAATGGGGGATCAATTAAATGCATTGTAATCCTACCTCAGCAGGGGGGCATGGTTACATCATCGCAGCTGTTGATTATTTTACAAAATGGGTTGAGGCCATGCCTACATATGTAGAGGAAGGTAAAACTATCGTTCTCTTCCTGTTCAATCATGTGATAGCAAGATTTAGAGTCCCGCAGTCCATAGTTACGGATCACAGATCACATTTCAGCAATCAAATGATGGAGGAATTAAGTTCCAAGCTAGGTTTTCATCATGAAAAATCTACGCCCTATTATCTGCAAGCTAATGGTCAAGTCGAGGCCATTAACAAAGTTTTGAAAACAATGCTGCGTCGGATGGTTGGAGACCATAAATCCAACTGGAACCATATTCTTTTCTCCACTCTTTGGGCTTATAGGACTTGGGTAAAAACAACTACTATTTTCACACCCTTCTAGCTTGTCTATGGACTAGAAGCTGTCTTGCCAATTCAATGTGAGATTCCATCCTTGAAACTTGCCATCGAACTTCTCCCAGACACTTCCTTAGAGGAAGAAATATTTCTCTACTTGAAAAACCTTGACGAAACTAAAAGAGATGTTGCCTTAGCTAATGAGGCACACAAGAAACACATCAAGGTGCATTATGACAAGTTTGTCCAACCTCGTGCCTTTAACGAGGGTGACCTATTTTTAACCTACGATCAGAGATATGACAAACTAGGGAAAGGGAAGTTTGAATCCATTTGGTACGGTCCTTTCATTATTTCCAAAGTTTTAGAGAAAGGGGCCTATGAGCTCGTGGACTATGATGGAATCCCCTTAGGACAACCTCGCAATGGGTTATACCTGAAGAGTTACTGTGCCTAGATCTTTCTTGCATAGTACCTTGTATATATGTATATTACTTGAATTTTAGTGTGCTTAAGTATTTTCAATATGGTTTTGAGTTTAGTGTCTGTATCTGTTTATACCATGTTTTGGTCATGCAGAGCAGATGGCTTTCTACGGATTCACTGATGGTGCTTGCCACCACACCTTGAATCTCGCCTCAGCTACTTGGGTTCTCTATTCCCCAGCTTACGATTTGGTTAGTTCAGGAGTGGTTTGTATTGGTTACACTACCAACAGTATCGTCGAGTATCGAGCAGTCATAGGTATTCTAACTAAAGCTGCCTCCCAAGATGTTCGTAACTTGGTAGTTTTGATGGACTCACAACTAGTGGTTTGTCATTTAAACCATGTCTATACTATCAGGAATCCCATGCTTCTACGTCTCTTCTGGAGGGTACATTTATTGGAGAGGTCATTTGACACTATTTCTTATAGGCATATCCCTAAGGAAAATAATGCAGTTGCCGACTCATTGGCAAATTACATCCTAGATTGGCATATTTCCCATTCATGACGTGAAAATCAAACATGGTTCACTGTAAATAAACTATAAAAGACACATAAAACTCATATAAATACATTTTCCATTTGAGATGAATAAACACCAAAAGTAGAAGTCTGTATAGATATATATGACATGTTTTACAAAAAATAGGTCACGAGACCTCATCTGAAGTGCTCAGGATTTCAGGTAAAACTCATCATACAAAAATCCTGAAGCTATCTATCATATTTCAGTAAATACATCATGTATCCTATCATCTAGTGATGCTCGTGGTAGCACATGATCGCCCAGGCTACTCAACGTAGCAGTCTATTGAAACGACCTAGAACTCCTATAGTGGGCCTCTCGTACCTCAGTGGGAGGTCGTCGATCGAGGCATCTGGGATGTCTAGAGTTAACCTCTCGAGCTTCTCCTCTATCTCCCATGTCACATCATCACCTTGTGGAACAAAACAGGCTCCAGCTTGCCTGTCTAGTGGGGAGGATCCCCCAGGTCATGCTGCTCTGACATCTGCATGAAAAAATTTAACTCTCGTTACTACAAAAAAAAAATATAAAAAATCAAAACATAAAAACACAATTTCCATTTTAGGGTTTTTATTTCTTACCAATATCACCCCACTATCCACTAGGTGGAAGCAGTAGATTAGGGTCACCATTGATGTCAGTGCCCGCATATGCATAGTCCTCAACCATGAGGAGATAATCTTTCAACCATTAGAAAAATGGGTCTCCAAACTTCACCTTGCCTCTACCAGCCCCTATGCGGGCCATGATATAGACCCACCTTAGCATGCGAGGGTCTCTCGCCCTCAAATCTATAAAAACTACTTGGGGTCTCATTTGGGGAACCCGCTCGAAAAAGAAACACACTAGAATGGATCCAAAACTGAACTGCTTCAGCTCCCCTTACCGACACTTAGTCAATTGATCTTTGAAAATCAGAAGTAGAGCCTCCACCCAATTAAATACTATGGGCGCCATAGCCGTTATAGCGTAGAGCATATGCACTCTAGATGCCTGATGTACCCCTTAGCTCCCCACCACTCTTTGCATGGTAAATAAAACTGTGCAAAGTGGGCCGTCCACCACTGCTTTTATGGGAATTTTCTTCCCCGATGTTCTGGTCCCAGGAATACAATGGTGATTTATTAGTTCATGGGTGGTGATGTCCCCTCCACGAGAACCAGTCAAAGATATGGGAGCACCTCGTCTCGATAGGCCTGTCAGGAAGTAGATATCTTCTACTTCAATTGTCAATACATGAGCACCCACCTCAAAATACTGTTGCTCCAGATTCCACATACAGAGAATATGCTCTTATAAGTGCTCATGTGACACCATGCTGCGTGTGCGAAAAAACTTTAGAAGGCCACAGTCTCTCAACGCGGCTATATAACCTGTGTTTCATTCAGCAAATGCATCATCAATGTCATTTTGCCTCTCTTTCCAAATGACCATTTTTTACCAAGGAAAACCTGCCAAAACCATCACAAGGCCAATTAGAAACATCATCAATGATTGAAATCATAAAAAATAATCTATTTTGGCTTGTACATATGTTTTTATCCACCCACGGTCGACACCGCCTAATTCCCATTAAGAACAGGTGGTGGAACCGCCTGTGTCAAGTGTTTTAGGCATGGTTCTAGCAGGGTATCACTTATCCTGCAAGGGGTAAGAGCAATGCTCATATTCATGGTTTTAGGGCTCACTCAAATAGACAAAAACACCCCCAAAAATAAAAAAAAATGAAAGCATGAAATGAAAGAGCAAGGTTCAAGATTTTACCTGGAACTGACGATGCATAAATCCGATGGTAGATGCTCCCGGAATCACCAACTAAAAATCTGACCAAGAAACTTCTCCAAAGGCTCTCCACTATTGGTAAATGGTAAAATGTTTTTATTTTTACTATTTACATAACTTTTATAAGCATTCTAGTTTTTTGCATGTCATAGTTTTTAAAATCTATTAGTCATGATCCTTTAATGTCATTTATTGGAGAGTTTAACAGTTGTTTTTAAGTCGTTGTAGGATAACGAGTGGTAGTGGTAAAAGTTTTGGGAGTTTGTTTTTGACTTTTTCACACTACCATAAAATGGAAAAAGTCTTTGAGAATTTATTGTGACACTTTGGCCATGCTCTCCAAACTTAACATCAAAGGTCTGAGTCCTTTTCTGATTCTTTTCAGACTCGTAAGATCCCTCATCATGAAAAGAGACCTAGTGGAGTCTTCTTTAAACTCTTTTCGAGGTCCTTAAATACGAAAAGATTGTCGAGTGATCTTGTCTTCTTCACGCTTGTTAAAGAACGTGAAGAGTCATTCATGTGATGGTAGGTTATCACTTTTGGTTCAGATGAACTATTTTATGAAAAAGGACCCTGTGGAGTCTTCTTTCATGGTCATTCAAACTCTCTAAACATGAACGATACCAAGTTAACTTTCATTGGACTCATTCAATTAAACATTGAGAGACCCTCTTTTGGGAACGAACCCCTCCTCTCTCACGTTCATAAAACATATGAGTTTGGACTTATCTTCGGACGAGCTACAATGAGTGTTTGTTACCCTATTTGAACTCATAAAAAAAAAAGGCACTCATCAACCATGATGGGGAAATTATGGGAAGGGAATCATTTTGTAAATAAATGGTAGTTTGTCATTACCTTTGAACATGGCACTTGTCTGCATATCATTTCAGTCAATTGGGTATTCAGCTGATTTCCATGATGATCCACTTTCATGAGTCATGTCACTCCTTTGAGTCTTTCAAAAGAATGCATTGTCCACCATCGCACTGTGTGTTTTTCTGGTCTAGTCATCCTGCCAAGTCTTTTGTCATGCCGCCTGATGTTCAAAGGGAAGTTGAAAATTTTTACCTCTGCAGTCAAAACAGTCTCTGTGTCAGTACTTTTGAGTCAGTCTTATGGCTACTTCATTCACATCATTCTAGAACTTTGTTCTGAGTTTCGTGTCATTGATGTGGGATTCATCATGGCCCTCCTTTGAAGAGACTATTCCTATCGACATCAACTTATCATCCGGGAAATAGTCTTAGAAACAAATTTAGTACCTTGAGATTTGTATGCCTCAATGACAGATTCTCTCACTCTCGACATAGATTCCCATCATTGACCTTTGATCGATAGAATTCACTGGGTGTTCGACATCAAGACATCTATTCACACTCAGTAGATTGTACTAGGGTACCTTTGGAATCATTGACATTAATGATGATATCCCTTGCACTTGTTAACGGTTCACATCATTGGCTGGTAATCAAGTGGTTTCTACCATGTTCGACTTCAGAACATTGTAATCACATGGATAGAATCGTACTTTGTGGAAAACAAGACGAAGACCCTAGGTACTTATTTAGTACTCATTGCTTTCCCCAGGTTGTGATGGAGTTTTGTATATCAAGCATGGATCCTGTTGCAGCTGCAACTGTTTTCCCCAAATTTTTCAAATTTTGGACCCCCCTCATGATTTTAATGCTGCTTTGAATCGTTTGGATCCGTGAACTTTTTGGTCATGCTTTAATTTTGGATTATTTTGAAGATTAACTCTCGCCCTGTTTTTAGAAATTGCTTATATGTGTAATGACTGTGAGTTGTGGATTTTGGTTTCTGTTTATTTGCTAGTCAAAGATGAATCAGACCATTTGTTCTTTGTAAAACTGTTGTATCGGAGGTGAAACAATTTTAACCATTGCTAATTTTTTAAGTTTTTCAAACACCTAATCATTTTTATTGATCGGAGGCTGTTGTCTATTCATCTTCCGCCGTTGTGGCTCCCAAAGTAGCTAAGCACCCGAAATGTAAAGCACTCCACTCGTCGATGCATGTCAACTTTTAGTCACGTGTCTGCAGCCTTTTCTCTTCCATCGTTGCAGCTGTGCAAAGCACTTGGATTCCGATGGCGATGTCTTTTCGATTTCCAACTGGAATTTTTCCTTCCCACAACTTAGGCCATAACTTTTCCGACTCCTATATGCCTAAATGCTTTCGCAGTGCCTGTCACCTGTTAAGACCCACTTATGTGGATGTGAATAAGTATACCCTGCCAATGTTAGCGTTCTAAGCCGCCGATGAGTTTTTCATTTTTCGTCGTTTGTGATTTCTTTCGATCCCGTAGGTGGACGAGATAATGGCGTCATCCCTTGTTAAGTTCTCATGACAGTAATGCAGTACATGGCATTTTTTGCTACTTAGCCGTTTTGGTTGATATAATTTAACGTAATTTGATTTTATTGAAAATACAGTCGCAATAAATGATAGATGTCGTTTAATTGTAGGAGGATTCGAGAGACTGGTCAGATGACCACGGTGCGAAGGTATAGCTGGGAGATAGGTGACAGAAGGGAGCTGGGCCGTTTTGGCAAAGGTCGAACCAAAGACAATAGGATCGCAAGGAGGGAAAGCAAGGTAGAAAGCAAAAAATCAATAGCAACAAAGGCACAGACCTGAAAGGTCTGTCGGTTACTCAGCAGATCATGAGTGCGCACAAAAAAGATAAAAAAAAGAGGGATATGAAACGTTTGAGGGATTGAAAGGTCACACGTTGGGGGGCAGACCAAATGGTCTACTATTTTGGTTTAAATATTTGAAATTTAGAACTCATGGGGGCTTTTTCCCCAAGGAAAAACTTGTAAACTATTGATTGTAAGAGGAACTATTTCATTTTACAACCATAAATTGCAAATTTGGACTGTTGGAGAAAGTGCTATGTGGAATGTATCAATGTGATTAAATGAGCGATGTTGAATGGGAACTATTTTTTTTTCAACTATGTTTCATTAACTGTGAGAGCGTTCTAACTTCCTGAACCTATGTTCTTGTCTGAATGTTCTTTAGTATACTTTGTGATGTTTTCCACTATGAGTAATGTTTGTTTTAACTGGTGATGAACTATCTTATCATGTATACTTTCATTCATGTTTATATGTTTGGTTATAAGAATAGCTATCTGTGATTTGCCATAACACATGGACTGTAATACATTACTCATGAATTAATATCCATCTCTTTAGAGGTAGCTTAGTTAGTATTTACTTTCCTGCAATATATGTGATTTAGATGCTTGTGAGTTCTAAGACGAGAGGTAAGAACCTGCGCATCACTTTGTGTCTACTCTTTGCATCCTTTATCACCCTGCATTGTTAATTAGGCACGTGCACAACATATCTTAAGTCAAAATACAAAAATATATACGGTGGACCGGGCCACAACCGGTAAACCCTTTTTTTGTTATTTGACCTACGGTAGCCGGACCGCAAACTGGACGAATTCCCTACACCAAACAGTCACGGGCTACTTGGGAACGTTGACTGGGGAGAATCCGTTGCTGTTGTTGCCTACGAATTTCCAGGCATCAACATTTTCTGGCGCTATAAGGAGGGCCGCCAGTGCATGGCTAGCCAAGGAAACTCGTTTTCCCGAGACTATTCCATTGGTAACAGTTCAGAAAGCAGTGCATTTCATAATCCAATTCCGGAAGAAGGGGGTAGAGAACATTTGTATTATGTCGACAACGAAGTTGTTAACAATCTAATAAGACACACTAGGGCATACATAAAGAATATTGGAGGATTTTCGATCATCCCTGAATTGCCCAGAAGAGAATATAAAAGGAAAGATCATCCTATATTGGAAGACTCAGTGCTGGTTGGGGATTGGGAAGAACTTGTGGAAACAGCCTTACAGGAAGTTGTATTGCCTCTTAATCAAGAAGGCCCCGATACTCCTCGCAATTATCCCGTTCACACTCCTATTTTCTCACCTTCTCACTCTCCACATAGACTCATGGCAGGCGTAAACACAAATCAACCACCCAACCCACTGAGTCCACCACCTGTTTGGAGAGCTAGATCCCCTTTAAACCTAACACCTCCATTGCATGATTTACCTCAATATTTTGAAAATATGCTACCCAAATTTGACCCAATTGAGAAGATACTAGTAGACGACCACTTGCAGAGTTTCTATTTGGCAATAGAAGGGTTAAGGGCTGGGGAGTATGAGGATGTAGTTTGCAGACTTTTCCCGCACACCCTTAAAGGAGCTGCAGCATTGTGGTACTTTGGTCTGCCTGCAAACTCTATCCCTGATTGGGGTACCTTCGAGAGGATTTTTAGAAGTAAATATGTGGCTCAGAAGAACCATGCAGCCCTCATGAAAGGCTTGTGTGCCTTAAAGAAAGAAAGAAAGGAGAAGGTGCATAGCTTTACCCAAAGATTTGTCATATACCTCAAGAATTTTTCTGAAGTTGACAGACCTTCAGATAAAGTCCTTATTGAATATTATACCTCATCTTTGGGACCCAAGTTGGCCATGTTTGCCAAAATAAAGGCCAAGCCTACTCTAGCGAAGACCTATGAGGAGGCTGAAATAGTAGAGGCTGAAAGGGAAAGTATCGAAGATTACCCTGAACGATCAAGGGAGAAAAATGTGGGAAGGAAAGCCTTGTTGTTTACTAAGCCTAAAGAAGAGCAATCACCAGATTTTGAAAGTACGAAAAAAATGATGCAGAAAATTTCTAACAGAATCATAGACTTGGAAAAAGAAAAGGAAGCTCAAAAGTTCTACAAGCCCTATTACAAGAAAAGGGAGGATAACAATCAATCCCAACCTCCTCCACATAATTCAGCATCCATGAATTTAACCGAGGTAGGAATGGACAATTTTTGCACTTTCCACCAGCAACCCCACTTTGAAAAGAATTGTCCTCAATGGATAAACTCAATGATTCTAGTTATGAATCAACTGTTGGATTCTAAATTGACAGAAGACGGAGATGAGGAAAGAAAAGACAGTAGTACATCAACGAAAGAACAAGAAGATGAGACCATGGTTCTGTGAGATTTTGTTTCGTTATTCGATGCTGAGGAAGAAAGGAATTGGGGATACAAGGACGTCATGGAAACGAACGTAACAACAAGGAGCCAAGGGTCAGCTAAAGAAAACAGTCTCATGCTTCCAAAGATTAAAAGGCTTCCGAAAAATGTTAAGAAATTTCAAAGAAATTCCTCCGCTGATGAAATTCCTAAATTCACCATCACCAGTCAAGATCCTAGACAGCACGATATGCTGGCCAAGCCCAATGAGGAAAAGACAAATGTTGATAAACCACAACCCACCGAACTGCAGATGGAATATGACATCGTGGAAGATATAAATAAGGTAAAGGCAAATATTTCACTATTTGAAAAGTGTAAATTGTCGCAGCAGAAAGAAAGACTATTGAAAGCGATTGAAGCATCGGATGAGAGGCTGACCACTGACAATCGACCCAAGGAAGAAGAAGAAATCAGAGAAACCAGCATCGGAGGTAAGTCAAAGAACAAGAATCCACCTTTCCTCCTCACTTTTGAAATTTTTAATCACAACGTACATAATTTCCTGGTAGACTCAGGGGCATCGGTTAACGTCATGCCAATATCAGTATGTAAAAGGATAAATGGGCAGCCTAAGCCATCTACTTGGAGGGTTGTTCAGCTGGATAGGACGAATGTGAAAGTAATTGGGGAAATGGAAGATGTCCTAGTCTGCCTGTCTTCAAATGATAAAGTGTGCCAAGTTATTGATATCGTGGTGGCTGACATACCAGACGCTTATGGGATTGTTCTGAGCAGAGACTAGTCGGCAAAACTAAACAGATATTTTGCCTCATATTGGTCGCATCTGTGGCTGCTGTATAAAGGAATCCCGAAAAAATTAAAATTCTGAGGGAGCCTCACATGAAATACAACGTTACTCAACTCGAGGAAAAGAACAAACAAGTGGATTCTGTGTTGGAAAATTACTTTGTTGAATTGGAACCAGGAAATTACCAAGCAGAAGAAGCCAACAACACATCAGATGCTCAGCCTGATCTCCTTCGATTTTCATAGGCTGATGAGATCAACTGTAAAATAGTAAACTTAGCGGTAGGAGTAGATTATCATGTAGTAGTTAGCGATTTCTGGACTTTGTTTTTTGATGGATCTAAGACGTTAGAAGGGTCAGGGGCCGGCTGTGTCCTGATCGACCCCAAGAAGAATAAACATTTTCTTTCATGTAGATTAGAGTTTGAATGTACAAATAACACAGCTGAGTATGAAGCGCTGGTGCAAGGCTTAAGGAAAGCAATCGAATTAAAGGTAAGTAATCTAAAAGTTTTTGGAGATTCTGAAATAATTGTAAAACAGGTTCGGAGTCAAATACATTGTGTTTCTCCTCATTTAAAAGCTTATCAAAATGAGGTATGGGTTCTGCTCAAATGTTTTAGTGCATTTAATATTACATCAATTCCAAGACTTAAAAATGCAGCAGCTGACTTGTTGGCCACATCAGCTGCTAGGCTTGTGCCTACTAATAATCGATGCTCCGTTGAATTGCTTTTCAGGCCCTCAGTCCCTGATATGATTACCAACTTACGAGTGTTCGACGATGATCAACAGATTATAGAATGCTTAACAAATGACAAGGTATTTAAAGGGGCGATTATAGATGATGAAGAACATCAGGCCAAGCTAAAGTATGATAATTTCATCCCTAAAGGAGTCAGAACCTTAGAAAGAATGTTTGATTTAAATGAAAAATTTAGAATACCAGTAAACATGAAGACTCACAGCTCATCTCTACATTTCGAATTGATAAATTTAGGGACTGAGACAAATCCTAAATATGTGAATCTTGGAAAATGCTGTTCACCAGCAGAAAGAGGTAAGTTCATCAGTCTTTTTAATCAATATAAAGATGTTTTTTCCTGGACATATGAATATTTGAAGACATACGACACCAGCATCATCCAACATGTTATCCCCATCAAGTCTGGCATCAAACCTTATCAGCAACCTTTAAGGAAAATGCACCCAAAATTGGAACCTCTGATCTAGAGTGAAGTTAGGAAATTATTGGATGCTAGAATCATTTTTAAGGTCAGACACTCTGAATGGGTCTCAAATATAGTACCAATGAGAGAAAAAATCTAGAGAAATTAGGCTATGCGTGGATTTCAGAAATTCAAATTGTGCTTCAGATAAAGATAATTACCCTGTTCCACCCAGGGAGCAACTACTACAAATGGTCTCAGGTTCTGAACTATTTTCTTTATTAGACGGATTCTCATGCTACAATCAAGTATTAGTAGCAGAAGAAGACAAATTGAAGACAACATTCAGGACCAGATGGGGCACCTTCGCTTACCAAAGAATGCCTTTTGGGCTCATAAACGCTGGAGCTACATTCCAGAGGGCTATGGACGTAGCTTTCCAAGGGTTGATTGGCCATAGTGTTGTAATATACCTTGACGATATTACGATATTTTCAAAGAGGAGAGAAGAAGACGCGTTTCATCTAAGGCAGATTTTTGAACCCTGTCAAAAATATGGCATCTCACTCAATCCCAAGAAGTGTGTGTTCGATGTTACAGAGGGAAAGTTGCTGGGTCACGTAGTTTCAAAGAAGGGAATCTCTATAGACCCGGAAAGGATCAAGGCCATTGAACAGATCCCCTTGCCCCATAATAAAAAGGGGATGCAATCATTTATGGGAACAATAAATTTCGTACAAAGATTTGTGCCAGATTTTGCTCAGATTGTCAAACCGCTACAGCAAATGGTGAAGCAAAGTGCACAATTCAAATGGACTAAGATCGAGAAGAACGCATTTAGCAAGATTAAAACTGTTGTTGCACACGCACCCTCCCTAAAAATCCCAGATTTCGATAAAGATTTTATTCTGTATACTTTTTCATCTGATGATTTGCTAGCAGTTGTGCTTACTCAGAAGGAAGATGGGGGGGATGAATTCCCCATATCTTTCATGAGTACTGGTCTGCAGGGAGCCGAATTAAACTACCCAGCTATTGATAAACAAGCTTACACAGTGTTTAAAGCAGTAAAGCAATTCAGGCCCTACATATTAAAAAATTGAACCAAGGTAATCGTCCCATACCCAGCTGTAAGGTCTCTTTTTGTACAGAAGGAGTTAGGAGAAAGAAGGGGTAATTGGGTAACAGCTCTTCAAGAGTATGACCTCAAATTCAAGCCAGCTTCTATAGTTAAAGGGCAAGGGTTGTGCAAACTAATGACTGAAAATGGAAACAATGACGAACACGCCTGGGAAGACGAGGCTGAATTACAATTAATGGATGTATGTCCTTTGTTCACAGCCCCCGAATCTTGGTATAGAGACCTCGTGCATTACCTTCAGACAGGATTGTTGCCAGAACATTGGAATTCTAAGCAAAGAAGAGCGTTGCATCTTAAATCAGCCTCCTATCAAATTATTGAAGGAATATTATTCAGAAAAAACTATGACGGGGTTCTTCTTAGATGCTTAGAGAAAGAAGATGCAAAGAAGGTAATGACAGATCTGCATGACGGGCCTGCTGGGGGACATTTTTCAGGAGATACCACAGCTCACAAAATTCTTAGAGCCGGTTACTATTGGCCCACACTTTTCAAAGATGCACACGCCCATGTTAGGAAGTGCAACATTTGTCAAAGGTGTAGTGGAAGACAATCTAAAGCAGCCGCACCACTGAATCCTATGATGATCACGGAGCCGTTCGAGCAATGGGGGTTGGATATTATTGGAGAGATAAAGCTGAACTCTTCCCTACAACACAATTATATTCTGACTGTGACTGATTACTTCACTCGCTGGGTCGAAGCCATCCCGTTGCGCAAAATAAATGAGGACGCGGTCATCAACTTCCTGCAGGACCATATTATGACCAGGTTTGGAGTTCCAGTTTCTTTAGTTTTTGATAATGCTACTTACTTTTCATCGATTAAATTAACTGCTTTTTCTCATGAAAAAGGAATAAAGTTGCATTATTCTGCTAATTACTATCCACAAGGAAACAGCTTGGCTGAATCCACTAACAAGAATCTGATTAGAATTTTAAAGAAGACTGTGATAGAAAACCAAAGGAGTTGGCACTCAGCGCTACCAAATGCCCTTTGGGCCGATAGAGTCACCCCCAAGTCTTCAATAGGAGTGTCTCCGTATACCCTTGTGTATGGTAAAGAAGCCATTCTTCCCCCCAATATCATGCTACCCTCTTCCATAATAGCTCAAGAATCTAGAGGGTCGGAGAATGAAGTCTTGCAAATGAGGATATATAATCTTCTGAAAGTAGAAGAGGCTCGATCTAAGGCCAGAGTGCACTTTAAGAAACAACAAGAGGTAATAAAGAGATGGTTCGACAAACACAAGGCAGGAACAAAAGACTTTGAAGTGGGAGATTTGGTTCTCAAGTGGGACCACCCCCATGATGAGAAGGGAAAACACACGAAATTCCAGTAGTTGTGGGTAGGTCCTTTCCAGATTGCGGCAAAGCTTGGCCTTTCCACTTATAAGTTGCAAGATCTACAAGGGTGGGAAGAGAAATTACCAGTAAATGGCTTAGTTCTCAAGCCTTATTTTTCCTGAGCTTTGTTTGTGTTCTTCTATCTTGTATATAAATAATCTGGCTTGGTCATCTTTTTGAGTCATGAAGTTTAGTTTTGTTTTAGTTTAAATTTCTACCGATTTCAATAAAGGAGGCAAACCCGCGGTTGCATGGAGAACATCAGAATTTTGGAATGGTTAAAGTTCTTGGGTATAAGACTATGTATTGTTGTTTGTCTAAAAGAACTTCTTCCAGTTTAGCAGTTTTCTCAAATAGCTATGTACGCATTGAAGTCATGCTTAACCCCTATGAAAGAAACCAGAATCAAAGGGTCTGGAATACTATTTTGAGGCTCCATCCATGTGACATTTAAAATGTCCTAGGGGGTGACAGCCAAGGGCCCATCGAAAGAAGTATGGTAAACAGTATATTAGATACAAATGATCCCATGCCAAGAAATGAATGCCAAAAGGCAGATAAGAGTCAAAACTCCTATGAAAGCATTATATATCAAAACAAATGCTAAACCATATAAGTACTAAATCGCCGAAAGTTCCTCTCCATCCGTGAGCTGAAACGTGAATACGCCTCTCACACAAAAGGACACTTGGGATAGAGGAGCCTGAATTAAATTCAGAAAGAAAGGCAGGCAAGAGGACTCATATGAAAAGGACAAAAGTCCAAAAGCGCGAAAAGTGCTAAAATGGCATGGGAATGAGGAACAAATGAATATTTTTGTTTACCATGTGCTACAATCCTGTGGTGTTCAAGCCAGCAGCTACCTGAAGACAAAAGTAACAATGAAATTCATCTTTCAGCCTCAAAAGAGTTATCTTGACTTGGGGAGCCTGGTTTCCACTCTCCCAAATCAGACTATCATCAATGATTAAAAGTACATACATTTGCCATTTGAGAAATCCAGATAGCTGGAAGAATTCAATAGGTTCATGTGTTGTTAAACAGTCTGTCACTCAAGGAATAATCGTCTAGAGATATAGGTTCACCAGGTAATCACCAATTGTTGCAGCTGCAACTGTTTTCCCCAAATTTTTCAAATTTTGGACCCCCCTCATGATTTTAATGCTACTTTGAATCGTTTGGATCCGTGAACTTTTTGGTCATGCTTTAATTTTGGATTAGTTTGAAGATTAACTCTCGCCCTGTTTTCAGAAATTGCTTATATGTGTAATGACTGTGGGTCGCGGATTTTGGTTTCTGTTTATTTGCTAGTCGAAGATGAATCGGACCATTTGTTCTTTGTAAAACCGTTGTATCGGAGGTGAAACAGTTTTAACTGTTGCTAATTTTTTAAGTTTTTCAAACATCTAATCATTTTTATTGATCGAAGGCTGTTGTTTGTTCGTCTTCTGCCATTGCGGCTCCCAAAGCAGCTAAGCACCCGAAATGTAAAGCGCTCCACCCGTCGATGCGTGTCGTATTTTAGTCGCATGTCTGCATCCTTTTCTCTTCCGCTGTTGCGGCTGTGCAAAGCACTTGGCTTCCGATGGCAATGTCTTTCTGATTTTCGACTGGAATTTTTCTCGCCCGCAACTTAGGTCATAACTCTTCCGACTCTGATAGGCCTAAATGCTTTCGCAGTGCCTGTCACCTGTTAAGACCCGCTTATGTGGTTGTGAATAAGTCTACCCTGCTGATGTTAGAGTTATAAGCCGCCGATGAGTTTTTCGTTTTCCGTCGTTTGTGATTTATTTCAAGCCCGTAGGTGGACGAGATAATGGCATCAACGCTTGTTAAGTTCTCATGACAGTGATGCAGCACATGGCCTTTTTTGCTACTTAGCCGTTTTGGTTGATATAATTTAACGTAATTTGATTTTATTGAAAATATAGTCCCAATGAATGATAGATGTCGTTTAATTGCAGGAGGATTCGAGAGACTAGTCAGACGACCGCGGTGCGAAGGTACAACTAGGAGATAGGTGGCAGAAGGGAGCTGGGCCGTTTCGGCAAAGTTCAAACCAAAGACGACAGGATCGTAAGGAGGGCAAGCAAGGTAGAAAGCAAAAAATCAATAGAAACAAAGGTGCAGACCTGAAAGGTCTGTCGGTTACTCAGCAGATCATGAGTGCACACAGAAAAGATAAAAAAAAGAGGGATATGAAACGTTTGAGGGACCGAAAGGTCACACGTTGGGGGGCATCCCAAACAGTCTACTATTTTGGTTTAAATATTTGAAAGTTAGAACTGATGGGGGATTTTTCCCCAAGGAAAAACTTGTAAACTATTGATTGTAAGAGGAACTATTTCGTTTTACAACCAGAAATTGCAAATTTGGATTGTTGGAGAAAGTGCTATGTTGAATGTATCAATGTGATTAAATGAGCGATGTTGAATGGGAACTATTTTTTTTTCAACTGTGTTTCGTTAACTGTGAGAGTGTTCTAACTTCCTGAACCTATGTTCTTGTCTGAATGTTCTTTAGTATACTTTGTGATGTTTTCCACTATGAGTAATGTTTGTTTTAACTGGTGATGAGCTATCTTATCATGTTTATATGTTTGGTTATAAGAACAACTATCTATGATTTTCCATAACACATGGACTGTAATACATTATTCATGAATTAATATCCAACTCTTTAGAGGTAGCTTAGTTAGTATTTACTTTCCTGCAATATATGTGATTTAGATGCTTGTGAGTTCTAAGATGAGAGGTAAGAACTTGCGCATCACTTTGTGACTACTCTTTGCATCCTTTATCACCCTGCATTGTTAATTAGGCATGTGCACAACATATCTTAAGTCAAAATACAAAAATATATACGGTGGACCGAGCTGCAACCGGTAAACCCTTTTTTTTTTATTTGACCTACGGTAGCCAGACCACAAACCGGATGGATTCCCTACACCAAACAGTCATGGGCTAGTTGGGAACGTTGACTGGGGAGAATCCCAGTTAGACAAGTAAAGAGATATTGTAAGAAGAACTACTTTTTTTTGCAATAAAGAATTATTGTTTTCCTGTCGGAGAAATATTAGTGGGACGTTCAAATGTTATGCTATGGATTGGTGAAAGATGAACTATTTCGTTTTCCAGATTTTTTTCCATTAACTGTGAGATCGTTCTAACTCTTAGAGCCTATGTTCTTGTTTGAATAATTTCTGGTTTATTTTGTGAAATTACCACCATGAGTAATGAATGTTGTTCATAAACAATTGGCTATCTTATTGTCTAAATATTTTTAGTCGTTCATGTGTTGCGGGAAGGAATATCAGCTATCTGTAATTTCTCTTTATAATGCATGTACAATATACATTTCTCATAAATAAGTTACAATTTGGCTCCCCAGGGATAGGTAGATAGTTAGTTTTACTTTATTACTGCATATGTGATTTAGATGCTTGTGAGTTTTAAGACGAGAGGTAAGAACCTGCACATCACTTTGTGAATACTCCCTGCATCCTTTATCACCCTGCATTGTTAATTAGGCACGTGCATATCATATCTTAAGTCAAAAACACAAAAATATATACGGTGGACCGGACCGCAACCGGTAAACCCTTTTAGTTTTGTTACTTGACCTACGGTAGCCGGACTGCAAATCGGACGGATTCCCTATACCAAAAAGTCACGGGCTAGTTGGGAACATTGACTGGGGAGAATCCCTTGCTGTTGTTGCCTGCGAATTTCCAGGCCTCAACAAATCCACATTTGTATGGATGTGGCTATGCTCAAATTTGTGTTTGTATGACATAGATCTACATTGTATGTCTTGTATCTATGTCCAAGTTTGAGTCCTCTATCACATGGATCTACGCTGTATTCTAGTAGCCATGGTTGTTTATTCCTCTCATGGATCTACCTTGTATTGGTCTGCAGCCATGAGTTGGTTACATTTGTCTATGAGTCAAAAGTATTGATGTATTGCATATTCCTACTCATCGACATTCTCTGATCAAGCTGACTCTTGCCTGGAAGTGACAACTTGTTCTCTCAAAGCTATCGCTTATCGTATCCCTCTAAGACTCATGCTTTGGGGGGCATTCTGTTGTACCCAAATCCTATCACCAACATGTGATGAGATTCTTAACACCTATGTTTTCCCTAAATCCCAAACTTGGAGTGGAAAACATGCTCTAGATATAAATTCTACATGAAAAAACCTAGTATCGCGCTTTCCCTTTAGCTGATGAGCGATACCTTGTTTAGCACCGCCTGAGTCCTGTTATAGAAAAGCGGTGCCACCGCATATATGCTTTGTTCTTGAAGCGGTTCTCACCTAAAACGCTCTTTTATAAAGGAACATAAGCGGTACCCTTGGTAAAATTGGAAAAAAGAGGATTCTTAGGGCTTCTAGAACATGAGCCTCGTGTCCTCCCTTATCCCTATCAATATGGGTTGGTTGGAATCGATATCCCTCTTGGTAGGATCTTATGGCCACCTCACCCACAATTCTCTCAACTATCCCTATCCATTGAGCCCTATAAATACAAGCTCATATCCATAGTTGAGGGAGAAAACTAAATGGTAATGTTATGTTGTTGAATTGACTATCTAGCCCAATCCATTGGAGAGCACAAGAGAGAAAGTTGGAGCTATCAGGGATGAGGTGATTTTCTTATGGAGGAGTTTGTCAACACCAAGGAAATGGTTGTAAGCTTCTTCATTCATTTCTTAATGCAAAGCTGATTTTCGTCCCACATATCTGTTGTACTGATCTCGCATGTATATGTTATTGGATTCCTTAGTCACTAGTATGGATGTGTGAATAATGTTTTGGTAGCTTTGATGTTCTTGTTTGTTTGACATGTTCTAAAGGTACACAGGTTCGTCATCAAAGAATTATTCCAGGTGTTTACAACATTCAGGGAAGGTCTTCGTCCTTTGTCATTCACTCATTTGTTCTGGATCTGAACCATTCAGACCAGAGGAACAGCTTCTACCTGCAGAAGGTGCAATATTCCTAACAACACATAGTATCAAAGATTTTGGAGAATAATACTTTTGTATTACTGATCTTGGAGGGTGAGGAGTTGTCTAATCCAGTTAATGGACGATTCCTCAAGCATTTTTACAATTTTTAAGGAAAGAGATTTGATCTTCATTGTATATACTGTTGTGAATATTTGAATAAAGAATCCATGGCCCAATGGATATTTTGCAGAGTAACAGGCAGTTCCAGTTACAGATCAGAAGGCACTGATCTATAGGTTCTTGAAGCCTCACAAGGAGGACTTCATCCCGCAACAGGAGCCAGATGTTATAGCCTGTTTTTGTTTTCTCTTTTTTGAACCATTTGCTTATCTTAAAGTATGATTTTTCTTATTGTTTTAAAGTTTTGACCTTAGTTTCTTTTAAATTTTTCTTTGATTTTAGGCTTATATTTATAATTGATTTAATAGGTTTTCTTTTAATTTTGTCTTTAGGCTTATAGAATGTATATATTGCTTAAAGGTTCTAGAGGAATATCATAAGGTTTTATTAGAAACTATTTACCAAAGTTTAACACATTGCTTTGAGTTTTGGTTAAAAGTTATTAAAATAGATATTTTTGTAGCGCAAGCACAGAAAAGGTAAACAAGGGCGCTACAAGAAAATCGTGCCATTTGAAAAAGTCATGGTTTTGGATCGTGATGTTCAAAATTTGCGCATAAGAGAAGTTATTCACACCTGTCAAGGAGTTTGATACGTGTTTCAGCCACAATAATCATTGTGACAAGTGTTGTGAGATCAGGCAAAGAATCATTTGGGTGAGTTGCAGTTGTCCAGAGGTTAGAAGATACAGAGTATTTGCACAACAATGATTATGCACGATGAGGATAATTCGCTATCAACTACACATTTATTGAATGCATGAAGATCATAGAAGCTGTTTGAAGACCTGGTAGTTCATGGTTGAATAATGAAGAAGGTTGGATATTTAGGGTTTGTAGGGTAAGTGTTTAGCGCTGTCGTGGCAGCTAGAGACATACTTAAGAAGGATATTGGACACCTGGGAAGACAGGAAAGCAGATTTCTAGCAACCAAATTCATTACTAAGACAAAAGCAGGATGGCTGAATTATTTTGAGAAGATTGATGGCCATCATACAGAAGTTTCATACAAATTTGCTCAGGGATTAGACAATGACATAGTCACATTTGATACCCTAAAGATTGAGCTAACTAGAGAGCTAATAGCAGAGGCTACAGGAATTCCTTATGAAGGTGAATATTGGTTCAAGAAGATTCCTTTTACCTTTAATTCACAGAATTACTTGCTTCCAAATGTTGTTGCATTGGGGTAAAGGAGTGCATATACAGAAGTTCAAACCAGAGTGGAGAGAACCAATCAAAATTCTACAAAGCTATGTAACTTGTGAAGGAAGATATGCATTTGTGTTTAAATATCATTTCAGGTTTATGCAGCATCTAAATCATGAATCAAAGATGAACCTTCCTTTATTTTTCCTCAAAAGTTTTCAAAATATTTCCAGTAGAGTGAAGGAGCATCAAAACATACTCAACAATCCATATTTCATTATGGTCTGATAAAGTTAATTATAAGAACAGTGCTCATGAAGAAGGGAAAAACCTGGGACTATTTCTTATTTTGGTATGGGTTTCAAAGTGAGAAAGAGGATCAATCAAAGAAAAGACATGTAAACAAAGCACATAATTTAGTCAAAAAATTAAAGAAAGAGGTCATAGTCGAAGCAGAGGAAGATAGTGCACAAGAAAGGTCTATGACACAGAAAGTTGAAAAGATTGAGAGTGAACAGCATAATAAAGCTGATGAAGATGGACTATCAAAGGTTCAAAGACAAGATTTAAATCATGTAGAAAATACCCTTAATGAAGAAGTAAACCAGGGAGTAGAGGAAAGCTTGTTAGAATGGGAACAAGTTTATACAGGAATACATTCAGAAAGTAAGGAAATCCCATTGATTGATGAAGTTAGGGTTGACAGTGTACAAGGTTTACAAGAACAATATGAAGAACAGTTGGTGTCACAAAGAGTTAAAATAAAGGTGGTTCAGTTAGCAACCAGAAAGCACCAAGGAAAAACTTTGAGTATGCTGGGAGAGATAGGGGTATGCTGGAGATCTAAGACCAGACCCAAGAATAAATTGAGATTGAACATGAAAAAGTTGTTAAAACCTAATTTATCTCAGGAGGAAATCACAGTAATAGAAGATTCTTCTTCCCAAGAAGAGTTAGAAGAATATGAGAGCTTGAATGTAAGAGAGATTATAGGTAAGAAACAGGTTCCTTTGAAGGATAAGTGAGCCTTAAATAGAACTAAAATCTCAAAGTTATTAAAAGAGTTTCAAAGGAAAGTAAAATTAAGTCATCATTAGGATGATTTAGTGAAGCAACAATCAGTCATGATAGGTTTATGTGCAGATGAAGAAAGGATTACAGAACCATCAGCTCAATGCAGTTTTAAAGGTAATGAGTCCCTGGGGATTCTTGTAGCTATGACAGAGCAGTAGAAAGAGGAGGATGAGGAGATATTTAAGAGATTTAAGATTCCTTGGATGCCAGAAGAAATGCCTTCAACCTCAGAAGTAAAATGTATTGATTCAAAGAATAAGAACTTACAAAGAAGCATCAAACAGAATAAGTATCAGATAGAATTCCTGCATAAAACAAATGAAGGGTCAGTAGTTTCTAACAGAATATTAAGAGAGGATTTAGAAGAGTTTAATAGTCATTACCAAGAACTGATTGTAGTCTCCAAGGAAGCTTTGAAGAGGAAAAGATAGACGCAAAGTCTGTGTGCAGAATTACAACAGACTGTTTAAGAAATAACTCAACAAAATTAGGAATTGTCTAAAAGAGTCGAAGACTTAGACTCTGAGCAGCAAAGAACCAGGAGGAAGACTCAAGATTTGGAGGGAATAACTCTTTTGGCAGAGGCTCCTAAAGATTTATAAAATTATTTAAGTTATAGATGTTGTTAGTTTATATTTGTAAATAAAATAGTTTAGTTTGAGCAACTTTACTTTGTTAACTGATTCGATGGTATGACCTAAAAGGTAGTTATTCAGTTATGTAACTATTTTTGGGTGTAACTAAGATAAAACTAACACTGTAGAATGAGAGGGGGTTCGAATTTTTGTACAAGGGGAGGCTTTCAGCTACTATACAGAGCTAAGTTTTAGAAAACTCTTGTGCATGTTGGATTACTGATTATGTTATATATGCAATCTATAAGCCCATTTTATCTTCTATGCTGGTTTCATTTCTGATTAGTGTGATCACTCAATTTATGAATTCATTTCTTGTTTAAGGTTGTTTCTCATGGAATGCTTATGAACTGTGGATGAAACTCAATTACATGCTTATGTTTTTCTGGTTCATGTTACATATATTATACATCTCAGTCTTATATTGTGCATGAGTTAGTTTTTGTTTTAGCCTTACGAGTTTTACCCTCTTGTTTACAAACTGCAAAACCAAAACCCTAAAAAACCTGTTTTACTTAATTTATTTTATGAGATTGTGTTATCTTGTTCTTTAGTAGTCTGAAGAACAATTTCTAGCACTAACACACTCTTTCTTCTCAGAGGATTCTTCATAGATAGAAGGCTCTTCAACAGACCTCTTCACTCTCTCTCTCTTTCGCACTTGTGTGAGTGAGATGTGTGTCTAAATGAGGGGAGCACCTCCCCTATTTATACTCATAAAGTGAGTGGCCCTTTTTACTTAATTAGGCCATCATGTTGCTCTAAACACAGTTGACTTACCTAGGGAGACTCAAAACAACATTTATATAATATTCTTGTGGGTACCACTTATTATTATTCCTAAAGGAGGAATAATAATAATAATATAATAAAAATACAATAAGAATATATTCTAAAGTTACATTTCTTTAAGATTCCCTCTTAACAAGGAGGGTATTCTTCAACATCAAGTACAACAACTGTACAACTAATTGGTGAACAATAGAATCATCATATATCTAGAACATAATCATTGTCATCAGCATCAGCATATAACTACTAGAACATCATCATCATCATCTAGAGAATAATAATAAGTGATGGAACATCACCATCATCATTTGGAGAATCATCATCAACATAAACATATAATTGTTGGAACAACATTGTCATTATCTGGAGCATCATCATGTGACTACTAGAACATCATCATCATCATCATACATCTAGAATAACTCTATAGTGGGAACTCTAGTAGATTAAACATGCCTTGTCTTACTTGTTAATCCTTTTAGGACAAACAAGCTTAGTCAAATATACCAATCTACCTAGGGACCAAACAAGCCTTTTTTGACTTGCTAATCCTTTGAGACCAAAAAATCCTAGTTAAACATACCAATCCCCCTAGGATCAAACAGGCCTTCTCAGATTGACATACGAATGCTAGACTGAGTTGCCACACTACGACTCCAGGAAACCATGTCATCAACATCATCATCACTCCCTCTTACAAGGGAGGTACTTTCAGACTACACCAAGATTGTCTCTGAAGTATTCAAAATTTATTCAAGATGGAGGTTTAGTAAACAAATCATCAACTTGTTCCTTTGTAGGAACATACTGGAGATTTACAACTCCCTTCTGCACCATATCCTAGATGTAGTGATACTTGATATCGATGTGCTTCAGTTTTTCATGGACCACTGGGTTTTCTAATAGTTTGATGCAGCATTGGTTATCACAATATATATCATTCACATCTATCTCAGTATCAAATAATCTTGTCAACAACTTGCAAATCCAGAATGCTTCGCTACAAGCTAAACATGCTACAATATATTCAATCATTGTTATACCGAGAGAAACACTAGTATGCTTTTTGCTAAGCCACTGAAACAACATCGTGAATTCTGTGTGTATATGGCACTTCTTTTCCAATATGGATCTACATAACTATGTAATCTAATCTCATTATCAGATGCATATCTAAGGCCATAATCCAATGTACCCTTTAGGTATCTCATCACATTTTTGCTGCAATCAAGTGAACATGTCTAGGCTCCACCATATATATGACTCAAGGTGTTTGAAACAAAACATATATTTGGTCTTGTATTTGTCAAATACATCAATGGTTCAGTCATATTCTTGTATTATGTAGCATCAACTGTCTCTGAAGTAGGATCGCACAACAACTTCAAGTTCGATGTCATCGGTGTAGCTATAGTCTCGAACCTCTTCAGAATATTGACTGCATATTTTCCTTGGATAAGGAAAATATCCTCTGGATTATACCAGACCTCTAGTTCCAAGAATCATGTCAAGATTATTGAACTCTGATATCTACTGTAGTCACTCCTTCTGAAGCGAAGAACCACCCTCCCTCTGCATCTTGTACACTTTGCATCAGGACATTTTGCACTAGAGTGACTGGTAGTCTCCTCTTCTATTGATCTTATTTGCATCTATCTATGTCATCTCTCAAGGTCACTGGATGCCAAGATCTCCAACTCTATTGTAAATTCCCTCTTTCACACATCTATGAGCTCCTCATCTTCAACCTTGTAGTAAAGGTTTATATCTCCATCACTGTAGTTGATCCTCAAGATCCTCATGTAATTGTATGTGCTATGTGATTCTCAAGCTCCTCTAATCCTATACAAATCCTTCTATGCACATGTTATTCTTTGAGGATATTCCCTAGTCCTATAGGTTTCTTGATATGCACTTATACTTCACTAAAGAAGTGTGTCAGGTAAATGAAGCAAGCATCTCACCATAATAGAATCTCTCCTTCTGAGAGAAACCAAAAACCTTGCTTTGTATTTCTCAGTGCTTCCATATGTTGCATGCTTCATCTTGTAGATCCACTTGTAAGCCACTATAGACTTTCCTTTAGGTTTCAAAATATCATCCCAAACATCATCCTTCATTATCAATTAGTACTCTTTGATCATAGAATCCTTCCACTCTTTCTTCTCGGGTGCTTCTTCATAGCTAGAAGGCTCTACATTAATGATGTCGCACAACTGTGCCACATAACTATAGTGTTTTTGAGACCTCTTAATTTCTATGGAAGTCCCATATAGAGCACCATACTTCTCCACATATAGGATGATCTCTCATTCCCGATCTTGTCTTCTCTTTTGGGTGTTCACCTCTCAGGGTGGATCTACAGGTCTCTGTGGCTCGGTATGTCATGGTCATAATGTTCTTCGTAAGTCCCCTCTTCTATAACTATGCCTCCGACTTTGGTAGATTCAATTTATTCTTCATGTGCTTCATCTAAGTAAATATTCTTTGAGTGTTATGGATGAACCGTTATCACTTGTTCTTCGTAAAAATCCTTATCATTCTTCTCTTATAGGTGATTGCATACGATCCTTCCTACAAGTCAAATTTATTTGCATGATTAGAAACATTTAATATTTTTCAAAACATATTAATAATTACAAATTATTATGCATAACAAAAAATATCACATAGTCATTCAAAAATACTTCAACACAACATTCACCCATATCCCGCATACATACGATAAATTTCTATATGCCTTCCATCTCTACCAAAACATAATTATAAGTGTGCACTACTCTCAACATGTTAGAAAAGAGGTTTCATTCTATATAAGTAGCAATGGAATGTTGTATAGCACCATAAGCCACTTAACCATCAAATGCATATTCGTAGTATGTTGTTCATGAATACAAACACTCTAACATGCATAATACATTTCCTAAATCAACTGAACATAAATATGTACACAACTAAACTATATCATTTAAGCAACTCGATATATAGGAAATGACAATTCAAATAATTATCTTTTTTTTTATAGAGTCCCTATTGATCGATGTCTCCTTCTAGGAATTACTAGAGTCTCTGACAGCATGCTCTTATTTCATCGTCTAATTTTGAGGACATGTGCATATCTTGCTCATGATAAAAAATGCTAAGAAAGTATTCTACAACATAGATCACATAGAACTGTGTACTTGTGTTGAATCTGTGTGCCCTTTATTCTTCTTCATTCACGACTACATCCCTCCTTATCTAATGTTAAAATGGATAAGTGATTCTACCATCTTCGTGGTTTGAATCCTTCTAGATCAAAATACATATTCCTCATCACTAGAGGAATATTCTTTTATTCTTGCAAGAATGTTCTTCCTTCTTGTTATTTCTCTTCTTGGCATGATTTGTTATAACTTGATCATCATCTTCACCCATATTTTATTCTATTGTTATCAATTATGCATCCCTCCCATAGTCTACTAAATTTTGTGAGCTTCCTTCTAGAATAAATTCCTCCAATGAATGATTCCCATTATCTTGGAATACTATTCAAGGTGGTCATCACCACTTATGCTTCCTCGACATTGTCTCCAATAACTTCTAGTTTTTCATTGATCTAGGAGACCCTTGTGAAGTAAGATTGGATGCTTTATGATATCTGCATCTTTATGTTGGAGACATTTACCATCATACACACTCTTTTGGTCAAATTTGCCTAGTTAAACCACTATCCTAAGTTTAATTGACATCAGTGGAGCATTAATTTCCATCATCTAGTCACACCCACGCCTACCTACAGTCAAGGAGGCTAACTTAGCCTTCTCCTACAGTCAAGGAGGCTAACTGGAGCACTCCGGGGGTGATCTGAGTGATATTAATGCACCTAATTGCTAACTAGTGGTTACAATCAGTTCAACCAATCAGTTAGGGCGCCTCCTCTCATTAAATATATTATTTAATGATTATTTAATGATTATTTATTATTATTTAATGATTTGGAGTCAACAAGGCGCCTCCACCAACTTCTGATGGTCAGTTCAGCTTCAGCTAACCTCATTGGGGTTCATTGAAGTCATGGAGCACTAGCACTTGATGGTTGGCTTGCTATGACATGTGTTTGATCTCCTTTAGTTGAGATTCAGTCATTTATTGCACTCCGACTTCAGTTAGGGTTTGGTGAGTCAATTAGGGTTTTGGTCAAGTGGTTAACTGAGTGTGATTGAATGGCTAAGAGTTAGTTAAGCTAGACTCACTCACTAAATTCGAATTGTCTCCTTAGTTATTCGAATTCTTCATGGAGTTAAGCTATTGCTTGACATTGGTATTGTAACCATTCATTTTTTATTAAATATACAGAAAAGAAACCAATTCCGGTTCCGATTAACACCATTTCATGAGTATTTGTTAATTATTCTTTGATGATTTTGATTCCTAGTTCCTAGATCATGTGCAAGAATTAATACTTTACACCCTCTAGTTGATTCCTCAAAGTCATCTTCATATTGGTATTATATCCTTCGTACATGCTAGTCAAAGCATCGAACATCTACTTGGGAGTCTTCAAGGATGATACATGTGGAATAAAATGGTCCTTGATAGAGTCTTCAATGATCCTCTTGGATTTTACCATGTTAATATTAAGCTTAGTTTTTTCCTCATCTCCCTCTGCTTCTACAACTTCTCCTTTGACGTAGTCTTCCAAATCATGCTATTCTAGTATGAGAATCACTCTATACTTTTATTTTCAAAAGTTCTCATCTCCTTAAAGCTTGTCCATAAGCTTTCTACTATTTGTCATCTTAATAAAATGAGAACCTCAAATGGAAATAGAACTTACCAACGAGAGTGCTTCAACTTGACGCTTATTTTAATGATATTATGAAAGACTGCTTCTAGAGTACCTAGGGTTTGATAGAGAAGCCCTAATTTTTAAACTTTGGTGACTTTATTCTCTTATTGGATAGAAATATTCGCCTCCTCGAGGTGATCTAAGCAATATACTACTTTTCCAAAATCTGTAGATAGAACTGTAAAATATTTGATGCCATAGTTTCTCCAATTTCATATGTTGAATTATCTCATCTTAATTTTGATGTATCTCATAAATTTCTACTCCTCAAGTTCTAAAACTTAATCCTGAGGTAGTATCTTTTGTCTTCTGTCCGACCCCATAGGTTATAGAAATATTGTATTCACCAAGTGGAACTTATACTAAGTTTCCAAAAGTGACTTGTTTATGGACTAGTTTAGTATAACAAACTTTTACTGACTACCACGTGTCATTGTTTCAACTTTGAGTTATGAAACTTGCACTAGAGAAAATAAATTATGTTCCATTTATGGAACATCTTACTAAACTCTATTTGGGTATTCCTACCCCAATATATAACATTTATTCCTAGGTCACCTATTTAAAATTGAATTCTAGAAGAGGATGGAACCCCATTTTGCATGGATCATATCTTTGAAAGTATAGTGAAACTGAGGATAAAACATGCACACAAGGTACATAAACATTTCATAGTTGGCATGTTTGGGTTTAAACTCCTATACCTTCACCAAAATTAGGTTGTAGCGAAATTTCCCTAGATGACTGGATTTTTCCTTCTAGGGTTCCAAGCATGAAGCCTTAATCTTTGATAGTTGCAGTAGTAGCAGTGTTACGATTGAAAAAAAATATTTTAGTGTAGCTCTAATACCATGTTATAATTTTAATGGTTATACTATATCTTTAAAAATTTAGCATCATAACATTATAACCATATCTAAATATAGGATCACTGAAAGACAGACAAGCACAACAATACAAAAATAACACATAGATTTATCCTAGGAAACCACAAGGGAGAAAACCCAACAAAACTTCTTCAATGTAGAATTCAACCAAGTATAGTGAACAACCCCAAGAACAAGACTAGTAACTTCTTCTCTTCAGGAAACCTCTTCACTCTCTCTCTCTTTCGCACTTGTGTGAGTGAGATGTGTGTCTAAATGAGGGGAGCGCCTCCCCTATTTATACTCATCAAGTGAGTGACCCTTTTTACTTAATTAGGCCATCATGTTGCTATAAACAGGGCCAACTTACCTAGGGAGACTCAAAATAACATTTATATAATATTCTTGTGGGTACCATTTATCTGATTTACAACGAAGGTTTTAACTCAAGACTTTTACATGACCAATTACATCAAGGACATTTGTGGAAGGAGCAATGATGACAATATAATAAAAATACAATAAGAATATATTAAGAAGTTACATTTCTTTAACAATATGATCAATTACTTACATCCTATAGTAGATTTCCATGGAATGATGAGGTACCAATTTATTTTGCTAGACTTTTTATGCACGTTTTTTTTTAAAACATGAAGCCAAATTATACTGACACTCCTTCATATTTTTATGGAGTTGGAAGAAGTTGAACGTATAATCAAAGTGGTTCTTATCAAGATCCCACATTGCCTCGACCTCCAACTCCTTTGATATCTTGTCCTTCTAGGTATGTTACTTTAAGATTATAGATGGAGCCTACATCCCTAGTTGGGAGAGATGCAAGGGGCACTGTGGCAGAAGGTTTATCAACAACGTTTGTAGGAGTTGATATTGGAATGAGTTGAGAGAGAGAACAAGATAGTGGTCTTCAAAGGTATTTTTATATAAGTAATGATGAGTTGGATGCAATGAGCCTTGAATATCTCATACCCTATGCAAAGGAATGTCATGATGGATGCTTTGAGGTCCAATCAAGAGACAAAGATAGCATAGCAAAGGTTTGTGTTTATATTTAATCAATAATTGCTTTATTCATTACATATGAATCTAAATTTTTTTTGTTATATATATGGATTTGTAAACTTAGATACATATATAATAATGACTATTAAATAAATGTTCATTGTTTGTAGTTTTCTAGATTGTTGAATGAACATGGATTTATAGTATGTTCTAGTGAAAATGTAGAACAAGGACACTAAGAGGTGCATTTTGTTATTTATATTTATATTTATGTTTTAAACGTATTGTTCCATGTTGTTAAAAGTTAATTCTAAATAGTTTATGTATCTACTTGTTAATGTGAACACGTATTTTGAAATCGAAAATGGCTATGTTCACATACTCGACTAGGTTTAGATTTTTTTGATGATATTCCATCTCTGTCAGAGATAAATGCAAGCATGTTTTTAACTTTTTAGCTTTTATTTAAAAAGTTTTACTTATTTTAGTTTATTGTGCTCATGGAATGTTTTATTTAATTACAAATATTAAATTTCAAGGGTTGTAAGTGACTATGGGTAGTGCAGAGGTAATCATTTACAATTATTTTTCATTTTCATTTTATTTTTATGTTTATTTTGTATTGGAATTTAGTTTAAATTTGTTAAATAATTAGTACTTGAAATTAATTTTTGCATTTACATATGTTATGGACGTTTGTTACAAGTTAATCGAGAGGACATAGGAAAACATGCAGAGGACAAAGGGAAACATGTAGTGGAGGATATTGATATGCATTGACATATAGTTTTATTGGTCTCTTTTGTTATGTTTGGAGTACAACATTTTGATTTTGTCATTTGAATTAGAATGTATTACATATATGTGTTGAGTACACATATTGTAGTTGTTTTGGATGATAACTTTATTTTTGGATTAAATATATCTCTAGTATAATTTTGTATGATAAATTTTCATATCATAATTTTGCAGAATGTTTATGTGAATGTATGATTTATTAAATGTATGTTTTCTAGTTTGGTAGTGTTGTGGATAATCGTGTATCATGTAAATATGAATCTCATCAATGATCCTAAGCTTGTAGTTTCACTAGTACAAATTGAGAGATAAGTGACCAAGAAAATGACAAAAATCCTCATATCAATGACCATTTTTTATTTTGCGATCATTGGTAGCTAATTTCTGGTCTCTTATCATGTGACCAAAAATGTGGTCATATTTAGTTGGGTCATTTATAGCTTGTTTTGTGGCCAGTAATTTGTTCATGTATATGGTCATTAATTTGGTCATATATCTAGTCATTAATTTGGTCACAATTAATGACCAAATATAGGACCAAATTAATGACAAAAAATATGACCAAATTAATGACCACAAGACAATCTATAAATTACCAAACTAAATATTACCACATTTTTTGTCGCATGATGAGAGACCAGAAATTAACCACAAAAGTTGTCATTTGGTCATTTATATGCGAATTTTGGTCATTTTTTCGCTTATCTCTCATTTTTTGGTCAATTATCTCTTAATCTTCTTGTTACTAATTTAGTCATTTTTAGTCATTTTATATGCGAGTTTTGGTCATTTTTTGGGTCACTTATCTCTCATTGTTTGGTCACTTATCCCTCATTTTTGGTTACTAATTTAGTCATTTTCAACTGATATTGAAATATCATTAGGGCACATAGGAATTGAACCACAACCTCCTTCTTATAAGGAAAGCGCTCTTCCATTGAGGTAGCACCCTTTACAAATTTGGGAACCAAACTTACAGAGTCCTCTATAATGGTAAAAAATATCAGTACATGTCTTTGAGTATCTAATGGTTGGGAAAGGATGATAGATTGTATAAGATCATTAGATATGATCAAGCAAGTTATGAAAACCATGCACATATATATGGCTTCAAACATGTCACAAGAAGGATTTGAACTTGGGCATTACCCCCACCAAAATATTTTCCAATATAGAAGTTGGATTTAAAGTGTAAATACCCATATCGATGTGATGGCATCCTCCCTCGCTATTCATTAACATCACCAACCATTTTAGTATCATTTCATGTGTGCCTTCTTTGGATTGTGGTTGTTATCTACGTGATGAATGTAATAATTGCAAGTCTAATTGTTTTATTAGTATATACATATATTGGGATTCCATACCACATTAATAATCTTCTCCTTCCTTCTATGCTTACTTCCCATAGCTATAGATGTACAATATATAAAGTCACAACACATGTCTCCAATGAAGTTAGGATATAGAGTCAACACATATTCCTAGTGAAGTTAGGATGTACAATTCATTTAGGACCAACTATGTCATAAAAGTGCATGTCAAGAACATGTTTTGGATAGTTAAAGAAAGATGACAAAGTATCATCCCTAGATATATGGAACAAAGTCCAAAAAAGAATGAAATATACATTGGAAGCATATACACCATAAATAATGAACAATGATGAGAGAAGAAAGTGTGCTTGTCAACCTATGATTTCACGAACAGATAAGTTTGGTCGAACGATATATTTAGAGTTAACGAGGAAAATGCCACCAATATAGAGACTATTCAAGTGAATATAGAAACTGCAAAGTTCTTTATCTCCACTCTCAACCTGCATATGACAATTGAAGAAAAATAAGAGCTACCTTGAATACAAATTGAAATAATAGTTAAACTATAATAATTGCAAGATGCATTGCATGCTTACCAATCAACATGCATATTTATTGCATTTTATGATGTCAATAGTCATATACAAATAGATATCAATTTTCATATATCGAATAAACATTTCCATTTGTTACTCAATTTCAGCATTTGTGTGGAATACTTGGCATTAAGTCAACATAACGAATAGCTAGACTCTATAGCATAAGCAACTACCTGAAAGACAAGTGATGATGTGATAAAACCAAATGCATATTCCCCTACATGTGGATGATGAATAATTTCAACATCTTTGAAGTCCCTTGTGTTATGGTCTGGAAAGAATAAGCTTTAAAATAACTTTCTAACAAAATAAAAAATTGTCACCTTATCCATAATCAAAACTTCGACTCTTCAATTAGAATTGCATGTATGATGTATCCACAAATTAATATCTTAAATTTTGTTGAATTTGACCAATTCATATATCAATGAAGGTAAATATAGAAAACCATTATATTTCAATATATGGAAAAGCTTCAGAAATTAAATCAAATATATTTTTTGAAACATCAAAAAGGAATGAGAAAATAATATGACATGTTTTGGATCCATGAATGCATACATATCTTGAAATATGACTATAAATTTGACAAGAACAATGAGTCTTTCCCTAAGTGTTAGTGAGGTGACATTTTCCATAGTTGATACGTGATTATACAATAAAACACGTTTCTAGAATGTAATTGTCCTAAAAGAAATGCAAAATACCATATCATGCTTACAATGATCAAATTCAAAATAGGAACTTCCATGTGTACCTCTTAAAAGGGAGTTATACAATCTAACAAGCCAATACTATCTTTTTAAAGTGCTTCCAAAGAGAAATGGAAGCACTTATTTGCTGAGTCTGAGTAGATATGTTTTACGAGGGGCATTTTCTTTATGAACCATTCTATAACCCAGAGGACACAATCTCCCATCCATGAAGATACAAATAAACTCATCAAGAATATGAAGAACAAAGAAGTAATGAATCCAAGAGCTATAATTTATTAATCTTGCACATTGATCTAGGAAATAAGAATCAATCTCATCAAAGAATAATCAACAAATACTCATGAAATGGTGTTAATCGGAACCAGAATGGTTTCCTCTCTGTATATTCAATAAACAATGAATGGTTACAATAACAATGTCAAGCAATAGCTTGAATGAGTGAGAAATTCGAATACCTAAGGAGGAAATTCGAAATCAATGAGTGAGTCTATCTTAACTAACTCTTAGCCATTAAATCACACTCAGTTAACCACTTGACCAAAACCCTAATTGACTCACCAAACCCTAACTGAAGTCGGAGTGAAATAAATGACTGAATCTCAACTGAAGGAGATCAAACACATGTCATAGCAATCCAACCATCAAGTGCTAGTGCTCCATGACTTCAATGAACCTCGATGAGGTTAACTGAAGCTGAACTAACCATAAGAAGTTGGTGGAGGCACCCTGTTGACTCCATATCATTAAATAATAATAAATAATCATTAAATAATATATTTAATGAGAGGAGGCACCTTAACTGACTGGCTGAACTGATTGTAACCATTGATTATCAATTAGGTGCATTAATATCACTCAGATCACCCCTGGAGTGCTCCAATTAGCCTCCTTGACTGTAGGTAGGCATGGGTGTGACTGGATGATGGAAATTAATGCTCCACTAATGTCAATTATACTTAGTATAGTGGTTTAACTAGGCCAATTTGACCAAAAAGAGTGTGTATGATGGTAAATGTCTCCAACACCCCCCCTTAAGCTATACTCAGGAAGAGTTAGAAAACATAGATGCATAAAAATACTAGGGCCCCATAAATAAAGGCCATAGGTCACCTTGTACAATAAAGTAACTGCTTAATATAACCAAGGAAACGGGGAAAACCTCATGGGAAAAATACCCCCCCTCAAACTAAGCAGTAAATCAAGAATTGGTTCTTCTATGCAGCAGCATCCTGAGACTGTGCATGTGAACCTATGAATCCAAAATAAATGAATATGTCTGGAGGAATCTTCCACTTTGGAAGAAGAAAAATGCACTCAACTGAATCAGAAATATAAGCAGCGGCACGGTGAAAAATGGACCCATGTAGAGTAGCTAAAATCATCTGAAGCGGGATCAAAGGTTCTTGAGGATTCGAACCATGTGTGGAATACTCAAGAAACTGATATGTTGCAGCCTTGAACAGAAAACCATGAGTGGTAAAATCAGCCCCAAATCTTAGGAGCAAGTGTCCAAGCAGATGCAAAATGTCTTCCTCTTTACATGTTCTGTGAGGAGATGAGCATGTGACCAAAGGTAGAGAATCCCTGGGAATCTGGAGAGTGAATGATTGAGATCCATAATCTGATATAGCTTCATAAATATCTAATGATTCAAAAAATAAAATATCATCAACCTCATAAGAGGAAACTAACACCAAATCCCCATCAGCAAAATTGAAGAAGAACTGCGGTACTTGATTTTTCACACCGGAATTGGTGAGAGCAGCTACAAGCATGACTGAAAGCTCTTGGATTTTAAAATATGAACAAAACAATATCATATCAGAATGTAAATCAGATCTAAATAATTTCACAACAGATCCAAAACTATGAAATGAAATTAAATCCCCAGTAGCAGTTTCGAAGGAGACTTGCGGTACTTGTTTCTTCACACCATTGATGAGAACAGCTACAAGTAATACTGAAGGTTTATGAACCTGAAATTTTGAACCAAGAAATATCAGATCAGATCCAAATAATATCATATCAGATACAATAAGGTTCATATCAGATCCAAAATTATGGTCAACCGAGACGGTGGATGCACAGTTGTCTTTTTCTTCAAAATTCTAAATTTTGGTGCATGCAATCCTGCAGGATTTTGCTGGAAGATCTAGATCATGGGGAGCGAATGTGTCACTCTTATAATCTGATATTTCTTCCAAAATATCCAATTTTTTACATATTTGCACACCGGCAGCAACATTAGAGGGAGAAAAATCAAATTTCTCTTCACTTTCAGAAGCAATTACTGGTAAATTTTGCATAGAATTCAAAGGAAAATCATCGGTGAATGTTTGCATGGAAGTGTAGCAGTGTTTTTCTTCAATATCATAGATTTGAATGTCTTCTTCTGTTTCAGAAATATGAGAAGATGAGATATCAGAGATCTCATGAACTTCCGGAGCATCAGGAGAATAAGTCACTGCATGGAGACTTTCTTCAATTCGAATTGACTGTGTAGAAGATTATGCTTCATCTTCATCTTGAACAACTTCATTAGAGAGAGTAGAGACTAATCCTTTTGAGTAAAGAACTCTTGTGGTGCTGGCTGTGATATCCAAAGTAATATTATGATCCTCATTGTGCTTTCCAAAGGTTTTGTCCAATTTTGTCCAGAGATCCTTTAGGTATTCAGCAAAACCATTAAGGTAGTACAAGCTAGGAGAAAGGGCCAGACATATTGCTCCAAAAGCTCTGTCACCATCATTTAGCCAGTGATTCTCATTCTCATAATACTCTTTTCCAAGTCCAATAGACACCTCATAGAGACGTCATCTCTTTAGAGATGCAATCATCTTCAACTTCCATTCCGAATATCTTGTGAATGGGGTGAGAAGAGGGATTGATAAGTCCATTTGAAGTTGTACTTGTTAAAACTTGCAAATCAAAAAAAAAGGGGCATCATAAGGTCGGAAAGCCTACACATTTTAGGCTTTCATCACACCCAGCATAGTCAATCAAGCAAGCTTGATCAACAAGTTTTTTACTTGGGGTATTAAGTGGTAAGCCTTGGCTTCTGGTGCAGGGCTGGATTTTTGAGCTATTGCTCACTTTTCATGGAGAAATATGTCAAAAATATTGTTTTTGAGAGATAGATCTTCGTCCCACCGTAAGCTCTGATACCATATTAATCTTTCACATTGATCTAGGAACTAAGAATCAATCTCATCAAAGAATAATCAACAAATACTCATGAAATGGTGTTAATCGGAACCAGAATGGTTTCCTCTCTGTATATTCAATAAACAATGAATGGTTACAATAACAATGTCAAGCAATAGCTTGAATTAGTGAGAAATTTGAATACCTAAGGAGGCAATTCCAAATTAATGAGTGAGTCTGGCTTAACTGACTCTTAACCATTCAATCACACTCAGTTAACCACTTGACCAAAACCCTAATTGACTCACCAAACCCTAACTAAAGTCAGAGTGCAATAAATGTCTGAATCTCAACTAAAGGAGATCAAACACATGTCATAGCAAGCCAACCATCAAGTGCTAGTGCTCCATGACTTCAATGAACCCTGATGAGGTTAACTGAAGCTGAATTGACCATCAAAAGTTGGTGGAGGCGCCCTATTGACTCCAGATCATTAAATAATAATAAATAATCATTAAATAATATATTTAATGAGAGGAGGTGCCTTAACTAACTAGTTGAACTGATTGTAACCACCAGTTAGCAATTAGGTGCATTAATATCACTCAAATCACCCCCAGAGTGCTCCAGTTAGCCTCCTTGACTGTAGGAGAAGGCTAAGTTAGCCTCCTTGACTGTAGGTAGGCATGGGTGTGACTGGATGATGGAAATTAATGCTCCACTGATGTCAATTAATGTCAATTATACTTAGGATAGTGGTTTAACTAGGCCAATTTGACCAAAAAGAGTGTGTATGAGGGTAAATGTCTCCAACATAATTGACCCAGAGACAAGAGTTAGCAAAAGGATATCAATATGCTATCGATTTCATTAATTAGGCACTTTTATATCATCACGCAACAGTATAACATCTTTGAAAATTATAAAGTAATTTGGCATCACTATAAACATAAATCAATTCCTATGCAAAACTAGATTAAGATGCATCATAAATAAAGGTTTCATCAGAGCTTCAATTTGATGCTAAGAGAAATGAAACATGTAATTAAAAATTGAAAGAAACCACATGTTTTTTTATTGGAGTGATATGCACTGAAAACCATGCCACTTGTTGGATTCCAAATCATACTTAGATCCCATAGCAACTTCAAAACCATACTTACCTTGAAATTCTCTACAACAATCTCTTCATGGTACTCAATGGAACACTTAGTTAAGCTCACTCATGCAAAATATAATAAAAGAATCTCACTTGTAAAGTAGAAAAGAAAAAACATGTCAATATAAAGTTTAAAGCTTATGAATAGATTTTTTAATAAAAGAAAATTTATTGATCCCATCTACCATATACATTTTATGAAGTTCTGAGCACTTTATGAGAATTGTAATCCAGTCATGGAAAGTGAGACTATTGGATACAAGAAAAAATTTAGTTCATATCATACTCCTATGCATTACTATGCTTTTTGACATCTCAAGAAAATCTAAATCATCATATCCTTTTCCCTTGTATATGCTTTATATCCAAATATACATGAACATCTTGAACCATTTTCCACTCAATACTTATATTCCAACATAAAACTCTTCTCGGTGGCCCATGGATATCTACATAAGGAAATGTAGAGTACATACCTACATCCCTCTCTCTATAGAACACAGTGCTCTCTACTGCAACCACAAGATGCACAGTTGAACAACAATGTTGAGACCTAAGAAAATAATTGCTTCATACAAAGCCTCGCAACAATAAAGAGATCATTGTCATTGTCCCTGATATGCATTTAATATATTTCTATATACTAAGACCCAATAAAACCCTTATGGAGAAAGATATGTAGGATGCAAATTATCTATTCATGAAATGGAGGATTCTAGTCTAGTAATTATCTTGATATATCTTCTCACTAGATCACAGTCTTGTTTTTTTAAGTCCTTGGTTCTCTTGTCAATAAATCCACAATGCAATTATATGTACTAGGTTTTTATTCAATGGAGAAATCATATCCATCAAACCACAAAATGAACCTGAGAACCCTATTATTCCCTTGCTCAAAATTATATCGATAGAAAGAATTTCCTTCATGTGCTTTAAATATTTCTTACAGTGAAGTGCATAGGTTTCAAAATAAACCTATTTATGAGATGAAGGATAGATAAATTATAACATGATGCACACATGCATATATTCTATCCCTTGGGATGCTTATGTAATAACACATCTTCCCATACTTTATCTGAAGCATTTGTTTCCAATATAAATGTGAGAGATAGGTCTAGGAGATGTAAACTTAGCAAATGTTGCTTATTTTTCTTTATTAGTTGTACTTCCTTGGTTATGTTTAAATTCCAAGGAATATTAGCTCTAAGTCTCTTCTATATATACTCTACAAGTTTTGATTGGATTTTATAAAAGTATTTGATATAGTTAAGCCTTCCAAGGAATCTTTGTAACTACTTTTTATCCAACATATGATCTAGGAATTCTACCAAGACTTTGAGTACATGTTCATGCAACTCAATTTTCTTTTTATCAAGAATCAAACTGAGATATTCAATTCTGGTTTTTGAAAAATCCAAATTCTTCTTATTGAGGGATATTCCATGCTTAAATACTTTTTCATATAGATTATCTAGATGTTTCTTGTGTTGGTTCATATCTATATAAAATACCAATGAGTTATCAATGTAAACAATAACAAAGTCTAAATATCTAAACACATATTCCATGAGCTTTTAAAATTTCGAGGGAGCATTCTTCCACCTAAAATGCATAAACTTCTACCACTATTTTCCCATGATGTACAACAAAGGTTGTTTTATATACATCAATAGGTTTTCTCCCAACATTCCAAAATCCACTCTTCAAATCAAACATACTTAACGTATTATTCGATCCTATCTTAGCAAACATTTCATATTTTGATGGTAGAAGGTATCTGATAGGCATTAATGTGAATTTCAAAGCTCTACAATTTATGCCCATCTAAGTTTTCCTCTTTTTTGTTCTAATTTTTTATTCACATAGAATGTTAGGAAAGCTTGATGGCTTCTACTAGGGTCAACAAGCTTTATGCTGATAAGTTCTACAATTTCGTGTTTGTAATATTCTAACTCAGAAGGGGACACATGGTTAGATGATGGTTTATCTGGTCTATCACGATAATCTTATTTATAGGGAAAATCTACAAAATACTGCTCACGCATCCATAATGCATCTAAATAGTTAAAAGTGTTAAAATTGTTGTGCCATTTAGATATTCAAGCAATGAGTCAAATATTATTGTTGCAGTAAAAGGAGAATGAAGATACACACTGAACAAAACAAACCACACAGGAAACAGATGATTATAGCTCAGATAATTACAGTATCATTGCCATTAATTAAATATGGTGTTACAATAGTTTACATAAGGAAGAATTCGAATCCATTAGGAAAGAATTCGAATATACCAACTGGATGTGACTGTACCTAACTAACTAGCCAACTTAGGATGTCTCAATCAATATCGGAGTCCAAATGGTTAACTCTATAGGTCTAAAAAACTCACACAATCAATAATAAACAGTTAACTAGGTCTAACTGAAGTGGTAGGTGAGCAAAGAATCCTAATCCACATGTAGCCATGCATAACTAGCGCTAATTGAACTGATAGTGATCTAACTAAATGTAAATGGAAATTAACTAAGCTTAACTAGTTCCAACACCAACTGACTGAAGGAGGTTAGTGTCAAGAGTCCCAATGTCTCCTAAAATGTAGGGATTGGTCTAGGAGGTGCCTAATCTAATGCATGCAAGTGCAGTCAGTAGAAGATAGCCTCTAGCAGTGTTCCCCACACTCTAGTAACTAGTACATGTGGCCCCATTAGGCCATGTGGACCCAATGGTACTAGTGGACTTAATTAATTAATTAAAACTCCTAAGTTAGGCTAAATTAATATAATAGATATTTTTTTGAAGGGAGGATTAATAATCCTAACACCCCCCCTAAATCCTAACTTGGACAACTATGGGCCTTGGAAACAAGGCCATAAGTCACCCATATATAATCTAAAAGGCATAATGTTTTTTAATACAACCGAGGAAACAGGGGAAAACCTCATGGGAAAAAACCCTCCTCAAAATAAGGAGAAATAGGAAAATGCAAGTTGTCTTTCGAAGAAAGAAGCTTCCTCCTTAGAAAATAACTTGAGCAAAACACTACTGCAAAATTTCAGCTCTATGCAACAGCATGTTCCATCTGTGCAACAATATCCTGAAGATGTGCATGTGAACCTCTTAATGTTCTTCTGAACTGATGACTCTGTATGTTTCTTCTGGATGGTGAAAGTAGAGAATGATCAAGTTTCTTCTTCTGTGGGCCATGTAGCTGATCATTCGCCGACATCAAGTAGCACCGACTTGGAACTTTGTTGCACCACTCTATATGGAGTCAATCTGTGAGAGATAGTGCAGCATGTTCATTCTGATACTGGGACCTAGTTCTTCTTCTATCTTCTATATTTCCAGCACCACTTCCAACTGCATCTAGGATCTTTTGAGCCCATCTAGGCTTAGGATTTTGATTTGGAATGGATACTGGATCTAGATCTAGAATCTCATGAGATTCAATCTCAATAATAGGACCATGCTAGATTTGATCTTCTTCATCTGAATCTAAAACCTGTAGCAAATCATCATCATCAAAAATGGGTGGAGAAATGGTTATACCTTCCTGTGATGATGATGGTCATGTGTCATACAACTGATCTTCTTTGAACTGAAAACTCCTTTCAATGAATCATCTCCTAGATGCAACCTCCACCAATATGTAGGCTTTTGCATCGTTTGCATATCCCAACAGAATGCATTCATTGCTTTGGGATTAGAAGGCCTTCCTCTTGTCAATTTGTATTTTGGCCCAAGCTTTGGAACCAAAAACTCTCAAATGAGAGACATTGGGCTTATGCCCATTCAGTGCTTCGAATGGAGTGACCCCAACCGTTGATTTATGAGGCACTCTATTCTACAAATACAAAGCACAGCTAACAGCTTCAGCCTAAAGAGAAGGAGGAAGATGCTTGGCATGGAGAAGGCATGTTTCCATCTCCTTCAATGATATGGTCTTCCTCTCAGCCACACCATTATGCTATGGTGTGTATGGAACTAAGTGTTGCATTCAAATCCCCTCTGATTCATAGAAATTCTAGAATTCTCCTTTGATGTACTCTCCTCCTTTATCAGATCTTATAGACTTTATTTTCTTACTGAAACTGTTCTCAACCATAACCTTAAAAACTTTAAAAGTATCAAAAACTTCTGATTTTTGTTTCATGAAGTAGATCCAGCAGTACCTAGAATAATCATCAATAAATGTGAGGAAATACCTGTGACCATTAATGGAGTTTGTGGGAATAGGTCTAGCTACATCACTTTGTATCAAATCAAGTATAGAAACAACTCTATGTTCCTTCCCAACATCATACCTCTTCTTTGGATGCTTACCTACCAAGAAACCAACACATACTCCATTGGAAGTTTGGATGGAAGGAAAACCTTCAACCATTTTATCATTGTAGAGTTGTTGGAGATATTTGAAATTGAGATGGCCAAATCTGTCATGCCAAATATTGCTGGTGTTGTTAGCATTAGACAATAAAGTTGTAGGAGGAGACACAGGTAAGAAATGTAAGAACTCATAAGCTTTAGTAGAGTGATTTGCAATACCTTTCGCTATGAGTTGTCCTATGACTTTTTTGGTAATATCAATTGTTTCTGAATCGAATATAACTCTCTTGGGAGAGCCTGTATGAGTCATTTGATAAACTGACAACAAGTTAGCTACAAGGGAGTGCACATAGAGTGCATTCTTGAACACACCATGCTTCACTCTGACTGAGCCCCTTCCTTCTGCTGGAATCTGGGAATCATCTCCCATGTGAATATTAGGCCCCTTTGACAGTGTGAGGGCCTAGAAGGATTCTTTGGAGGCAACCATGTGGTTGGATTCTCCAGAATCAATTATGTATGTTGTAGACTGAGTAAGGCTAGCTTTCAAAGCATGGAACCTTTCATCTTCTTATGTCTGTGGTTCTTCATCAGGAATCTTTGCTCCTTATGGGAGAGGAATGTTATGTTGCTTGAGGAGAGCTTATAGTTGATCAATCTGCTTCTTCATACAATGATATTCAAGATGGAAACGCTTCGCACAATAGGGACATATTTTCTTATCAAACTTATTTTTCTTAGAGCCGGAGGCTCCTTCTGAAGTATTTTGATTCTGTTTAGCCTTCAAATCAGCTGCTTTGGGCTCCTGCTGCTTTGATTCCCCTTTACCTTGCGCTTTGGAAGAGTCTGTCACTAGGAGAACTTGAACTTTGGAGGTCTTGATGACTCCCATCTGGATCAACTTCTCTTGCTCCTTGATTAAGGACTCAAAAAAGGAATCAAGTGAAGCAATCCCTTTTAGAATGGAAGATTGAGACAAATACAGGATACTCTGGGCCGAGTTTGTTGAGAATGGAAAGCAAATTTTTCTCATCCTTTTTTTCTATTCCACATTGTTTGCATTGGAGTGCAAGAGACTTGAATTTAGTAAGAATTGCTCTATTGTTTCAAAATTGATGGGATGTAAGGATATCAGCTCATTCTCCAGTAGGTGTCCCCGAAGCTCATATTGTTTTCCAAACAAGTCTTCAAGCTTCTCCTAGGATTCTATGGGTGTCCTCAAACCTTCAAGGTGGAAGAGGAGATCTATGGATATATGAGTGCATAAATAATTGAAAGCTTCATCTAAGCGATTCAAAAAAAAATTCTTCTCAACTGGCTGATGGGGCTCAACCTCCCTTCCAAGTATTATCGTATAGTAGCTAAGCTTGCACAAGGCCAACTCCATATCTACCCTCCAATCAAGATAATTGAAGGGTATAAGGATCCGAGGAGTAGAAGGTAGAGAATCGATAATTCTCTTGCTAGAAAAACACAAATCTTCACACAAGCTACGTAGCACCTGTGGATTTTCACTGCAAAACACAAAAACTTTCGAACTATGTTAGAATCATGCCTTTCCTCTCGACATGAACACTTTCTTAGGGTTCATCATGCCGGCAATGCCACTCTGAATAAATTCATAGGAAGTAAGGCACTCTTTGCAGGACTTCTGTGGAAACCTGATTGCTTCTGGTGTTCAATGGAGAGAAACAAACATGAAGCTTTCTTGAGATGGCTCTAGTACCAGGTTAAAATTGTTGTGCCATTTAAATATTTAAGCAATGAGTCAAATATTATTGTTGCAGTAAAAGGAGAATGAAGATACACATTGAACAAAACAAACCACACAGGAAACGAATGATTATAGCTCAGATAATTACAATATCATTGTCATGAATTAAATCTGGTGTTACAATAGTTTACNAAAAATAATACAAATTCCATGTCATCATGTATTAGCCAATCAAAATTATTTAAAATTCAAAAAGGGAGCACCTCTTAAACAAATTTTTAATATAAATTTGGGGATATGTATCATAAAAAAACTACTTTTTTTGTTTGTATTTTCAACAATATAAATTGGGAGATATGTCGAAAATACAAACAAAAAAGTAGTTTTTTCTTTTCTTCCTCCAAAATTAATAAAGATTATTTTATTATTTTAACTATTATTTTATTAATTTTCCTTAGGAGGCCCATTTTGAGTTGTAATATCCTCTAATGCATAAGGAAGAATTCAAATACATTAGGAAATAATTTGAATCTACCAACTCGATGTGAATGTACGTAACTGACTAGATAACTCAGGATGTCTCAATGAATACAGAAGTCCAAATGGTTAACTCCAGATGTCTAAACAACTCACACAATCAGTAATAAAAAGTTAACTGAGTCTAGCTAAAGTGGTAGGTGAGAAAAGGCGCCTAATCCACATGCAGCCATGCATAACTAGAGCTAACTGAATGTAACTGGAAATTAACTATCATTAACTAGTTACAACTCCAAATGAATGAAGGAGTTTGGTGCCAGGACTCCCAGTGGCTCCTAAAATGTAGGGATTGGCCTAGGAGGCGCCTAATATGATGCATGCAAGTGCAGTTAGTGGTAGATAGCCTCTAGCAGTGTTCCCCACACTCTAGTAACGGGTACACATGGCCCCATTAGGCCATATGGACCCAATGGTACTAGTGGACTTAATTAATTAATTAAAACTCCTAAGTTAGGATAAATTAATCTAATAGATAGTTTGGTCAAGGGAGGATTAATAATCCTAACAAAAAGTGCAGTCTCTCTCTATATTTTCTTTAATATCCTTGATTATTTCCAAACCATGAATATTTGTATGCCTAATACCCTTATTTATCTTGACCAATTTATCTACATAAACATCTATACCATATGGTGGACTTGCAGGTACTTTACCCATATAGGTGTTTTTACAAGGAAGAGTGGCTTTCTTACGTTGGACATGTAGGATGACTATGGTATGCTCCACTATGATAGACATAAAACTATTTACAAAATAACTTCTTAACATGATGTCAACATATGTATCAAAACCATACAAATTTACAGTTGTTTTATTTCTTGGAGAAGAACAAGAAATTCATGGACAAATTCTCTTATGGGAACTCTAGTGCCATCTACCGCTACTAAATATTCTTACAGTAGTTGGAAGACATTTATGCATATTTAGCATATGAATTCAAGAAACTTGTGTGAATTTGAGCATCTAAAGTATATTCCTTGTAACTAGTGACTTTAATGCCAATAGAAACTATAACCTATCATCAATTCCATTGCATTGAGCTTCTAGAAGCTTAATGGTTTAATCATTTGGCATACACGATAAATATTCTTCTTCATACATTTTAGGTGCGTGAATATGAAATGATTCATTCAATTCATGTCCAATATTTTCATTAGAAATAGCTTATAATTGTTCCCCAATAACTACTTATTTATCTTTTATTTTTCTCATCATGATATATTTAATTTGAATGTATATTGGTTGGGTGAAGTGATTTTTAAAATTCCTCTGACAGGGGTTGGCTTCTTATTAAAACAAGTCTTCATCTAGTGCAAGAATAATGGTTCTATCTTTGAAATATTTACAAGCTTACTAGACAAACATTTGGGAGGAGGATGCTTACAAGAAGAAGAAGCAACAAATTCTACATTAGTAGCATAGTAGTGGTCCAAATCCACCATTCTAGCCTAGGGATCAAAGGTGATTTTGAAGCTGAGAAAGTTGGGGTTGGAGGTGACAGTGCAATCAATACTCATTAGGAGTCAAGGAGGAAATTAGTATCTAAGAAAAGTGTATAACATACAAAATAAAACCATCAAACATTTTGGTGGTTTGTCTAACCAAACAAATTAGTTATTAGTAGTAATCTGTATTACAAAGTTAAATCTAAATTACATATCTTATTGAGCCAACCTTCCAAAATATGGTTCCAAAGAGCATAGCAAAGACAAATGTGAAGAAGTATCCAACAACATTATAATCAATACTTCGTCGGTGAGTCCACCATTGCTTCCACAAACAAGACTTAAAATTTGCAAAGAATGATTGTGAGTACTGAGTAGCAAAGTATAGATATTTTGCTCCTAGAGATGGAGTTTTAATATTTTTAACCATGGCTCTAATCTGCCTTTATTTCCAAGAAAAAGGATGAAATGTTAGAATGTGAGTTTGAAGTTGATATCTTTGTCTCTTGTATACTTGATCTAATTGTTAACTATTATAAGCAGAAGGATTCGAGTGGAAAATTGTAACACCCCAGTTTTGACCTCGTTTGCATTAAAATATATACGATGTAAATATTGTATTTTATCATGGTGTGGAGCTAAACGTTAAGGCCACACCATCGATTTAGTGGTTTATGTTTCGGCAATTAAAATCGATGTCGATGGTATTTCGTGCTATCCCAGCACATTATAATATAGACATCATGTACATATGCAATTTAATTAAAATACCCACAACCAGTTATGTCAATGAAACATTAAAGAGATGGGGGAATGATTTTCTAACGATAAAGGGGGGATATTCAAACCTTCACCCAATGGGGAAAATCCAAATGTCAAAGGGGAAACCCATCAAACTCTCAACCACCCATTTTTCCTTTTGTTCCCAATCATTTATTTCTTCCATAAATTGGTTGAGTTAGTTAATGGATGGGGATGGGAAGAGTATGCCAGCCAAATTCGAATTGGAGAAGCCATCGGTTTTTTAAAAACGTGTTTTGAATTCTTGGGCAAGTAAAAACCCAAAAACGGCTACCCATTCCATCATGCATTCATGTCCTCCATTCCTCACGGTAGCAGAAGCTTGCAGAGCTCTCTCATTCATGTTTTGTGTCTACCTATGTGTTTTCCCTCACATTTGTGGCAGTTTTCATCATTTTTCCCATGGCTAGGAAGTTGTTTTGGTAATGCTCAGGGGATGGGCTCTCTCCTAGATGTTTTGTTGTTGTTTCCACATTCACATGGTTGGGGATTTTTTTTTGGGTATTGCATAGCCAATGGGAGAAGAGATCCACGAATTGAGGGACTGAAAAGGATGTTTTTTCCCACGTGAATCCCATAGAACGTTTTTGAAACAAATTGCTCACCCTGGGTCATTTTTCCGCATTCACCATTATCGAATTTGGGTTCTATGACGTTTTTTTTCTATGCCCGGAACTTCTATATTGTTGTTCTATAAATCCTATGTTTTGTTCTAAATTGGTTTGGAGTGAAAGAGGGAAGAGCTAGCTTGATAAACCTAGTGTAGAAAGGAACCACATAGAGGGATCAAGAGGGGCTAGTTATTCTTTATTGCACATCCTAAAGAGCACTAAAAGGGACAGCATAGCCCGAGGGACTGTGTAGTAGAGAAGGGGGTGCTTCCTTGTGTTGGTTGTGTAGGGGTTGGGGAAAACCAAGCCAGATCTTGTGTAGGTGTCCATAGCTCTGTGGTTAAGCTCACTAGCTTAGGAATTCAACCTTCCACCTCCATAGCATCCTGATAAACCCAAATGTAGTTATGTCTTGGATGACTTTTGATATGTCTTTGGCTATGTGTGAGCTTGTTGTAGTTTCCTTATTCCTTGTGGGAATCATGCCGAGCTTGGGGGTGGTAGTGTTGTTGAGAGATTGATGAGCACAGTAGCCTATGGTTGGGTGGAACATTGTAGCGACATAGATGGTTGTGGGAAAATATTCTTTTAAAGATAAGTATATCTTATGTTTAATCTCTGCAACTGCATTTGTTTAATGAATTATGAACATGATGAATGTTGTGTTGAAATGTAGTTGATTTCGATGTAGATTACATTGCATTATGCATCTGTGTATATTTTTATTTCCAATGCATTTGTTATTATGTCCATGGGGCTTAGATCCCCGCTTAAATGATAGAATCAACGTCGTGGTCGGGTCCTCTTGGACGGGAGGGGACGTGACAGTGTGGTATCAGAGCAGTGTTGCAGCATTCGGCCTCAATGGGCCATAAAGAGCAGTTGACAGAGGTAGGATTACCCTCTGTTGAGCACAGGCCAGCAGAAAAATTTTCAAATTTTCTTAGTGTTTGAGTGTTGACTGTGTCGGCATGAAAGGATGATTTGAGCCGATACATGTCAACGTGAAAGGGTTGAGTCAATCCGACAAGATGAGGAAGGAAAAGAAAAAAATTTCGAAGTGTTTGAAAAATAGGCAAAAATCGGTGAATTTTGCTGACACACATCGGAAAACTTGGGAATTTTCAGCCAATACGTGGCAGGAGGAAAGTCAAGTTTTAGCCAATACGTGTCGATTGGAAATTCAAGTTTCAGCCGATACATGTCAGATGGAAAGTTGAGTTTTCTTCGATGAAAGAAGAAGAAAAAAATTTCAAAATTTTTTTAAGTGTCGAAAATTCCATGTCAGCAAGAAAATCAGAAATTTTCCGACACATCGGCAAGTTTGGAAAGTTTTTGCCATTCGGAAGAAATTTCAGAATTTTTCTGACACATCAACAAGTTCGGAAAGTTTTTGCCATCGAAATAAATTTTGTAATTTTTCTGACACGTGGCAAGTTTGGCAAGTTTTTGTCGATCGAAAGAAATTTAGGAATTTTTCCGACACGTAGGCAAGTTTGGCAAGTTTTTGTCGATCGGATGAAATTTCGTAATTTTTCTAACACGTCGGCAAGTTTGGCAAGTTTTTGTCTATAGGAAGAAATTTTGAAATTTTTTTGACACATCGAAATGTTCGACAAGTTTTGTCGATTGAAAGGAAATGACAGTTTTTTTCGACATGTCGGAAGGAGAAGGGTGATTTGAGACGAAATCTTAGAAAACTTTGGCAAGTTTGTCGATCAGAGGACAATGGAAAATTCATCGAAACATATATTTTTGACAAGTTTTTTCAGTAGGAATTGTAGGGTCTAGAAAGTGAAAAAATGGTAGTGATTTTGTGCGCCAGACTGCGCAAAAATGGAATATTTACAAAAAAAATGAGGGTGTTGCCCTCGACCTGCCCTACAATGGCGGAAGCCACAAGGGGGAAATCCCCCTTGACACCCATCGTCCCCTTGATACAGTCATTGTTTGTGAAAGAAAAGTCTGTGTTTTGACAAAATTCTCAATGTATGATTTTTCCAAATGCAGGTAAGTAATGTATAAATTCTTGTGAATTTTATGTAGCTAACAGTTGTGTTTATGAACACATTTTGTAGAATCATAGTCATCTTCAAAGGCAGCATTCCGGATAGGGAAGTTTGGTAAAGTTGGTTTTTGGCTCAGCCATGAGAACCCACGACACGTATGATGATGCATAGAACCCCAATGAGTACAAGGAAGATGTTATGGCGGAAACAATCCATGTTGGAAATGTTGGAACCAAGTCTAATGGGAGAAGATTTCAAGATACTCCCCCATATTTTCCAACCACCATGAGAATCCTAAGGGTGGAGATGCAAAGTTACAGGGCAGATAATGAAATATTGGTTAAGGCTCAAGAGGAGTAGAATCATCTAAATGCAGCCATGCTACAAATTTTGACAGATATCCAGAGGTGGATGAATTCTGGGGACCGGACAGTAAGACCGGAAGGTAGTAATAGCAACACCAGAAGAAGAAAAAGGTCTTCTATACTCTCTAAGTGCAACACCAGACTTTGATACTCCTAAGTGAAAGATAAATAGAATAAGGGTCATGCATGTGAGAAAACTTCAACAAATTGGAGGTGTATATGCATAAACTTGTGTTCCTCATCTAACCAATGGTTCATGGGATAGTTTCCTAGACGTAAACAAGTTTGTTGTGGTGGATAGTGTAGGGGTAAGAATCTAGGATAAATTTTGAAAGGATCTACGATAAGTTATAACAAATTGTCTTTGTTATAAGGAATACAGACAAATTGGGATAAGTTGGGAGAGTTAACCAACATAAACATTTATGTACTTGATGTCAAAGTGAACTATGATATTTGGGTTGTCAAGATATTTTGGGTGAGGAGGAGGTGGGTAAACAGGGTGTCCAAGAGAGTAAAGACAAGGTAGGGATGGTTGGAACAGGGGATTGGGTGAGAAACAAAGGGATTTTGGGTATGGGAGAATAAATTTCGGTTGGAAAAAACATAACCAACCACACGAATCTCATCACTATGAAGGAAATCATGTATACGAATTTGAGTAGATGGAGAACCCATCAAGAATAAAAGGACCACAAGATTATCTTAAATGAAGTTGTATGTTGTATGTTGTGATGGGGTTGAGGCCATATACTAAAAACCTTTGTAATCAAATATGTTTAGATCCATCTCATGAATATGCAGTACAACCTTAGATAGATCATGGATCAACCTCTATAGATTCCCATTGTAGTCTTTGAAATCACATACAAGAATTATATTCCCTAAAGACAAACATTGAGAAATCTCTTGATAGAAATTAAGGAAGGGGTTTCCATTGGTATGAAGCATGAAGTTTGAGGAAATAAGGGAAAACAACAAGAAATGATGAAGTTAATGATGTTGAAAACCACATATCTAGAACACACACATGAAGCCGATGATGACATCCTAGACTAAATATCTGCACCCACATATTTTCACACAGGAAGCAGATATTAGTCTGATCTAGTTAAGGTGTTATGTTGGTGACCAAGAGATATTTTTCTTCCATTAAATTTTGGTTTATCAACAAGAAGCGAGATGATTGATCTTATGTTAACGTAAAAATTTGAGTTCAAATTCCTCCTTGGACATGATTGAAAATATGGCTTTGTACATATAACAAGTATCTCATACAAAAAAAGAAATAGTTTATTCTCCAACAATGAATATGGGAAAATAGTATGCTCAGTGTTTTGCATTAGTTTCACTCAATTTAGAGAAGAAAATGTCCTTGTTGAATGATTCATTTTCTTTAGGAGTCTACTAAATATATTTAGTATGCTCTGCATGGATTTCTATTCTATTCATCCTAGCATGGAAAACTTGAATTTTTTCTTCAAGAATAGAAGAAGGAACAATAGAAGGAATGGGTTCTTTAAGGTTGGATTGATTCACCATGTTTATGGGACTTTTTCTTTATCTAGAGAACAAAGATATGACCATCTGGGGATTTACATATTTTCAAATAATTTTTTTTTAACACAGACATAGAACATGGGAGTTGATCGAAAACTAAATATTTTCAAGTAGGACAGAGAGGTATTGAAGAGGAAAGTTGATAGAATCACCATTTTTAGTGTTAGGAGAAATACCTTTAGTTATTACTATATGAATTCTTTAAGGCAGGTCAAGCATGCATTTAGTATCAATATCTACAAGGGTTTAAACTCTACTAGTGGACTAGCAATGAATTGCCTGAATTCACCAGCGGTTTCTTTAGAAATGAATTCTATTGGCTACATTACAATACCTTATCTCCCATAATTATATTACTGGTCTGGGATCTTCTTGAATAGTGACCTGTCCATGAAATATTATCCGAGGCAGTGTATGCGTAGAAGTAAACGTGTCACTCTACCATAACAATTAATTGACACCTTCAAAATTGTTGCAGTTGTTGAAGACTTAGTTGCAATGATGTTTTTTCTACCAATGAATCATGATCTAGTTTTAACCATGTTTGAATAAATGAATGATTTATAGACATGTTCAATGTTGGAAAACTATTAGCATATAGATAGACCACAAGACACCATTGCGAGGAGCCAGTGTTGCAGATGTTAGAGACACTAGGAAAATGCAAAGTGTACACAACACAAGTAATCGAAGCCACAACTTAGTAGTAATGTAAAAAATGAAAGGAATTATGCATTTTTTTTTGCACAAAAGAACTATTTTATAGGGAATCCATGAGGTTTAAAACCCCATAATGCATAGGTTTGATATGGAGAAACAAATAAAATTGTCATAGCCCTGCCTACATAAGAGAACGACAAACGCCAAATATTGGAATGTGATAGACACGGTTTTGAATTCAAATTGTCAAGAACACATATATACATTTGCAAACAAATTGAAATTCCATACTTGGATAGAAATCCTCTTGTCTGTTTGCTTTTAAGGGTTTGTTGCGAAACTGATTTCTCTTTCTTGTGTGCCTAGGTAAACAAAGTTTGTTATGAATCCAATGATCTCATATGCACCCTTATTTATCTTCTGTGATCCCTTCTTCAAGGATCCACTCTCCTCTACACTGATCACATCCCATTTTAAATGGTCCCCATGGCCTCTTCCAAGCCCATGCAGTCTAGAAAATTTTCTCTACTTCCCACACTACCCTAGACATGACCTCTTTAGCCCCTGCCACTTCAACCCGTCCCTTATTTTCTCAAGCCTAGCTGACAAGAGACACCAACCATATAGGCACAAAAATGTCTTCTTATCAGGATGACCTATTGTATTTTCAACTTCTATAGTGTTGGATTCCTCAATCATGCATGATCTTGTCCTTCTTTGTTTCAAACCATCCTATATGGTATCTATGTTTCTAGCATCACACTTCTTTCCCACAAAAGAAGCTATATCCTAATGGGACTTATCAGAGTTTTTTATTTATTTTTGTATAGGGCACACAATATATGAAGTTTGGTCCCAAAATCAAACCACTACCATTGATCGAATGAAACCACTAGTGACGATTACTAAACTAATTCTGGTGAATCAACTAGCTTTGCCTCTGCTACAATCTATCTCCCTTCTGATGCCGAGTAAACTACCTGCCTTCCAATGACGAGTAAAGTGTATGAGGTTTTCCAAGTTCTACATTAACTGACTGATGGAAAGGAATTACCAAGTTATACCAATTCATTGTTTGGAGGGAAAATCCTAATGAAAATGAATATATTTTGTGTGTTTTTATGTATGTTCTTGTTATTTGTTTTAAATATTAGTTATAATATAATATAAAACTAATATAACTTTATACACACACACAAAACTAACTTAACTTACTAATATAGATTAGTTTTATATTATAATATAATTAATATAAAATAAATAAATAAAACATGTCAGTAAGTTATATAATATATAATATATAATATATCATAAAATTATATATATATATATATATAATATGTGTGTGGTGAAATATTTATAAATTCTATCACTCAATGATAAGTGTTGTACTGGGAACTATGGTGTGATGTCCCTGATTGATATACATGCAGGCTACAAAGTTATGCCACCTATGGGGTATGTCAATGGGACTTATAATGATGTTAGTTAAAACATCATGATGAATTTGGTGTCTCACTAGGATGTCATAGAGGGGATAATGTAAAACTCTAGCGTAGGCCACAAGTTGGGGTAAAAAATGGAGAGGCATAACAATAGATGAGAATAACAAATGATACGCCGTGAAAACAATGCTCAATCCTTTTGATGAAACAATGAGGTCATAACCCACTGAATCCATGAGGGGGTCTACAATTTACTAAATTTTAACACTACAAATGGATTCAAAGACCCCCTAGAAAGGGGTTGTAGTAGGGATTTCTCCTTGCTACAGGTGCAGGAATGGCTCCATTCCGTCTATAGGATAGAAGGGTAGGTTCCTACTTGAAAATGCATGAAAGAAAAGTAGAACATAAAGGAATAAAAGAAACTGGAAAGAGATGAAAGCAAAGAACAGAAAGAAATGGCAGTGAGCCCCTCTGCAAACAAGGTTAGGGATTTGCTCTGAGAACCTGCAAACAAATATTAAACAACAATAAACTTGTAAAACATGTTAGAAATCAAACTTGCAAGCAAATATGGGTTAGGAAAATGACTAAACTACTAAAGAAAACACATAAACAAATAGTGGTATACCTCTTCTTTGGTGCAATGGGCCACCATGCCCTGGCTAGAGGAAGCACCTCTCTATCTCACTCAGCAATGGAGGAGCTATGGCTCAATGGGGAAGATGAGTGGATGAGAGGGGGATGTGGGTGGCTTGAGAGGAAAAGAGTCTCAAGGCATCCATGGGAAGAATAACAGTATGCAAGAGAAGAGTTGCTTGAGATTGACCCCCCACCCTCCTTTTATAGCTTTTTTTGGGGTTTTAGGGTTTTAAGCCCTTGGTCCGGGCTTTAGCCCCTTTTTTGGGCTTTTAGCCCCTTCCGCCCTAACTTTAGCTCCTTTGATAGGTTTTAGCCCCTTTTTGGAGGCTTTAACCCCTAGGAGAGTTATTTAGGCTCCTTTTTGGGGTTTTTAAGCCCTTTTTTTCATTCTTAAGCCTATTTTAGGGTGTGGGGGTCTAATGGAGTGATACGAGGGTCATGTATGGATGTCCTTGGGTGGTGTAGGCCATGTAGAGCTGAGTGAGGGATTTTTTGGGTTAACATATTACCCCCTGATGTGTGAGGGCAAGATCTCATCGTATGGCCAACGGACATCATAGGATTTGCTGCAGAGAGGTGGTGCTTCCGGGGCTGGGGCATGGTGGCTTTTGGTTTTTGTAATAATATGGTTCCCATCAATGGGTGAGATACAAATAATGTGTGACATGTATATGGACGAGGCGGGCATCCCCATGCTCGTGACAATGTCAAAAGAATAATTTGATCTATGCTCTAAAATACAAGAGCCGATCATATACAACTGATGGTACATAATGGTTGCCTCAATGTGAGGCTGAATACAATACTGATCTGAAGAACTGGTACATTGGACCCATGGCATTCTCATGGAATTCTATATCTTCATGACTGAAGGTCTACTGAATATGGAACAATACATAGCTATATGGACTCGCTGATTGAGATTCAGGGTCTCTGTGGTACAAGTATGTTGCATCAATCATAAATCTATATAGAAGCACTGCTGGGGCTTCTGAACACTATCTCCAACGCAACCCAGAAATCACAAGGGACATAACCTATTTAGGTCCCTCTAATAGACTCCTCAATGTGCTAGAGTCAAGTGACATCCAGGGTCTTCGACCAAATGCTGCACAGACCAAACCCTATACGAATCTCAATGGTTCGATGATGTAGTTGGAGTCGAGCACGTGAGAAACAACCATCCCGAGAGGCACTAAGGACTCCTCTCAAGTGTTCCAAGGAAATCATCAATGAGGTTAATGAAACCAGGATATAGGGACCTGTTGGCCTGATTTTCTGAATCTAGGACAATAAGGAGGTTTTGTCCACACAATCAGCTTAAAGCAGCGTCCGGTATGTTTGGATTAACAAAACCTCGCAGGTTATGGTCCTGCTACCAGCTAGTTTGTCTCTTAGGGAGAACTTAAAACCAGCAAAATCTAACCTATTCTAATATTTATCCTACCTAAATACCTAAAATATCCTAACGTTGCTTTCTTAAGGAAAGACTTCGATTTTTGGGAAGTTTTCTAAATATGAAAACTTATGTAAATTATGTAAAATGATTTAACAGTGCTAATTAAACTTTAAAAAAAAAAAAAAATTTAAACTAATTAATCTATCTATCTTATTTAACCCTATCTCAGCTGAGAGCAGATTTAAGACTATATTAATTACTAATCAATAACAGAAAAACTGGAGTGTGATCGAAACAAACATATTTAAATCACAACAAAAGCCACTCTGCTATAATAGAAATGAAATCTAACCTGTAAGCACGCAATTAATTTCAACTTCCTAAAACTGATTAATAATTAATGATCAAGATAGTCATTTGAATTTGAGGT
>LPNX010640470.1:75800-360492 GCA_001517045.1 Pseudotsuga menziesii | reverse complement strand
ATTTTACAGGCATGCAAAATCGAAATTACTATTACCTGTTCTGCTGCGACATATGAGATGAGAAAACCATTAAGTTTCATTATGAAGAGCAACTACTCTTCTATCTTCGGCTAGTTTAGCCTTCAACTTGATAATTTTAATATTTTGTTTTTCAATTCATTCCAGTAGCAGCTGATTTGTACTTAAAATCGATTTCTTGGATTTTTTGTATTGATTCTTCTTAATGTTCACCCTTTTCCACCTATCAATCCATTCTAGCAATTCTTTTCTGAAAGTTTTGTTTTCTTCTTCCAATAAGGCTGTACTTGATAGACACTGTTTGAGCTTTCCTTTGAAATCTGTGATTTTATTTTGATAGACATTGCCTAACACCTGTTGCAGAGTTTTGTCTTCTTTATTTACCTTTACCTGAGGAGAACGAGGACTGTCACTATGTTGACTGTGTAATGGTTCAAGTTCTACGTCGTTTGCATTTGTTTTTGATTGGATGCCTTCGACATCATCTGATTGCACATCACTTCCCTGCACAGTAGCAGAATTCCCTACACCCGTTGTGTTAGGGATAGACAACGAAATATCATCTTCAATATTCACAACTTTAGGTTTAGTAGCTGTAGATTTGGAAGTCTGTTGATCCGCCCTATATCCTGAAACCAAATGAATACTATGCATGCTCCTTGTGACTCTTCGTGAAAACGATAAGTTTTCAAAACCCAACCCTTCTTTGTCACAACAAACCTGAGCCAAATGATCTAACTTATGCATAGAATCTTTATTGCATTCATCAGGTTTATTTGCTTCATCATTTTTATTGTTTTCACCTTCAGCTAATCCTTCTTTTATGTTTGTAGGGTTGCTATCATTCTCACCAGGTAAGGGTTTATCCAGGATTTCCCTAGAATTGCAAGGAATTGAAAACCTATCGTCATTCTCATTAATTTCATTGTCTATGGGCATGTTTACGACCTTGGGTTCCTTGAGCTCAGAGCTATCAACCCCAGGATTTATGACCTTTCGTTTCCTACAAGCCCGTGGGGATGGATTAGGCTAGTACTGTGTCGGCCCCAATTGACAATCAACTAGAAACTTATCCCAAGACACACCCTTAGCAGATAGTTGAAATTGCAATAACATTTTTACTAACCCGTGATGACAAAGACTACTGTCAGGGTTATTGAAATTCTTAACAGACTGCGACATTTTCTTAAGACTTTTCCATAGATAGAAGGGTAAGTTAAGTTTGCAACCCTTTACTGCTAACAGTAATCGTAAATGATATAGGTGTAAATGGGAATATCGTCCACAACAGGACACGTACCTTACTAAGATTTCATAGTACATTCTCCATTCGGGCTTCAGAAATTTCATAGGGACACCAATCTTCAGCTTCGTATTATCCGGTAATGGCATTAACAGAGCCAAGCATTTCTTCTTATTGACCACCGTTCCTTTAAACCAACATTCCCCAACCTGTGGAAGTTTAGTGGCTTGGTCAATCTTGTCTTCGTTGATAACAAATTCGAAACCCCCAATTTTTACCCTGTCATCTTCAAAATTCATAGCGAACATCTTAGTAATCTCTGCATGGTGACCATCAAAGCTTCGAAAGAAATGTGCCCATCCCATTTTCTCGAATTTCTTGGCAATTTCCTGGTTAGCTTCTATTAGTTCAGACCCTGAAATCTCAAAACGATTCAAAGGAGACATGGTTTCCTCTGCACTCTCTGGGATTCGACTTGAAATGAATGGGTAAGTGAAAATAGAGGGAATAGGTATCCATACACATGACATGATGGATAACCTTCACATGCTTCAAATCTAAACGAAAATCCAATCTCTGAACCTACCATTTTAGCGGGATTTTAAGCAGTGACAATCTTCACACTATACCATGATTTATGCCAGTTTATCTACGCTTGACCATGACTGTTAGTGATAATCACTAACTTGGAGAACCAGAGACACGCTGACTGATAGAATCATCATTGCAGCCATTGATTATTGACAGTGGTTCATAATTAATAGGTACAACGACGTAATTTGAAATAACTATTAGCATTTAACACTGCCAACACGATATTACCATATGCATACAACTGTCGACTCTATCAAGGGGTGAAAGCCACGTTTTCATACCATCTCATCGATCCAAAAGATTGATTGTTTATCGATTTGACAATCGGTTTATTGCATGGCCATCTAATCCAAACAATCATCCCTATTTTATCATGTTACGTAGTGGTATGAAGATTAATAAATCGCACTCTAATGTTAATGATGCAAAAATGGCTAGATTAATGTCTATACTATATATGTACACAACTAAGTTTAAACCCTTTAAACATCCTATCGACACATATATACCATCATATAGGATATTTATCATAAGTAAAAGTTTCCTATATGAACATCATTTATCCATTAACTATGATATTTACAAAGTTCATAATAGAGTATTACATATGATGTTAAATTTCGAAAATTCTCTTAGTCTTAGGACTAATAATACCCTATTTAACATACACTATGTTTTATGAAATTTCTCTTGGCACAAATCCCTTAAGTCACATAAATTCATTTTGATGATTTCGATAACTTAATGAAAATTTACGAAACTTATCTGATAGTTGTTTAAAAGCCAAGTTTTATGATCAAGTTTCTTTCAGCTTTAGAATCATTAAATCACTTTCCTTTGATTGAGAGTACCTTCAGAATCAAAGATTCTGAAGGTTCTCTTTCATAATTTTAAAATTGATAAATCAAATGAAGAGCTGATCTCTCTTCATTTCGTCAAGAAATTAAGAGGTTGTTGCTGGCTGCCAACAAGGGCCTACTGCGAAATGATATATAGAGTTACCAAAGGGATCCTTTACCTTGTTCAACAATCTTGCGATGACTTTTCTTAATCACTTCCATCTACCAATGCGCTATGATGTTGGTACTGAACTCTTGTCGACATTTCGGAAGGATAAAGCCACCCATATTTCTAATCATATTCAGGAGTGGCGTAGACGGAAGAGATTAATTAAAGCTTTTATACCACCAGAATTCCTTCTCGAGTGGTTCCTCAAGTCTTTATTGCCATATATCGCGAAGGATGTTTCTACATCCAGAGTGTAGAATGAGAAACAAGCAATCTTTAGGGCGCAGGAACTGGACTTGATTTATGCTCAGTCCAGTTTGTTGTATGATATTATTCCTAACGCTCCTCGTTCTAGTTTCGATCCCAAGGTTAAACCTGGACCACATGCTGATGGCATTGTGGGTTGTGCAATTGCGAAACCTGCAGATTCGGTTGCAAAACAAGTTAGTCAATTGTCGCTCAACCAGTCTACTTCGGGACAAGCTACGGCTTCATCTCAAACCACCCAAACGGCGAGTGTACTTTTTGTGCAATCGTTAGACCAGAAGGGTAACCAGCAACCCGGACGGAATAAGAAAAAGGGTAAGAATAATAATAGAAAGGGTGGGAATAGGAATGAGAATGCTTCCAATAATTACAAGAATGGTCAGAATGCTGGTGGGGACAAGCAAGCGAAACGTAAGGTTGAATTCCCTTGCAAGCTATATAAGGATGATCACCTCACTTACTTGTGCCCTAGAATTGATGAAGCTTAGAGACTCTTAGCACAAGGCCCAGCTGTGCTAACGAACCCTTTACTGCATAACCATAATATGAACTCGAAGTCCCAGGAGCAATCTAGTGAGAATGATCCACCAAAGGCTAGTGCTTGTGGGTGCATTAACATGGTCTATGCTGCCAAGGTTGTGACTCATACGAAAGATTATGGATCGTCACAACCCAACCTAGGCAAAGAACCCGATCCACCAGGAACTCCTTTGTGCATTGAGAGACCTGCGGATAAACCTGAAGCTGCACCTCACATTCCTAAGGGGATACTTAAGCGCTCGGGGCATAATCCAAATGCCCGAGCCACCCAGAATTATTCAGTTGTTGAGGATTTGGGCCATACTGCTTGTGCGATGTCTACATTGGAAGTGCTTCAGAGTTGACCTTCGCAAAGGAAGGCTTTGATTTCTGCTCTTGGTGTGAACGGTGATGATTCTTCCTCAGTGATCAAATTTGAAACTGCAGGTCATCATCCTCGCTTGCCATACTATGTGTCACTTTTGGTACACGTAGAATTTCTTAATATGATCGTAAAGTGCACTGTGATTGACGAGGGCACTGCTGCATCTGTGATGTCTTTGTCCTATTGGAAGGGTCTTGGTTCTCCTGAGTTATCGAAGTCAGCAACTATGTTAACTGCTTTTGATGGGAGATCTTTTAGGTAGCACGGCATCATTCCATCCCTTAAAGTCCATTTGGGAGGGAAGACTGTTGTGATAGAGGTTGAGGTGGTTGATGTGCCACTCGACTACAATCTCTTGCTGGGTCGGAACTGGATGTATAGTATGCAAGCCGTTTCTTCTTTCGTGTTTCGCGTTGTATGCTTTCCTCATAACGGGAATATTGTAACGATTGATCAAATGGCATTCAAGAATTCCCCTGTTACTGCATCTTCAGGAACTTCGGTTCCGGTCGTTGAACACTCTCAGCCGGAAACTGGGAGTGTGGGTGTAGGCATGTATCCATCCCTCATGGGAAGCTTTAGTTGTCTTGCACCAGTCCTCATGATAGGATCTCGTTCCGATAGGGCTTCAACTTCTACGACCTCAGTTTCTTTTCGCACAACTCATATGGGAGATCCTTGGATTCTTCCTACACTGAGTATTTCCAGTGAGCCTGTCGAAACCAACGTGCCGCTTCCTGCAACCATGATAGCTTATCAAGACAATCTTATGAATGTTGCAGAGCCTTGTTCTTCCTCTTTGCGGATGGAAGAGGAAGACCCCTATGTGCTACCCGCATGGGCGGTACAATCTTCTCATGCCCACGACTGCCTGGATATGGTTTTCCCTTCAGATGAAGTGATTATCGAGGCCATGTCGGGTGTTGAGCCGCCATGGGAGGAACTTCATCATAGATCATATTTCCTTCCACTGCTTGACCGTTTGGAGCATGAGGATTATAGGGAGATTCTTAGTCAAAGAGTTGGTAGTCCCATGATTTCATTAAGCTCTCCTGGTCAGATGGCTAATGGGAACATGGCGAACTGTTGGGACGCGCACCCTAACGACCCTTAAGATGGATAACTCTGCGATTATGGACTCAAACTAGTCTTAGGGGTGTCAGGGTTGATTCAAATTCTTCTATAATAAACCCATGGTTTAAGTCCATGGTTTAGGGTTTGGGTTCCCCATGGTTTTGTAAAAATGCGCAGGATAAATAAGCGCTTGTGTAAAGAAGAAAGGTTAGGTTTTATGATGTAAGAAAGATTAAGGCGAAGCTAAGGTTGATTTTGTAAGGAAAGGTTAAGTCCCAGCTGTGTGCGTGGACGACCTCTGCAGCTGTGTGCGTAGAGGGTGTTTGTAAAGAATATTGAGGAAAGACCTGCAGCTGTGTGCGCAGGGGCGTGCTGCTGTGTGTGTGGCTTTTTAAGGATTGAAGGGATCTGCAGCTGAGTGCGCAGATCAAACTGTGGTTTTGTAGCAAGTTGAATAGAACACAGTTTGTGGACGTAGCCCCTACATGGGGGGTGAACCACATTATATCCGGTGTTGTGGTTTCTTGTGTTGTTTTGTTTCTGTTGTCTGTTATGCATTAATAACTGTATACATCTGATAAGTTAGATCGCTGTTAATATTTAGCTTCGCTGTGAATTCCCTGTAGTGGGTTGAGCAAGTCACGACTGTTTATTTATCTGCGAAGTTGTATGTGAATGAATGGTAAAGTTTTATAATTATTGATTAATAAGGTTATTAAAGGCTAAGGTACAGTAATCCCCCTCTCTGCTTGCAGAAACCTGATTCTGCGGCACCCCATAGCTGTTTTGGGTGAGACTACAACCTGCGCATAGGTTGTTGCCGAAAGGGCCAACACTGTGGGTCTTTTGTTGGTGCGACACTAAAGGATTAAACCTGGGTCTGCCCTATTGCCCAACACGAACATATCTTCCACGATTTCTATCAACATCTCTCGAGATCCTGGCACCATTGAGAATGTCTATATTGGGGCGGATTGTTCCTAGGCTGAGATTCTCGAATATACCGAGCTATTCAAGGAATTCCATGATATTTTTGCTTGGTATTATGATGAGATTCCAGGTATTGACCCTCGGATTGTCGAACATGAGATTAAGACTTACCCCAATGCTAAGCCTGTTCAACAACACTTACACGCCGTGAATCCTAGGAAAGCACCCGCCATTAAGGCAGAGATAGAGAAGCTGTTGAAAGCCGGTTTCATCTATCCCATTCCCTTGACGGAGTGGGTTTCGAACCCTGTTTCGATGGATAAGAAGCAGGGAGCGATCTGAATATGCACTGATTTCTGCGATTTAAATCGTGCCTGTCCCAAGGATAACTTCCCCACACCATTTATAGATCAGATTTTGGATGAGTCTGCGGGTAGCAAGGTGTTCTCCTTTATGGATGGATTTTCTGGGTATAATCAGATCCAAATTAAACCCGAGGACCAACACAAGACTGCATTTATTTGTCCTTGGGGAACGTTTGCATATCGAAAGATGCCTTTCGGCCTTAAAAACGCCGAAGCTACATTTCAGCGGGCAATGACCTTGATTTTCCACGATCTCAAATCTATTATTGAAGTATTTTTGGATGACCTCGCTGCTCATTCTCGTATGAGAATGTGTCATTCCTATCACTTGAGATTGTTCTTCGAAAGATGCCGACACTATTCGGTTCGATTAAATCCTCATAAGTGCATCTTTTGCGTAAAGTCAGGTTTTTTATTAGGATTCATCATTTCAAAGGAGGGCATAAGAGTCGATCCCTTAAAGGTTGAGGAAATACTTCAGTTGTCTCCCCCGAAGAATATTCATCATCTTCAGTGTTTGCAGGGTATGGAAAACTTCTTACAAAGATTTGTGGTCAATTTCGCCAATTTGACTAGAAGCTTCATGTGTCTCTTGAAGAAGGATACTCCCTTTGAATGGGATGAGCGAGCCCAGGAGTCCTTCGATGCACTTAAGCGAGCCCTAGCATCGGCCCTGGTGATTAGTCCTCCAGACTATAGCCGTGATTTCCTATTGTATGTGGCCACATCTTTAGAGACGATTGGTATGGTATTGGTCCAGGAGGATGAGGAGCTCCAGGAGCATGTCATATATTATCTGAGCTGAAACCTTATTGACATAGAGATTCGGTATTCTCATGTCGAGAAGCTTGCTTTAGCAACCGTACATGCGGTTCAGTGTTTGAGACATTATATCCTCCTTCGCCAGACCTCGGTTGTGGCCCATGTCAATCCATTTCAGTTCGTCCTCACACGAAGGATGATTGGGGGAAAGTATAATAAATGGATTGTCATCCTGCAAGAGTTCGATCTTGAATTTGTTTCAGCAAAGTCGAAGAAATCGTTAATTTTTGTAGAGCTTATATCATATTTCCCGAGCGAGGCCGAGGAGTCGGTTTGTGAAGATACGTTTGTTGATGAACATATCTTCTTAATCTCAACGTCTGACCCATGGTATGGAGATATCATAGTATATCTACAAACACAGAGGACCCCTACTCACCTCTCGCGAGATGAACGACGATGATTACATCACGTCTCTAAGAACTACCTTATAGTGGACAATACTTTGTACTGTCATGGGGTAGATTCCATTTTACGATGTTGTTTAACTCACGAGGAGGCTGAGGTTGTGCTGAATGATTGCCAACGAGGGGCGTGTGGTGGTCATTTATCTGGGCTTTCTACAGCTCAAAATATTCTGAGAGCGGGTTATTTCTGGCCGTCGATCTTTAAAGATTGTGTTTATGCGGTCAAGAGGTGCCACCCTTGCCAAGTGTTTGCATGAAATATGCGCTCGAAGCCTGCCCTGTTACATCCCATTATCACTGCCAATCCCTTCACCAAGTGGGGGCTCGATTTTATGGATTGCAGCCCAGCTTCGGCTAGGGGGAACCCTCATATTATAGTGGCTGTGGATTATTTCATGAAATGGGCTGAGGCAATGCCTACAGTAAAATTCGACGGTGAGACAGCCACTCACTTCGTATTCAACCAAATCATTACTCGGTTCAGGATTCCAAGAGAGCTTGTCACTAACCATGGCTCGCACTTTCAGAACCGTATGATGGAAGAGTTGGCATCCAAGTTAGGGTATAAGAAAGAGCACTCCTCTTCTTACTACCCCCAAGTGAATGGACAGGTTGAAGTAGTGAATAAATCGCTTAAGTCCATTCTCCAACGAACCATCGCACATAGCAAGACGAATTGGCATATTATGATATACCCTGCTTTGTGGGCATATTGAACCGCGGTTAAGACTGCCACTGGTTTTTCTCCATATCAGCTTGTGCATGGAGTGGAGTCGATATTTCTGGTTGAATGCGAGATTCCTTCGTTGAAGCTAGCTATGGAGCTCTTACCAAACACTTCACCTTTGGAGGAGCATTTGGTCCACCTCGAGCAACTTGATGAGCAACATCGAGATGCCTTGGTGGCTCTAGAGGTTAATAAGCATCGCGTTAAGGTCCAATATGACAAGTCTGTCCATCCAAGAGTGTTTAGTGAAGGATACTTGGTCCTTTTGTGGGATCAATCGAAAGAACCCTTGGGGGCAGGGAAATTTAATCCTATGTGGCATGGTCCTTACGTGGTCAAGTGTGTCTTAGAGAAGGGTGCCTATGAGTTAGTCGATTATGAAGGCACAGCTTTGGCGAAGCCTAGAAATGGGCTCTATCTCAAAAAATACTATGCATGATATTTAGCCAAGGCTGCTTGTTGTATATTATTGTACAACTTTTCATAGTTAGGTCTTTTTATTATCGTGATCGGGTTTGTGATTAGTTTCTATTTCTTGTGGCAGATGTCAATGGAATCTTCCACCTACATAGGATTCACGGATGGTGCAAGCCGTCACACTCAACACTCAGCCTCTGCTGCTTGGGTGATTTATACTCCTATGGGTCAGGTACTGTCTTCAGGAGGTGTATGTTTATAGCCATGTTCCAACAATGTTGTTGAATATAGTGCCATTATCGAGCTTCTATGGGATGCCATTTCACATGGTGTTCTATCTCTTGAGGTACGTCTTGATTCGGAGTTAGTAGTGTCACAGCTCAATGGTTTGTACCATGTTAGAGATCCAACATTATTGAGAAGATTCTTACGTGTGAGATTGTTAGAACGACAATTTGACAGTATTGCATATATACACATTCCAAGAAATGATAATCAAGTTGCTGACTCATATGCTAACTACGTGTTAGATTGGCATTTGTTTCATTCATAATAAATTAATCATAATCATTTTTACACATGTAAATAAATAAACCGATCACCATAAAACCTTTTATATATCAAAAATGTGGTAATACATAGTGTCATATACAAAAGTGGAGCTTTCAAAGCTTCCATCATATAATACACGGTAGTACAAAATATATATACTCCCAGGTGTCTAATCTTGTGGAGGGGGAGGGTTATGATCATGATACGTCACTATGGCTCTAGCTAGCCATCGGAATAAATGCACCCATGCACGTGGTACACCCACCACCTTTCGCTGCATGGCCTCAGGAAAGTCCTCGACTTGCACCATGGGAACTCTATGAGTCAGTCATACGAAGTTGGTATGAATGCCCTGGAGCGTTCGCTCCACATCCGCACCTGTGATGTCATCCCCTCTTCCCCTCCGTCTATGACGTGGGAAGCCCTCTGGTCACCGTGGTCCTACATCTGCACATGAATGGTAGATGTCACTATGTGTTGTCACACAAAAACATGTCTTTTCGGTTCAACATAATCAAGAAAATACAAAAAAATTAAATAACTTTAAAAAATTTAAAAAGAGTGAGAGTTGAGATTCAGTACCTATCTCTCCGTATGCCGATCGTGGTGGCAATGGCATGTCCGGATCCCCCCAAAAATCTATCCCTCCATAGGGGTAGTCATCTATGGAAACAATCTGTTGTCACCACCATGGAAAGAAGTCAGCTAGATATGGGTTGGCCACCCTACCACCCCTCAGTCTGAGCATAGCATCTACCCAACGCCGTTGGGTTGGATCTCGAACCCCGTGGAGAGGAATGTCCACTCTAGGGCTCAATCTTGGAACACGCTCGAAGAAAAACGTGCTCAATATGATGCTGAACCCTAAGTTCTGTATCCTACCTGCCTTACACTCACTGAGCTGGTGTTTCATGCTTCTCAGTAGTGTAGTGCTCCAGTCATATATGGTCGGTCTCATACACTCCACCGCATAGTACATCAGTGGCCACGAGGCCTGATGGAGTGAGGCTAAGCCTGCTATCCTTCCTAGTGTCAGTAGTATGGCCTTTAGGCCCAGCACCTGTATAACATTGGTGGGGACTTGAATTCCCACCTTCTCAGTATCTGGGTAGCAGTACACAGCTACATACTCATCGATAGTAAGCCCACCGCCTGGCCCACCTCGAGAACGAAGGGTCACCACCTCCCCTCATCTAGATAGACCTAAGATGAAGTATATGTCTTCCACCTCTATAGTGAGAGACATCCCATCTATCCTGAAAGACGCTGAGTCTGGATCCCAATAGTTTACCAGCATCTCTAGTAGTCTTGGTTTGGCCCTCAAGCCACCAAGACACCAAAACTTGTAGAGTCCACATCTTCTAAGAGCTTGTTGAGCCATCACGTCATCCCTTACAGCTTCCTCTACTTCACCATGCTCGCACTCTCTCCATTCTAGAACCATACTGCAAGAGAAATTGCCATTTTGACCATTAGATTCTTATATATTTCCTTGCGCGGCGTCATACGCGACTATTTTACAAATAGCCGCGTATGTACGCGGTTTCTAGCCTCTTTTCCGTGTATAGCCAGCCCTATATGCGGAAAAAGCTTCGATATCTGTGTGGGCCGTAGAGCTCATATAGGAATGGCCTAAACCACCTCATTTTTCCATGAAAATCAACAAAAATTATATTGAAATGCATGAGGAGAGCATGAGTAACTACCTGGAAGAAACGGTTGTGAATTCCACCGGCTGGATCTCCTGGAATTTGCAGTAGAATATCAGAGCTCCAATGGGTAAAAGTTTCAAATGATTTATATTTTTTACTATTTATAGAAAAAATTTCAAATATTTGAAAAGTTTTACCCCCTTTCCTATAGTTTTGATAGTTTCTAACCATTTTGGACCGTTTCTGACATAATTTGTGATGTAGAAGACCATTTTCAGTGTCGATTCAACCATTGGATTGACCCATTCGTACTGATCTTAGGTATAACATCTATACTGGCATATAGGTTAGGTTCACCACCGTTTGCATTTTGCATGACCTTATTACCATGTCACTATGACCTTAGGTACGAACCCACTCTATTATGTCACGGAACCTTCTTGCTGCTATAGAAGTGGCATGATATGAGTGGTAGAGCTTCACCTTACATGGGTACCCTAGTTAGCACCTTATTTTCATTTGGTGCCCATGCCAACGTTTTCTCCTTTAGGGTGTGGGAGTCCGTTGTATAGTACTTCCATGACATTTCGCAAGAGCCTCATACTCCTCTTGATCTTATGCTGGCCTTCTTCCCTCTGGACTCCCCTTATGTCAAGTTGTGAATGCATTATCATGAGCTTTTCCTGCCTTATTGAGCTTTATGCCGGCTCCCTTGACATTGCATTTCAGCCATATAGCCCGAGCTTTTCTCATGTCTAGCCATGCAGAGCCATTTTTATATCCTTCGCAGCTTAATTCCCTTTTTACCGGGAGGGGATTTTCCCCTGAGTGTCGATATCCTACACATGTATCCTTGCATTGAGCATAGGTATGTTCCACTGCTTGGAACTAGTTTGTTTTCTCTTATGACACTCGTCTCCTCTTAGTTTGTAACTATAAATCTAGTTTATTCTTTTTTCAAGCTTTTCAAATAACTGAAAAAGTCCAAAAAAAAATCAAAAAACCAAAAAGATGGACAAGGAAAGATGTTATCTTTTGGAAGCTGTCGAGTCATGTCACCTTCGAACAGAGAACGGTATATCACATCCATTGGTTGGGTTATAGTTTTACTTAGGAGTTGTACTCATTATCTGAGTTTATCTCCACTGACTGGTTAAGCTTCCAGTCCCTATGGAGCCTCTGTTGATGCCTCCTGTGTCACAGAGATGTCCCAGTTTGTATCTCGAGTCTATGCTGCCTTCATTTAGTCACCATACGCCGTTATGCTCTTGTTTGAAGGAAGTTGAAACCTGTGTCGGCCATTCCTCAGTTATCTTGACTTTGCATGTCGGCCATTCCCGGTACAGTTACTGGTTCGTGCACTTTATGATCGAGTCCTTCCACATTAGACAGCTTTGCTGAGTACCTCGTGTTGGATGATGGGGGATGCCTTAATTCCCTCCTTCTATCAGATTTCATCCCATCGACTTCAGATCATTTATTCTGGGATTGGAATCTAGAGTCCTTTTGAGTGCCTTGAGACTTGTAGTCATCAGTGGCAGGTTCTCTCACCATCGATAGTTTCTTGGGAATACATCAATGTCCCCTAATCGATGGATTCTCTCAAGTGTTTGACCTCAACACATCTATTCACACTTGTGAGTTTGCACTCTAGTACCTTGATTCCCATTATCATTATCGGTGGGTAATCTCGCGTCTGTTAACGGTATACATCAATGACCGATAATCAGACGATGGACTACTATGTTCGACCTCGACACCTCTATTCACATAGTAGGACATGTACTCATAGTGGTTTGTGTAGAAGACCTTCTAGACTGGTGGCATCTCTTATATGCTACCTCCTTGATCGTGCCAGTGTTCATGAGATTTCAGCTCTCGTGACTTGATTCTAGTGTATGTCAGACATTTCCAGCCACTATGGAGATCTTGATCTATTGTATATCTTTAGCCATTTTGGAGATCATGGTCCTTTGTATATCTTCATCATGGAGATTCTGATCTATGTATATTGTATGTGGCGATGACCACACATGTGATATCATGTATTATCCCTATTCATGGCCATTGTACTCTTATGTATCCGGGACTGCTATATGTACTTGCAGTTATATGCAGAGTTGTATCATTGTACTATGCTGATTGGGTGGCTGGTATTCCATTTGGGATCCTTCATCACTCCACTTCTGAGATGGATTATAATGTATTTCGGCCATCGTATGACCCCTCTGATCTCACACATTAGGGGGCATCTGTTATAGCAGATTTCACCACTCTAGGTGAATCACACTTTGTATGGCCTTCCCCTGTCCCACTGCAGACTCTTTAGACCCCGTGGACCATATTTTATCCTTTTATGTTTCCTTGATCATCCCTAAAACTATATAAAATATTATATACGTGGCTTTTTCCCCGATAACTGCGTACATACGCAGGTTTGACCCCTATAACCACGTACATCGGGATGTGTGCATAGTCCAAATCCTTTTGGAGTTTTCCTTGACATGGATCCGACTCATTTGACTCCTGCCCTTCCATATGCCTTGAGATCGCTCGGATTCGACCCTTCATTATCCCTTGTGAAGCTATATAAGGAACCCCTTGGTACATTGAAGGCAGATTGAGAGAGTGAAAGCAACGAAACTATAGTCCATTGTTGCCAAAATTTATGCTTGAGTCTGCATCCCTTTGTCGCTTTGGAGCACTGTTGTGTTCTTCCCAAGCTTGCCCTTTGCTAGTGAGCTTGCTATCGTGAGATGGAGGATTGAGGTGGTGGAGGCCCAAGTGGGGGATTCAGTTTCTCTGATTCGCAGATGTGCCGTCAGAGGTTGTATCTATCTTGTAATCTCTGATTTATATTAATAAGAACTATCTTTCTTTGTCCAATGATGTGTATTTGATTGAATATTGTATCCATTGGAATATGTCAAATGCTTTTACATTATCGATTATATATGCTAGAATAGATCTAACACCATGATACATAGTATGCTTATATTGTTTACTTGTTGTTGAGGAAGTATTATATCAATTCAAGCTGAAGATTGGAAAGCTCAACAGGGATCTACTTCAACCATCCGGAATAAGGTACGAGGTCTGATCCTTTAGTGTTAGACATTTTATTTCTATTGCATATTGGGAAAGATTGTTTTCTGGAATCAAAGCTGTCTGTTGTGGTACCCCAAGCCATAGGAATTTCTCTCCGTAACAACGTGTGACCTTTCGGTCCCTCAAAACGTTTCATATTTCTCTTTATCTTTCCTGCACAGACTCATGATTTGCTGAGTAACCAACAGACATTTCAGGTTTGCGCCTTTGTCGCTATTGGCTTTGCCTTCTAATTTGCTTGTCCTCCTTGCGATCCTGTCTCCCATATATACCTTCGCACCGCGGTAGTTTGAGCAATCTCCTGAACACTCCTACAATTAAAAGACAACAATCATTCATTGGGACAGTATTTTTGAAGAAAATCAACTACGTTAAATTATATCAACTACAACGACTACTCAACAAGAAAGATCATGTGCATGGTTGTCATGAATTTTAACAAACATCGGCACTACTATCTCATCTACCTATGGGTTCGAAAGAAATCACCAACAACAAGAAACACAGCACTCGTCGGCAGCTCAGAACGCTAACATCGGTAGGGTAGACCTATTCACAGCCTCTTAAGCGGGTCTTAACAGGCGATGGGTACTACGCAAACACTTAAGCGCATCGGAGTCGGAAGAGTTAAGACCTAAGCTGTGGCAAGAAAAATTCCGATCAGAAATCGAAAGGACCAGAACATCGGCAGCCAAATCCTTTGTGCGGCCACAACGGCGGAAGAAAAAGAGTTATAGACATGCGACTAGAATACCGACATGCATCGGCGGACGGAGCGCTTACACATTGGGTGGCAAAAAAACTAAGCTAACCGTCGAGACATCCGCATCGGAGCTTCGCAAGACTAATTGTCAGAGTGATAGCGGAATCAGGAGCCGCAACGGCGGAATCATAAAGGAATTAGAGGAAATTTGGGGTTTTTAAAATGGGCCTTATAAGAAAACGTGCCAAAATAAGTTTTTGTGAGTTGGAATTCAAGAACCAATAGAATTTCAATAAAATAAGTCAACCATAATGGTTGAATTGACATATTTGTCATTAAAAAAACTACTTTTTTTGTTCGTATTTTCGACATATCTCATTGTGCTTTTACTCAAATTTCAATCGGGAGAGCTTATTGGATGCGAAATTTGATTCCGCATCCAACGAGTACCCACACTGCATACTTTTGATGGACCCCTCTACCCCAAAAACAAGAAATACCTAAAAAAATGTGATGATGACATCATCATCACATTTTTTCAGGTATTTCTTGTTTTTGGGGTAGTTGGGTCCGTCAAAAGTATGCAGTGTGGGTACTCGTTGGATGTGGAATCAAATTATGCATCCAACAAGCTCTCCCGATCGAAATTTGAGTAAAAACACAGGGAGATATGTCGAAAATACGAACACAAAAAGTAGTTTTTTTCTTTCTTCCTCCAAAATTAATCAATATTATTTTATTATTTTAACTATTATTTTATTATTTTCCTTAGGAGGCCCATTTTAGACCCCAAAATTCCTCTAATGACAAACAGTCCGCAATAGGCAAGGTCTACACCTGAGGAGAAATCAACTAAATGACCGGAAGGATAGTGTTTTCGACAGCCGCAATGGTGGAAACCCAAGACTTAAAGAGCGGCGAAAACAACAATGTGAGATCTGAAAATTCAAAGCGATGATCGGGAGACTTCATAGTCTGTCGTCTGCAATGTGGGAGAATGAAATAACAAGATGTTCCGATGTGAAACCAAAAATCATCCGATTGAGACAAATGCATCGGAGAAGAATAATGAAGCTAAAGCTGATTACTTCTCCGCAACGGCGGGAGAACAAGCCCATAAACCTCCAACCAGATAAAATTGATAAGTGTTTTAAAACTTTAAAAAATTGGCAACGATTGAAACTGTTTCACCTCCGGAACAACGTTTTTCAAAGAACACTTGACCTGATTCATCTTCGACTAACAAAAACCAGACTCTAACATCTGCGACCCGCAACAATTTCCAACACAAGCAATTTCTGAAATAGGACGAGAGTTCATCTTCGAAAATCATCAAAAATTAAAGCATGACCAAAAATTCACGGCTCCAATTGATTCAACACAGCATTAAAATCATAAAGGGGGGTCCAAAATTTAAATAATTTGGGGGGAATAGTTGCAGCTGCAACAGGAGCCTATGAGCTAGTTGATTATGATGGAATCCGTTTGAGGTAACCTCGCAATGGGTTGTACCTGAAAAGGTACTATGCCTAGCTCTTTCTTGGATAGCATCTTGTATATATCTATATTGCTTGAATTTCAGTGTGCTTTTAGTATTTTCAAGATGGTTTTGAGTTTAGAGTCCACACCTGTTTATACCATGTTTTGGTCATGCATATGGCTTTCTACGGCTTCGCTGATGGTGCTTTCCACCACACGTTGAATCTCACCTCAGTTGCTTGGGTCCTCTATTCCCTGGCTGAATATTTGGTCAGTTTAGGAGCGGTTTGTATAGGTCCCACTACCAATAACATCACCGAGTATGAAGCAGTCATCGGTCTGCTGACTGAAGCTACCTCCTAGGATGTTCGCAATCTGGTAGTCTTGATAGAGTCACAACTCGTGGTTTGCCATTTAAACCATATTTACACCATTAGAAACCCTGTTCTTCTCTACCTCTTCTGGAGAGTATGTTTGGTGGAAATATCATTTGAAACCATCACTTATAGGCATATCCCTAGGGAACAGAATGTAGTTGCTGACTCATTAGCTAATTACATCCTAGATTGTCATATTTCCCATTCATGACATTAAAATTAAACATGGTCCATTGTAAATAAACATTTAAAGACACATAAAACTCATATGAAATGCATTTACCATTTGAGACATATAAAACCAGGTAAAATTCTCTCTCTCTCTCTCTCTCTCTCTCTCTCTCTCTCTCTCTCTATCTATCTATCTATCTATCTATCTATCTATCTATCTATCTATCTATCTATCTATCTATCTATCTATATATATATATATATATATATATATATATATATACATGAAAACATTTACAAAAAATAGGTCCTGAGACCTTATATCAAGCACATAGGCTTTCAAGAAAAAACACCATACAAAATCCTAAAGCTCTTAGCTTTCAGTACATATCTCATACACTAGTGATGCTCATGGTAGAACATCACTGCCCGAGTTACTCTACTTAGCAGCCTACTGAATCGACCCGGTACTCCCGCTATAGGTCTTTGATACCTCATCGGGAGGTCATCAATGGAAGCATCTAGGATATCCAAGGTCAACCTCTCTAGGTTTTCATCTAAATCCTTGATGATATCATCGCCTTATGGTACAAAGTGTGCTCCAGCTCACCTATCCAATGGAGAAGCTCCTCTAGGTCGCGCTGCTCCAACATCTGCATGAGAATATCCAGGTCTCGTCACTTAACATAAAAAGTATAAAACATTAAAAAAACATAAAAAAAATTCATCCATTTCAGGTTTTCTTGCTTCTTACCGATGTCGCCCCACTGTCCACCAGGTGGGAGTGGTAGGTCAGGATCTCCAGTGAAGTCTGTACCCGTGTAAGCATAATCCTCCACCATGAGGATCTGATCTCGGAGCCATCTAAAGAATGGGTCACCGAACTTCACCTTCCCTCTACCTGCTCCTATACGAGCCATGACTTGGACCCACCACAGCATACGGGGGTCTCATTCTCTCATACCTATAAAGACCACCTGAGGTCTCATCTATGGTACCCGCTCAAAAAAGAAGCAGGCTAAAATGGAACCAAAGCCAAACTAATTTACCTCTCCCTGTTGACACTTAGTCAGCTGATATTTGAATATTGGAAGCATGGCTTCTGCCTAGCTGAATATTGTGGGTGCCATGGCCTCTATAGCATATAACATGTGTGCCCTAGAATCCTAGTGCACATCCTGACTCCCAGCCACCCTCTGCATAGTAAATAGGACGGTCCATAGGGGTCCATCCGTCACTGCTCTGATGGGGATTTTCTTCCCCGATGTGCTCGTCCCTGGAGCACAGTGACGATCTATCAACTCTCGAGTGGTAATATCCCCTCCACGGGAACCTTTCAGTGATATGGGGGTAACTCATCTCGAGAGACTAGTCAAGAAGTAGATATCCTCTACCTCCATTGTCAGAATATGGGCCCCAACCTCGAAGTACTGCTGCTCCGGATTCCATCCGCAGTATGTGCTCTAGTAACCGCTTGTGTGACACTATGCGTGGGGTTTGGAAGAATTTCAGGAGCCCACAATCATGTAATGTATCTATACAACCCGCATTTCTTTCAGCAAAAGAATCATCATTGTCATGTTGTCTTTCTTTCCATATCACCATGTTTGAGCAACAAAAACCTGCCAAAAACAATCATGGAATGCATTAGAATAATTTCTAATCAAATCAAAAGAATGATTTATTATTGCTTGTGCTATTAGTTTGAAATCTCCACGGCCAGCACCACCTGTGCACCATTGGAGATAGGTGGTGGCACCGTTTGTCATCTATGTTTTCTGCGCGGTATTGTGTATCCCATAAGGGGTATGCACGGTGCCCATTTTCAAGGTTTTAGGGCTTGCCATACAAGCCCAAAACCCCATCAAAACTCAAAATAAAGACTATGAAAAGAAAGAGTAGGCTTTTAGCCATCACCTGGAACTTACGACGCTCAAATCTCACGGTGGGAACTCCTGGTATCAACTACTGAAGATCTGGCTAGGAAAGTGCTCCAAATGCTCTCCACTATGGGTAAATAGTAAAATGATTTGATCTTTTACTATTTACATGACTTATATAGGAATTTTTGGGTTTGACATGCTATAGTTTTGACTTAAAATTACTTTTTATTCGAAATTTATTAGTCATAATCCCTTAATGCTAATTATGAATGCATTTAACACTTGTTTTTGAGTCGATTGCGGGATAGGAGAAACATAGTAAGAAGCTTTGGAAGTTTGTTTACGACTTTTTTGTGCTTCCATAAAATGGAAAAGGTCGATGAGCGTTTGTTATGACACTTTGGTGACACTCCTTAAACCTAGTATCAAAGGTCTGAGTCCATTTCAGATTCTTTCTAGGCTCGTAAAAAATTGACATTGTGTAAAGAAACGTCATCGAGTCTTCTTTTCACCTCTTTTTCAGGCCCCTTAAACATGAAAAGACCGTCGAGTCCGTTTCTGATTCTTTCCAGGATCGTAAAAAGTGAAATTGTGTAAAGAAACCTCATGGAGTCCTCTTTAAACTCTTTTTAGGCTCCCTAAATACGAAAAGATTGTCGAGCGATATTGTCTTCTTCACGCTCGTTAAAGCATTTGAAGAGTCATTCGTCCGACGGTAGGTTATCTCTTTTTAGGTTCGAATAGGACTATTTACAAAAAAGGACCCCTTTGCAGTCTTCTTCCATGATCGTTGAGACTCTCTAAACATGAACGATACCGAGTTTTCTTTCATTGGACTCATTAAAATTAAACATTGAGAGACTTATTTTGGGAACGAACCCCTTCTCTCTCAGGTTTGTAAAACATATGAGTCTAGACTTGTCTTCTGACAAGCTATATCAAGTGTTTGTTACCCTCTTTGAACTTGTAAAACCGAAAAGAGACACTCATTGATCATGATGGGGGAAGTTGGAAGGCAATCATTTTGCAATTAAATGGCAGTGGTTTGTCGTTACCTTTGAACATTGCACTTGTATGCATATCACATCAGTCAATTGGGTATTGTTGCTACCTTTCACACACCTAGGTCACATGGCAGAAATCTTCAAGCCACTCGGTGTGTCCTTGGGGGCAAGTCTCGAGTCAAGGCTATCACCTTGTTCTTGACTCCTCCGTTTAGGCTCAACTCCTAACGAAGCCAAGGGGGGTAGACCCTATTAAGTTACTAAGGAAAAAATATTTAGTATGGTGATTTTAAACAGAATGAGTTACTTAGGAGTTTGAAATTTAACCATAAACAACCATAGATGACAAGATACAAAATGAGTGCACAAAAGCATAATGCCGAGACACAATATATATATATATATAGCAAGGAAATAGTCAGTGCCTTAAAATGGAGTCAAAATATAATCAGTGCACTTGCATGTGCTTAGAGTGAATGTTTTGCGATTGCTTCTTGGTATGTTTTAAGTTAATGTGAAATATAAATTGATTAAAATTAGGTGAAAGGGGGGGGACTCCAGATATACCCTAGAGTACTTGGAGTATGTCCAAAACTAAAATGTCACGGCTACCCACAAAGAATATGTGGGCTGAATGGATTCTTTTATGCTATTGTTCATAATGCACCCGCAGGTGTAATAGAGATCTACGCCCCGAGGTCACTTTTCAGGAGTTCCCGCTTCCTTTGGGTATTTTTCCACCATAATGGTTTGATCGAGGTGTTGGATTTTCACCTGATGGTTTGTCAATTTGGGAGAGTGAATCCTAATTATTCTAGTCACTCAAATTATTTTGATATAGCTTCACTGATCAGACTAACCGCAGCCAAGTGCGGAGCATACACACTGGAGTCTTGTCAATTTTAGTAAATTTTGAGATGGGTGTTCTTGTTAAAAATGAAAACCCTCCAGGAACGTCTTTTGATCCAAGTGGATCTCAATCAGGGAATCAAGGAGGGGTTAATTTTATAATATATGATGAAACAAATGATGAAAAGGAAAACACATATACACAATTCTGGTTTTCTAATTAGTCCTACCACACATCTCTTTCCCCTTTCGGGTCAATCGGGAAATCGTGGGTTAAGTATTAAGATTACTTTGAAATATCAAATATGGAATATGAAATTGATAATAAATCAAAGTATACTACCCTACATATTAGAACTACTCTATTTTGCAAAAAAAAAGGAAAGAAAAGCAAAAAGGAAGCACGGAAACAAATCCCCCCAGGGGGGATGGTGAATAGGCTCGAAAGAGCCTATTCGAAAGGACCTTTTATTTTTATTAGCAGTGATTTACAATATCAGAAAATTAAAATTTATGCACTTTGGTCCTTGTTATCTGGGATCCAAAGGCTTACAACAAGCTTGTAACAAGCTAGAATTAAAACACAATGGTGGGGGAAGCTTCCGGGAAGCTCTGGTTCATCCAAGAGTCAGAAATTGGGCAGATTCTCTTTATCCTTTTTGTTAGACCTGCTTAACAACAGAAAGAAATCAAAATCAAATGTACCCAAACACACTTTGAAAGTGTTTTGGGTCACTACACTCGTTACCGAAAAAAAACTAAGTAACATTTTGTTAAGCTGGGGTAATCTAGTTTTGCAAAAAGGAACCAAGGAAAGCAAGATTTCCTTGGGATATTGGCTTGCTATTTGGGAAGCCAATGAGATGTGCATTTTTAATTCATAATATGAAACTTTAAATTACAGAAAAGGAAACTTCCTTAAAAGCAAGCTACAAATTTTCTTTAAAATGCTTGCAAAAATGAGGATAATTTCAGCTAGATCTCTTAAAATATAACTTTATATGCAAAACAGAACTGAGATCTAAACTTAACAAAGGATCTTACTAACTAGATCTATATGTAATTTTACTTGTGAGACATATCTAAGCAATAATATTCTTTAAAAGTAACCAATTTGAAGAGAAATTAAGATTTTGAAGGAGGAAGAGAGAGAAAGAGCATTGGAAGCCTGGGAATGTTGGGATTTGCAGTATGATTTGGTGGAACACCGAGGGACTATGTCATTTAGAAGATCTTGAATATGAGGAATATGCAAACCAGCTCAACCTCTTCTATAAGCGATATCATTTGTAACTTAGAAATCCTTGCACAAACAGACGGTTAAAACATAGGTGTTGCTGGAAGAGATAATTGGAAAGCATGCAATTAAACTTAAAATACATACAACTCCAATAGATCTGAAACAAGAAGTAGTAAGAGCATAAATAAAACTAGAATATACTCTTAACCTAATAGGAGGGACCTCTCTCCTTGAATGCCAACAATTAACCTACAAAAGCAGTGATAAATAACACAGATTATACCTCATAAGCATTTGACAATCACCATCCACACATGAAGAGCATTACACCATAGATATTGCCTCCAAAGCTTCTTTATTCTTGAATAATAAACAATACAATACAAGAGAAATAGCACCTCAATCCCAGTTCTAACTATCTTGGAAGAGGCTGCTTATGCTTTGATTTATACAAAAACCAGGAGATCCAACCCACGGGGGTGCAAATCCCAAGGAGACAGATCAAATCAGTTGATGGAGAGTCAATCAATGTAGATCTGAAGCCGAACTGAGCCTACTTGTTAATCAGGGGCTTAATTGAGCTGACACATCAACCAAGAAACTCACACATCAGTCCACAAAGCTCCCAGGAGAGCCCACACGTTTGGAGGAGAGAGAGAGGGTGCAATTCCCCATAAATACTGTTGAAGATCAACTCTGGATCTGATTTGATCACCTCCTTCAGTCAAGGATTTGTCAGATCCAGTCAATCTGGTTCAGATCTAACTTATTTTAATCAAATCGGCTAAGAATCCACTGATCTATGATTTTGGATTGGTTCCTTTATTCATCAATTTATTAATTAAAATAATCAATAATTGATTTTTGGGGCTTTCTGACCTAAGTGATGGAAAATCACTCAAAACTAGGAAATAGTGGGTCCATGGGTTTACACAGTGCTCTTAGCTTGAAAATGAGCACCTACATGACTGAAACTGATTACTTGGCCCACTTTTATTACAATATCAATTTTTCTAATTAAACTATTAAAAAATAGCCTAAGTTTTGGAAAAATTAAATTTTAATAAAAAACACTGAAAAAATTAAAAAAATGAAAATTTGAAAAAACCTTGTTGGAGCAGGGCCCCATAGCTATAGGAAAAGCTGTTATATCGGAACAAGAAAGTCAAAGGAAATAGTACTTGAAGCGGCCGAGAAGAGAGCTCAACCACTGCATTTAAGGCAGCAATGACGATAGGAGGGCTCAACTACCCTCATGAATGGAGAAGGAGCAACGGGCCGAGGTATTAAAGACAAAGGACAGAAGGGGAGCAACCGAGGAAGCGGCTCCCATACCCACGATCAGCGTCAGACATCGAGGAAGACTGCAGAAAGCTGCAGTGTGACCAGTAAGCGGCAGTTCAAAGTACAGAAAGGCCGACTGTCACAGTTAGGGTTTTGGGTTACTGTTGGGATAGGCCCACAGTTTTGTATCATGGTGAGACCTTCGGGCCACCTATTCTAAGCATGTATTTTGTATTATGAAGAGTTAGATAGTTATCTAGTTAGATAGTTAGCCAGTTGGTCATCTGTTGTGTAAGATATTGAGAAAGAGTCAAGCTCTGGTTCTAAGTTCAGTCTGTATTTATCTTACTGTAACCAGTGGCCAACTCCTTGAGAATGAATGTAACAATCCATAGGGATTGAGAGAGAGAGAGAGAGAGAGAGAGAGAGAGAGAGAGAGGATATATTTTAAGAATAAAGCATAATAGGAAGAGAAGAGATCTAAGAGAGAATGGCTCCAACTGAGTGCGTGGAGTTTCCCAGAAGATCTCAAGTTGCATAAGAGGTTGCAGTGGAACTATGTTACTCTCTCAAGATATAATATAAACACAGTTCCTGTGGACGTAGCTTCTTCCCTTGAAGTGAACCACATTAAATCCATGTGTTGTGCGACTGTGTCATGTGATTGTGCTATACTTACTTGCTATCTGTTATTCATTACATGAACATTGCTTATCAGTTAATGAATGTATGTATGCTATCCTTCAGTTACAGTAACATAGAAGGTTAAATGTGAGTTGAATGGGTTAAGTACTCTGTATACGATTTTATCAGTGCTTGATTCACGACAGCTAATAGTTACAGTGTTAAGTGACTTCTGTATATTTAGTTCAGTAAGTTGATCATGATTAATGTTAAGCGTGTTAGAATTTAGAGGCTAAGTGAAGTTGTTTAACACCTTGATGAAGGTTAACTGAGCTATTATACCCAAAGAGAAAGCCTCTGGACCTTGAGAGTTGATGAGCATATTAAGTCTCACTGTAGGAAATATCACAGCGTAGATGGCGATATCGCACTGTCGGAGGAGCTGCGGTGTGAGATATCGCAGGTTAAGCGTTGAGTAGAAGAGTAAGTTTGTGCATCATCCTCGAAGGAGTGATGCGATAAGAGCCAGTCCCATAGTAGAGTCACCTAGGAAGAGAAATAACTCGTGCTGAGAGATTCTGCTGGTTAAGTAGAGACAGATAACCCAGGATGCTGCAGAACCTGGTTTAGGAAACTTGATTCTTCAGCCAACCCATCTAAGATCACTTCAGGTGAGAATTTAGGCCACTCTGCGGTCTATCGCTGAAAGGGCCAGTGAGCTAGGGGTTTTGTTGGTACAATAAAGTAAACCCGGGTCTGCCCTGAGTTGCCCAACAAATGGTTCCGTCACCGGTTTTGAACAAATTGAAGAGTTGATGTTCTGTTGGCATCCTACTAAAGAAGAACTTAACCAGTGGGTTGAGTCTAAGGAAAGAGAGTTTGCTGTGAAAGAAAACAACAGTCCTAGGCTAAGTACAGAGGACTGGTTACAGAAACATATCTTCACAGACCTACATGAGATATTTTTTGCGACCTATGAAAATGAGTTGTACGATTGGTTGTCAAAGTTGAATGATAAGCACGTATTCAAGAAGAAAAGGAACATTGTCTGGACACCGGAGCTGATTCACACTGTGAAGAGCGTAGATAATCCCATTTCGTGGGCAGTAGACTTCTAGCTTATGAGTTTGCTGGAAGGTTTCATTACAGAGTTTGTAGTTGATCAAAGAAAGAGTTTTAGCGAAGCAGAGAGGTACTTCTTCAAAGGATATTGCGGTAAGTACTTGAACTCTTTGAATTTGTTCCTTAAGATGTTATTGTATGAAAAATGAGTACTAGATATATTCTCAGATGAATAAGTTAAGTAAGTGTAATGTCACAAGAGTTTGACAGTGATTCTGAAGAAATTGGATGTACACGTAGCGGTAAAAGATATAAAGTAGATTTCAGATCTTCCTTCTTTGAAGACAGTTCATCCAGTACTAGAGAACAGAGTCAAATTAATAGAGAAAGAACAGCAGGGGGTATCCCTTACCACCCTTATACCCCATAGAAACAAACCGGGACTCAGAATAATCTCGCAGGAACTCCATCTAGTAGTTCACACATAGTACATACTACATTTACACCGCCAAGTGGTAGTAATACAGCAAACCAGAATCCACCTCGTAGAAACAGAATGGGGGATGACATGAAATTACCTACCTTCAGGGGTACAGGGGCAGAAGACCCAGAATAGCATTGGTTCCTATGTGAAGCTGTATGGACCATTAAACAGATCCAGGATGAAAATACTAAGCTTGTCCAGTTGGCTACTACACTTAGAAAAAGAGCTTTAACATGGTATATGAAGTATACATCAGCGCATATTAGAACACTCGTAGAGGTCAGGACCGCAATGATTAAGGAATTTAAGAAACCCAAGTCTGAGTCACAATGTATCACAGAACTTAAAGACATCAAACAGTTACCCACAGATTCAGTATGGGATTTCGATCAGAAATTTAAAGCTCTTATAGACCAAGTTAGTTTTGAGTTTGCGCCGGAGCAGCATAAGGAATGGTTCATCGCAGCACTGCTCCCTGATATCAAACTTCCACTAATGCAATAGAAACTCCATATGCAGGATGAAGCATTGGAGATGGAAATGAAACTAGAGGCTTCACCTCTAGACGAGACTAGTGTAGGTATGACAAACTTACAGAACCAGTTAGCCAATCTCACTTTACAGTTACATGAGATTAAGAAAGGAAAAGAGGTTGCACAAGAACTATGGTGTACAAAGTGTAAAGGACATGGCCATACTAAAGATAATTTTCCATTATTTTTTGAGTATCTAGCAAGTGGGGCTCCTAACCCCTTAGTACAGACTCAAGGGCCATGGTGTGAAATCTGTAGAACAAGAGGACATAGACCATAGGAATTCCCTTTACTTCAGAAGTATGTACAAACCCCTAAGAAATTATACTGTAACTTCTATAAGTCAGTAGGACATGATGAAAATAATTACAGAGCTTATGATCTCATTATAGAGAGAAAACGTGACTTCTAAAGAGTCCAGTCAGAGACATCAGGACCAGTAGTAGGATCACAGCATGAACTGGCTCATGATGGCCATGGTGGAGGCTTTGGCCGTGGCCGTGGACCGATTGTTTGTTACAACTACGGAGCCATAGGACATTATGCTAGAGATTGTCAGAACCCTACTACAACATGTAAGTATTACAAGTCCTATGATCATACTATAGAAGAATGTCCTATCTTGATAGCCAAGATTAAGGATCCTAAGCCAGTAGTAAACCAGAATATTCATCTTATTGCTGCTGAGCAAAAAGAACCAGAACCAAGAGTCAATATTGTGACTTGCAGCAGTGCTTCTACTAGTAAGACATCGCTGGATGATGAAAAGAATACAGGTCCAAAGTGGGTGCGTAAAGCCACTGATAAATCTACACCACTTGACCTGCAGAAGAACAAAGAAACATTTCAGCAAGCTAAAACTTTCTTTACTAACCCTACACCAGCAGGATCGCAGATATTGCCTCATAGGGGTGTATCGTAGGAAAAACCTTGTGGCATTAGTCCTGTGCAGATATCGCAGGCTACCACATCTGGAAGGTGCGAAGAGGATGAGTTGACAGGAAGTGTACAATCCTTCCTGCGGAGCTGCTTGAAACTCGTAAGAAATGAGAAAGCCATAGGAGAGCTTCAATGCATCATAGATCAGTATCAGTAGACTTCTTCTGTGAGCAGTACATGGCATGTTGTTCATAATATTATGGGCCATACAAGAACAGGAAGAGAAATTAGACTCACAGCAAAAATTGGAGAGTTTGAAATGGATGAGGTAATCCTAGATTTAGGATCAGAGGCAAATGTTCTTACTAAACAGACATGGGAACAGATGGGTAGCCCTAAGTTAGCCAGATCACCTATCCATCTGCGATTAGCCAATCAGTAGAGGGTATCACCATTGGGTCGATTACCACAAGTACCAGTTGATATCGACGGAGTTCGCGGTTTTGCAGATTTTGAAGTCATAGAAATTATTGGGGATAGCACACCGTATCCAGCTTTATAAGGTATTGATTGGGCAATTGATAACATGGTTGTTATCGATTTGAAGAAAAGACAAATGACCTTTGAGGATAAAAACATTCGAGTCATCGCACCGTTGGATCCTTTCCAGGGTCCTCGATACATTGAACTTATCAGAGCAGAGGAAGAGGTACGTAATATGGATAGCTTCTATTAGATGACTGCTAACCATATTGATTATATCAACCCCACCGCATAAGGAAATATTATTTGGCAATGTGACAGCTCATGCGCATCAGATTCAGATGTTGGTTTATAAAATTGGCAGAATAGACTTTATGAAGTTTCAACTCGCAGCTGTGCATTTATGACTAAGTCACTATGATGGATTCAAACAGAGGTTAAGGATATTCCATCATTTGATGGCTTAGCGGATGTCAATGACTTTTTACAGCAGTTTGAGTAGGAAATCCCTCATGAGCAGAGGATGGCAGCTATTGACCTTGCAGTAAGAGCCACACCTGCAACATGGTGGCATGCACATAAATAAAATATCGCATCATGGGATCATTTTAAGAGATTGATGGCGATCAGATTCTCTATTGACAAGGAGCGTTTCCAGCAGAAATATACAGGAAAAAGTGACCCCATGTCACATATTAATATTTGTGAACAGAATTGGTTGGACATTCCAGAGGATGAATGGGTTCACCTATTCATTCACACTTTAGACATAGTGCCAAGGAACTGGTACACTAAGACAGAGTTGCGCAGAGGACCGATTACATGGCCAGTTATGATAGACAGCTTTCTACTCACTTTCGCTTTTGAATCTGAGTTATATCCAAGCATTGATCAGACCCTAGAGAGTATAAAGACTAAGATATTTGATGAATGTACCCTACCAGTGTATGCTCAGCCTGATTGGGCCATCCAGTTAGAACATGTGCTAGAGTGTTACAACTTCGCAGAAGAGCCAGGTGACAAGGATGAGAATCCTCGCAGTATCAACATTACAGAGTCAGAAGGGACTCACGAAGTTGATGGACCAAAGCAAGAGATTCCAGCTATCACAAAGACTATTAAGATTGAAAAGATCAATATTGGCATAGAAATAGAACCAAAGTTTGCCTCTATTGGAGACTATTGGGATGATGAAATGGTAGGACACATCGCAGATCTGTTACATGACTATCAGGACTTATTTCCCACTAAGTTTATAGAGATGAAGGGAATAGTAGGATATTTGGGAGTCATGAGGATACCTTTGAAAGAGGATGCTAGGCTGGTTAAGTAGCGTCCATATAGATTAAATCCTCATTATAAAGAAAAAGTTAAAGATGAGATTGATAAGATGCTAGCAGCAGGCATTGTTGAACCAGTAGAAGAGAGCAAATGGGTTAGTCCCATGGTTGTGCAGGAAAAGAAAACTAAAGGATAAATCAGGATTTGTTTCGATTTTCGCAAACTCAATGACGCATCGCTTCATGACCCGTTTTCGACACCTTTTACTGATGAAGTTTTAGACAATGTAGGAGGACAGGAGATCTACTCATTCACTGATGGCTTTTCAGGCTATCACTAGATAAGAATCCATCCAGAAGATCGACATAAGACCGCCTTTGCGACAGAATGGGGCTCATTCCAGTATATGGTAATGCCCTTTGGTCTTAAAAATGCACCAGCTATTTTTTCTAGAGTAGTAGTTGCTGTCTTTAAGGAATACATCCATAAATTCTTAGAAGTCTATTTTGATGATTGGACTGTATTTGGATTAATCAAAAAGCACATAGGATATTTAAGGCTCATGTTAGATAAATGTAGGCAATATCAAATTTCTCTTAACTTGAAGAAATGTATATTATGTGCACCATTTGGTATTTTGTTGGGTCATATTGTTTGAAAACAAGGCTTGATGGTAGATCCCGCAAAGATTGTCATCATTGTAAATCTTCCAGCACCCAAATCAGTCAAGCAATTGAGGACAGTTCTTGGTCATACAAGGTATTATAGAAAATTCATCAAAGGCTATGCAAAGATGACAGCACCTATGGAAAAGTTGTTAAAGAAAGAAGTGAAATTCCTATGGAATGAGGAATGCCAGCAAAGTTTAGACACTCTTAAAGACAAGATGGTTACAGCACCCACCTTAGTATTTCTAGATTGGAACAAGCCATTTCATGTACATGTGGATGCATTTGGCATCACATTGGGGATTGTCTTAACACATCTAGGAGAAGGGGGTATCGATCACCCTATCGCGTACTCCAGCAGAAATTTATCTACCGCAGAAAATAACTACACCACTATAGAAAGAGAAGGATTAGCTATGGTGTATGCTCTACAGAAGTTCAGGCACTACCTGTTGGGTGCCCCATTCAAGATGTTCACTGACCATTCCGCTTTAAAGTATTTGGTCAATAAGCCAGTGTTAGGAGGAAGGATCTGTAGATGGTTACTCCTATTTCAGGAGTATGATTTTGAAATTATTGTAAAACCAGGAAGATTGAATGCCGCACCTGATCATCTGTCGCGAATAGACTCAAGAGAAGAACCAAGTAATCTAGAGGATAATTTTCCATATGCCTAATTGTTCTCTATCCAGATCGTAGATGAGTATTACCTGGATATTATTCACTTTCTCACTACAGGGTGGGCACCAGTTGAGTTTACTAAGCAGCAAAAGAAACAGTTAGTTGTTAAAGTAGCAGATTTCACTTTGATCATAGGACATTTATATAAGTTAGGTCCAGACAAAGTCCTACGCAGATGCGTTATGCTGCATGAGAAAGAGGCCATTATCAGAGAAGCACATTCAGGTACCGTAGGAGGACATTTCGTAGGAAAGCCGATTGCTCAGAAAATTCTAGTTGCAGGATTATGGTGGCCTACTTTGCACAAAGACACTAAGGAGTTTTGCAGATGTTGCGATATCTGCCAGAGGGTAGGAAAACCTTCATGGAGAGATGAAATGCCGCTGCGACCACAGATTACGCTGCGGGAATTTGACAAGTGGGCTATAGATTTCGTGGGTCCTATCAACCCACCAGGGAAATGAACTGGTGCGAGATACATCATCACAGGAACAAAATACCTCACCAGGTGGGAAGAGGCCAAAGCAGTAAAGAATTGTGATGCTGCTACAGCTGCATAGTTCATTTTTGAAAACATCATAAGTATATTTGGATGTCCAGCAATTTTGATGAGTGATCAAGGAACACACTTTTTGAATCGCACTATCGAGGCCTTGACGAAGGAATTTCAGATACAGCATCATAAGAGCACTCCCTACCACCCACAAGCTAATGGTACAGTGGAGGCTTTTAACAAGATTCTAGAAAATGCTCTTACTAAGATCTGTAATAGCAAAAGAGATGATTGGGACATTAGGGTTAATGTTGTATTATGGGCTTATCGGATTACATGCAAGAAACTTACAGGACACACACCTTTCAGCTTGTTGTATGGACAAGAGGCTGTTACGCCTATGGAATATATTATTCCCAATTTAAGAATTTCTCAAATTACCGAGATGGCTGATATAGATACGATGAATGAAAGACTAGCGCAGCTGCTTGCCTTAGAAGAAGACAGATTCAGCACAGGATTTCATCAAAAAGTGTAGAAGGCACGAGAAAAATCTTGGCATGATAGGCACACCAAAAGCAAGATTTTTCAAATAGGAGACCTGGTGCTCCTTTATGACAGCAAGTTTCTTAAATTCCCAGGGAAGTTCAAGACACATTGGTTGGGGCCATATCAGATTCAACAAGTCACAGACGGAGGTGCTATTCAACTCAGTAAACTGAATGGGGAGCTTGTTCCTACTTTGATTAATGGCAGTAGGCTTAAGCTTTATAGTGATGGCCACTCCACCTCCCAGCCCTAATTCAGAGAACTAGATGGTGTAGATGTCCAGTGTAGTTTAAAGGAGGCATCGCACCCATAATTAGTCTACACAAAAAAAAAGTTCTAAGTAGGAGGAATCGCAGCAGGAAAGTTTATTTTGCGCAAGTCATAGGATGACTGTGGAGTTTTTGAATGTTGCGGAGTTCACACCAACTTTTTGGTCCAGGACGATGCGATGTGACATCACAGCGAGGCGGCGTTCCTCGTGCAATTAAGAAAATTTTGAAAAGGGATAGAGGGCTAGTCACTTCACCTCTGACAAGCAATTAATCTCGATATGACAGGTATACGATTACCCTAGATTTGGAAACAGTACAATGATTGTCCGAGATTTGGTAAATCGTGGTCGAGACTGCCACTTGCACATAATTTTCAAGGGATATTTGATCGGATTTTTCGTAATTAATGAGGATCAGGGCGCTGGGTTTTAGTCTTGTCCATGTAATAAATGCCTCCAATGGGTCTAGCTTAAGCGATCGTTGCTTCAGAGATTATCGTCTTCACTATAAATACACAGATCATTCAGACAGAAGGGTTACTTTTGTGATTTCTGAGAGTTATAGAGAAAGTTGTAGAAGTTTTCCCTATGCATAGATACTCTAGTTACAGAGTACTAGTTTCCCCATTTTCGCAGCCATTACTATTCTAGAGTACTGAACCAGATGGTTTATGTCTGAGAAGGAACCTTTAGAAGACGTTGTGCGACGATTCCAGCATGGTAGCCTCGAGTCTGCTATGATGACACCGCCTAGGGTTGTGAAACTAGGTGCACCACAGGTCAGATAGACGCCAAGGATGAAAATTCAAGCTCAGATAGTAGAAGAGTCCAGCCTAGAGCACAAAGAAGAAGTTCATATGGCAACAGTATACATTGTGCCGCGAGTTGAGGACGCACCAGAGGTAACCATTCCCAAGGGTGCTAAGTTTTCTATTCCGCTACTGTCGATTGATCCTTGTGTAAAGGAATATGGAGATGTTCTTTGTGGTGGAGAGGATGAATATATTTACAAGTCATTAGCGAAGACAAGGCAAGAAGCACTGAGAAAGAAAACAGAAAAAGGATTGTTCTCGGAATGGAATTCATGGTTTGTATAGTTTTCGTATGAAAGGATCCAGACTGAATGAAATGTTTGAATAGGCTGGAAGATACAGATTTATATTTTCTTTGTGATATGAGTTTTAGCCCAAATAAAGAGGAAAAGATATCTGTGGAATGCTTCTCAAAAGATCAAGATCCTTAAAGGAGTTGCTGATCCATGAAGAGACCTATATGCCACTTTGGAGTATATCTTGTGTGAGGGATTCGATGGTGGCCTAGGTGAAGTGGTCACTTGAAGGTTTTGCAAGTGACCAGAGTGTGAGCATGACAATAAGGGAAGGAGATATAAGAGAGATCTATGAACTAAGTTTACAGAAGACGATGCCAAAGATGATAGAAAGCACAAAGGAGAAAAGAGAAAATTTAATGGTCAAGATGGAGGAAGACCACAAGGCACAGATTGCTGAGCTTGAGGCTCGAGCACCATGCACACCTAAGGCAGACAAGGAAGCAAGGGAACAGGCCTTTAGACTAACTTCAACATAGATGAAGTGTCGCATAGATGATGCAGAGTCATTGCTAGCTGATGCGACGAAGACACGGTCAGAGCTAGAAGAGCTCCCAGATAGACTGGATTTGCAGCAGAGCATCCAGAACATAGACAATGCAGTAGAAGAAATGAAGGAAGAATTCAAGAGCTTAGGATCTCTTTTAAAGATGAATAAGATGACAGAGATGAACCGTTTGCAATAGGAAGCACAGTGGTTGCGATAAAAAGACATAGAATTCAATAATATGCTTCAACCGTATCAGGAAGAAATCGCAGAGTTGGTCGATGGGGTTGAGCAGAAGGTTAAGGAGTTCACTACAAGTAAAATTGAAATTGATAGCATAGAAGACCCCATGATTACTCAAGTTATGCTTGAAGCAGAACAATACTGTGTCGAAGCTATGGACAAAGATGTCGCAGGACTTAGGGAGAGATTCGCAAGGACATCGCAGGAAGCCAAGGAGAAGCTACAGAAAGAGAAACCAGATGTTAGTGACTCGGGGACGAGCCATAAGTAAGTGTTAGGGGACTGTTGGAGCAGGGCCCCGCAGCTATAGGAAAAGCTGCTATATCAGAACAAGAAAGTCAAAGGAAATAGTACTTGAAGTGGCCGAGAAGAGAACTCAACCACTGCATTTAAGGCAGCAGCGATGACAGGAGGGCTCAGCTACCCTCATGAATGGACAAGGAGCAATGGGATGAGGTATTAAAGACAAAGGACAGAAGGGGATCGACTGAGGAAGCAGTTCCCATACCCACGATCAGCGCCAGACATCGAGGAAGACTGCAGAAAGCTGCAGTGTGACCAGTAAGCGGCAATTCAAAGTACAGAAAGGCCGACTGTCACAGTTAGGGTTTTGGGTTACTATTGGGATAGGCCCATAGTTTTGTATCATGGTGAGACCTTTGGGCCACCTATTCAAAGCATGTATTTTGTATTATGAAGAGTTAGATAGTTAGCCAGTTGGTCGTCTATTGTGTAAGATATTGAGAAAGAGTCGAGCTCTGGTTCTGAGTTCAGTCTGTACTTATCTTACTGTAACCAATGGCCGACTCCTTGATCATGAATGTAACAATCCGTAGGGATTTAGAGAGAGAGAGAGAGAGAGCATATATTGTAAGAAGAAATCATAATAGGAAGAGAAGAGATATAAGAGAGAAGGGCTCCAGCTGAGTGCATGGAGTTTCCCAGAAGATCTCAAGCTGCATAAGAGGTTGTAGCGGAACTGTGTTACTCTCTCAAGATATAATATAAACACATTTCCTAAGGACATAGCTTCCTCCCTGGAAGTGAACCACGTAAAATATGTGTGTTGTGCGACTGTGTCATGTGATTGTGCTATACTTACTTGCTATCTGTTATTCATTACATGAACATTTCTTATCAGTTAATGACTGTATGTAAGCTATCCTTCAGTTACAGTAACATATAAGGTTAAATGTGAGTTGAATGGGTTAAGTACTCTGTATATGAGTTTATCAGTGCTTGATTCATGACAGCTAACAGTTATAGTGTTAAGTGACTTCTGTATATTTAGTTCAGTAAGTTGAGCATGAATAATGTTAAGCATGTTAGACTTTAGAGGCTAAGTGAAGTTTTTTAACACCTCAATGAAGGTTAACTGAGCTATTATACCCAGAGAGGAATCCTATGGACCTTGAGAGTTGATGAGCATATTAATTCTCACTGTAGGAAATATCGCGGCGTAGAAGGCGATATCGCACTGTCGGAGGAGCTGCGGTGTGAGATATCGTAGTTTAAGAGTTGAGCAGAAGAGTAAGTTTGTGCATCATCCTCGAAGCAACGATGCGATAAGAGCCAATCCCATAGTAGAGTCAGCTAGGAAGAGAAACAACCCGTGCTGAGAGATTTCGCTGGTTAAGTAGAGACAGAGAACCCAGGATGCTGCAGAAACTGGTTGAGGAAACTTGATTCTTCAGCCAACCCATCTAAGATCACTTCCAGTGAGACTTCATGCCACTTTGCGGTCTATCGTCAAAAGGGTCAGTGATATAGGGTTTTTTTTGGTACAATAAAGTAAACCCGGGTCTACCCTGAGTCGACCAACAAACCTAGGGGGACTTAGACATGTTCATATGACTCGACCATGATTCCTAGCATGTTTATACATTGACACATAAACTCTGATAACCGCAATAGGCCTAAATTCCAAGCCGACCACCCCAACTTTGGAGGTATGGAGTGAAACACTAAAAAATTATTAGTCGTTTATTCAACAACCAATAATAACCAACAGAAAAAACACCCTGGGCTAATCGAATTGACAAATAAAGTCTAAGATACCAAGTCTTTTACGGACATTATCATGCTAGAACATTTATTACGATTCCCCCATGGGGTATGAACATGTGATATAGTACAACAAAGCTTCCCAGAAGCAAGACTGAAGGTCTTCTGAAGTCCAAACAAGTTATCCTCATCTGGTTCACCAGGCTCACTTGAAAAAAAACCACTAAGTACAACTTAGGTGGTAACAGGTATTCAGCTGTTCTCCGTGACAATCCACTTTCATGAGTCATGTCAATCCTTTGAGTCTTTCAAAAGAATGCATTGTACACTGTCGCATTGTGTGTTTGTCCCTTCCAGTCATGCTTCCAAGTCTTTTTTTCATGCCGCCCAATGTTCAAAGGGGATTTGAATCATTTTTACCTTTGTAGTCCACATAGTTTTTGTGTCAATACTTTTGAGTCAGTCCTATGGTTACTACATTCATATCATTCCAGAACTATGTTCTAAGTTTTGTGTCGTCGATGTGGGATTCATCATGGCCCTCCTTTGATGAGACTTTTCCCATCGACATCAACTCATCATTTGAGAAATAGTCTTAGAAACAATATTTAGTACCTTGAGATCTGTATTCCTTAATGATAGATTCTCTCACTCTTGACATAGGTTCACATCATTCACCTTTGATCGATAGAATCGACTGGGTGTTCGACATCAGGACATCCATTCAAACTCAGTATATTGTACTAGGGTACCTTGGGAATCATTGACATTAATGGTGATCTCCCTTGCACTTGTTAACAGTTCACATCATTGCCCAGTAATCAAGTGGTTTCTACCATGTTTGACTTCAGATCATTGTAATCACATGGATAGAATTGTACTTTGTGGAAGATGAGAAAAATACCCTAGGTATTTGTTTAAAGCGTTCATTGCTTTTCCCCAGGTTGCGATGGAGTTTTGTATATCTAGCATGGATCCACATTTGTATGGTTGTGGCTATGCTCAAATTTGTGTTTGTATGACATATATCTACATTGTATGTCTGGTAGCTATGTCCAAGTTTGAGTCCTCTGTCACATGGATCTACGTTGTATTCTAGTAACCATGCTTGTTTATTCCTCCCATGGATCTGCTTTGTATTGGTTTGTAGCCATGAGTTGGTTACTTGTGTCTATGAGTCAAAATATCGATGCACTACAGATGCCTACTTGACAACATGCTTCGATCGAGTTGACGATTTCACCTTGTAGAGACAACTTGTTCTCTCAAATCTCTCATTTATCGTATCCCTCTAAGACTCATGCTTTGGGGGCCATCTTGTTATACCAAAATCCTGTCATCGTCATGTGATAAGACCTTTGACATACCTACTTGCCCTTAATGCCAGCACTTGGAGTGGAAACCCAAGTTGTTTTTCAGTCTTTCATGAAAATACTCAGCACCGCGCTTTCCCCTTTATCCATGAGCGGTACGTTGCTCGCACTACCTGTTCCTTGTTGTCCATAAGTGGTGCCACCGCTTATAGCCCTTATTCCATAACAATTTCTTACCTAAACCGCTCTGTCATAAGAGGAGAAAAGCGGTACCCTAGGTAAAATGGGAAAAAGAGAGGATTCTCAAGGCTTCTAGATCATGAGCCTCGTGTCCTCCCTTATCCCTATCATTGTGGGTTAGTTGAGCTCGAGATCCCTCATCCTAGGATCTTAGAGCCCACCTCATACACAAATATCTCAACCATTCCTATCCATTTGAGCCTTATAAATACAAGATCATGTCTATGGTTCAGGGGGAGAACCATTGAGGTATTGTTATGCTATTGGATTGACCACTTGGACCAAGCCATTTGAGAGCATAGAGAGTGAAGTTGGAGCTTATGGGGATGAAGTGTTGGTTTCATGGAGATGCATGTCGACACTAAGGCTTAATTGGTTGTAAACTTCTCCATTCATCTTAATGAAAAGATGATTTTCATCCCACATTACTATTGTTGTTGATTTCACATGTACATGTTGTTAGATTCCTTAGTCACTAATATGGATCAGTGTTGGGCTAAGGGCAGACCTGGGTTCTTATTCTTTTATCTTCGCACCAACAAATAGACCCAAAGTGTTGGCCCTTTCGGAAACAACCTATGAATAGGTTGCAGTCTCACCCGAAACAGCTATGGGGTGACACAGAATTCGGTTTATGTAGGTGAAAGAGGGATATTATTGTACCTTTAGCCTTAACAAAGAATAATTACGCAATACAGAGCTTCAACATTCACTTAAATAGCTTCGTAGTTTAGATAAAAAGATATTTTCTTGCTTAACCCTTAACTGGGAATTCACAGCAAAGTTAGTACTTAGCAATATATCTTACTTATCATTCACCTACTTACCAAATGCATAAAAACATAACAGGAACAAAAGTAAAAAGAACCACCACAACACAAGATGTACGTGGTTCACCCCCAGTGTAGGGGCTATGTCCACAAAACTGCGTTTATATTCAACACTTTACAAAACAACAGTTTTAATTTGCGCACTCAACTGCAGATCTTCTCAACAACCCAAAACTGTGCACTTAGCTGCAAAACCTTTCTTCCAAAACCCTCTGCGCACTCAGCTGCAGAGGTCATCCACGCACTCAGCTGGGAATTAACCTTAAACCCAAAAATAGACCTTAGCTTCTCCACATCACATCATATCATAACAAAAATCATCCTTGACTCCTTTACATCAGTGCCTATTTATACAAGTGCACTATTACAATACCATGGGCTTAAACCATGGGTTCCCGAAAACCATGGGACATTTACAAAAAGAGGGGCTTCGACCCAACCCCGAAGACCCTAAGACTATTTTGGACCGCAACTCCGCTTACAAGCATCACACCAAAACCGCGGAGTTACCAAAATTAAGGACCTTCAAGGTTCAAGCCCCAACAGGCCCCTAAGACTCACTAGTGTCCCGTCCCGGGACACTCTACTACTTTTCTGGTGGAAGAATCTTGTCCAAACGGCGCTAGATTTCCCAAAATCTCATCATTACAGGAAGTTAATATAGTTAACGTACTAGCGCCACCAAATCTGATTTTTTCCAACGATCGCATTTTAAGCTTCAACACACCTTTCTTCTTCGGCAAACCACTAACTTCAGCTTCACCACACTAAGGACCTCCGACACAATATAGACCTTCGACACATCCTGACACAAGCTTCGACACTTCGTAATTTTTCCCACAATCTGCGCAATCTCTCTAAGAACAGCTTCATTATAGTCTAGTACCCAATTTCAACTATTCTTGGCACTTAGACTCTTCTTCTTGCTATTACTTTGGGTCAGAGGGGTACATGCCCGTCCCTGTACTTCTTTAATCTACTCCCATTCACCATGGAGGGAAAAATTTCTCCATTTAATTTAGCTAACTGAACTGCACCACCATCGGTAACTTTCTGAACTATGTAAGGTCCTTTCCAATGTGTCTTGAACTTACCTGGGAACTTCATGAATTTACTGTCGTACAAGAGCACAAGATCACCATTCTGAAAATGCTTCTTCTTAATGTGTCTATCATGCCATACTTTTTCTCTAGCTTTCTATACTTGCTGCTGGAAACCTACAATGAATCTGTCTTCTTCTAGTTCTAGTATCTTCGCTAGCCTTTCATTCAACATGACTGGATCATCCATCCCTATGAAGGCAAATATTCTGAGGCTAGGAACAATGTACTCCATGGGAATAATTGCTTCCTATCCATATACCAGCCTAAAAGGTGTATGACCTATCAACTTCTTGCAAGTGGTTCTATAAGCCCATAATACTGCTGGAATTCTAAGATCCCAATCATTTCTGTTAACATTGCAAACCTTCGTCAGAGCGTGCTCAAGGATCTTGTTAAAGGCTTCGACAATTCCATTTGCTTCAGGATGGTAGGCAGTACTCTTCTGATGATATACTTGAAATTATTTGGTCAATGCTTCAATAGTCTTATTCAGAAAATGTGATCCTTGATCCCTCATAAGAATTATAGGACACCCAAACCTCGACAAGATATTATCAAATATGAACTTCGTAGCTGTAGCAGCGCTACAATCCTTGACTGGGTGAGATTTGGCCCAATGAGTAAGGTAATTAGTTGCTATAATAATGTATCTTGCTCCATATTTATTTGCAGGGGGATTGATTGGTCCAACAAAATCAATAGCCCACTTATCAAATGCTTGTAAAGTTACCTGTGGAACCAGAGGCATCTCATCCCTCCTGGATGGTTTTCCTATCCTCTGACAGATATCGCAACTGTGGCAATACTCTCTTGCATCCTTATGAATCATAGGCCACCACAATCCAACTGTCAGAATCTTCTGTGCCATAGCTTTTCCTGCATAATGGCCTCCTGCTACTCTAGAATGTGCCTCAGCCAAAATCAATGGATTTTCATGTTCCAGGACACATCTGCACAGTATTTCATCTGGTCCTATATTATATAGCTATCTTGCTATCAAGGTAAAGTCAGCTGCTCTAACCACTAGCTACTTCTTCTGCTGTGTTGTCATCTCAAAGGGTGTAAAACCTGTAGACAAGTACTGAACAATATCCTGAAAATAGTCATAATCCATCTGGATGGCAAACAACTGGGCATTAGGAAGACCTTTGTCCAAACTAGTGGGCTCTTCTCCTAACTCAAGCCTCGACAAGTGGTCAGGTCCCAGGTTAAGTCTTCCTGGCTTAACTATGATCTCAAAGTCATACTCCTGAAACAAAATCAGCCATCTGCATATCCTTCCACCTAACACAGGCTTGTTAACCAAATACTTCAAAGCAAAATGGTTAGTGAACATCTTAAAATGAGATCCTAACAAATAATGTCGAAATTTCTGCAAGGCATAAACCATAGCTAGACCTTCTCGTTCTATCGTAGTATAATTATTTTCTGTTGTGGAAAATTTTGTGCTTGCAAAATAAATAGAGTGATCAATATTACCTTCACCTGACTGAGCTAATGCTATACCTAAAGAAATGGAAGATGCATCGACATGAACATGAAACTCCTTACTCTAGTCAGGGAATACTAAGATAGGGGCAGTTACCATCTTTTCTTTCAAAATATCCAAGCTTTCCTGACATTCAAATGTCCACTCAAAATTGATATCTTTCTTCAATTTATTTTCCATAGGGGCTATAATCTAAGAATATCCTTTAATGAATTTCCCGTAATATCCAGTATGACCAAGCGTAGTGCGAAGTTTCTTAACAAACTTCGGAGGTGGCAAGTTCACAATAATTCCTATCTTCGCAAGATCCACCATCAATCCTTGCTTGCATACAATGTGACCTAGCAAAATTCCAAAAGGTGCAAAAAAGATACACTTCTTCAGGTTCAATGAAATCTGATGCTGTCTACACTTGTCTAGCATAAGTCTTAAACTGGCTATATGATCTTTCAATAAACCAAAGATAGTCCAATCATCAAAGTAAACTTCCAAGAACTTATGAATAAATTCCTTAAATGCAGATATGACTACTCTGGAAAACATAGCAGGTGCATTCTTCAATCCAAAGGGCATAACAGTATACTGAAAAGATCCCATTTCTGTAGCGAAGGTTGTTTTATGTCGATCCTCTAGAGCAATTCTGATATGATGGTAACCTGAAAATCCATCAGTGAAAGAATACACTTCTTGACCTCCGACATTGTCTAAAACTTCATCTGTAAAGGGAGTAGGAAAATGATCATGTAAGTAGGCATCATTCAGCTTCCTCAAATCAACACAGATTCTTATTTCTCCCTTGGTCTTCTTTTCTTGTACCACCATAGGGCTGACCCATTTAGACTCTTCGATAGGCTCAATGATTCCTGCAGTGAGCATATTATCTAGCTCCATCCTGACTTTTTCTTTATACTTAGGGTTCAGCCTATAAGGGCGCTGCTTCACAGGCTTCGCATCAGCTTTCAAAGGGATTTTTATTACTCCTATATCACCAAGGATACCTTTCATTTCTGAGAACTTTGTCAAAAACAGGTCCTGATACTCATGGAGGAGTTCAGTCACTTTGCCCACCATTTCTTCATCCCAATAATCTCCAATGGTAGCATACTTAGGTATTTCTTCTGATCCAATGTTTACGTTCCTTATCTTCAGGGGCTGAGTTACTTCAGGTGATTCGACTGCTGGTCCATGTACTTTGCAATGTCCTTCTGACTCTAGAATATGAATGTTGCGAGGGTCATTGTCTTCATCAATGGTGAGGTTATATCATTCTACTCCATTAGCTTCTTGTTCCTTCCAATCAGGTTGGTACTCGGCTATTTCTTTATCATCAAACACCTTAGTATGGATCAACCTAATAGCTGCGTCCAAAGCAGGGAAAACCTCATTAATAGAAAATGTGAGCACAAAACTATCGATAAGGCTAACCCAACTTACAGTACCATGACGAAGCTCCACCTCTGCATACCAATTCTTTGCTACAGGTTCCAAAGTGTGTACAAACCTATGTACCCATTCTTCACAAGATACATGCTTCCATGCTTCATAACACTGCTCCAAATGTTCCTGAGGGCTAGTATTACCATTAAATCTGCTTCGTACCTCCTGAGGCTGATCCATGAATCTCAGGTGAAGAAACTTTTGGCAAGCTCTGCAACTATGAATATACTTTTTATGACCATTCCACCATCTAGCAGCTGTGGCTCTGAATATTGAGTCTAGAATCTCCATTTTCTGTGAATCTGGTACTTTCTCTGAGAATTGTATAATAAAATCTTCTGGGTCTGTCAAGCCATCAAAAGTAGGTAAGATTCTTGGCTGTGAGCCAACCCATCTGATAGACTTGGTAATTATTGCACATCTATGTCCATGCAGCTCATAAAGTCGATTCTGCCAATTCTCTAGGCCTTCGTCTGGATCAGTCATGCAAGAACTGTCACACTGCCAATCCATTATACCTTCAGCAGTAGGGTTAACATAGTCTTCTTCTTTAGCTGTGATGTTGTAAATATGATCTAAAACATCATGATCTTCATCTCTGACTAGATCTGTATACCTTTTTCCTTGAGAAGGGTCCAACGGTACTATGACTCTCAAGCCTTTTCCTTCAAAAGTCATCTGTCTATTCTTAAGGTTGATTACTGCATAATTGTCTATTGCCCATTAAATTCCTAGAAAGGCTTGATAGGTGTTGCTATCATCAATTATTTCAATGACTTCAAAATATGCTAAGGTACTGACTCCATCAATATCCACTGGTACACTAGGGAATCTTCCCAGGGGCACAATCTTCTGCTGATTGGCTAATCTCAACTGTATAGAGGACCATTCAAGCATAGGTTTTCTCATTTGTTCCCATGTCTACTTAGTTAGTACATTCACTTCTGATCCCAGGTCTAAAATGATATCAGTCATGTCATAATCTCCTATCTGAGCATGCAATCTCATTTCTCTTCCAATCCTTCTAACTCTATTAACATTTTTTCCTTTATCAGAGCTTCGCTGAGGTTCACAAGACTGAATAACTTTTTGTAACTCATTCAAAGCATTCCGATTTCTTAATAGCTTCATACAACTTTGTAAAAATGATGTCAGTGTACTTACTTGATCCGGCGAAGCTTCTTGAAACTGTAACTGCTGTTGATGCTGTTACATAGTTGCTACTGATGTTCTCGGACCAGCAAAGTATTTTTTAGCTTCCATAAATATTCCTTTTTCTCTTCCAACATCGAAGGCTGGGATTTTCTCTGGGGTCTTATGGACCCAAGCCTCGTCAGGCTGTTTCCCCTTATTCTGCACTTACGTCGTAGTTCCACTCCTTGTAACAACATTAATGGCTGGGACAGGTATTTTCTCTACAGCAATCATCTGAACATTCTAAGTACGAGTGCCATTTCTTTATTGTATCTTGGCTATCAACTGTGGGAATTGCTCAATCACATGATCTACTGCTCTGCAATATCGACATGTTGTAGTTGGGTTCTGACAGTCTCTAGCTACATGTCCTACCTGATTATAGTTATAGAAAATAACCTGGCCTCGTTCTCTTCCAGGCATACCACCATGACCATGACCTCTGAAATTCCCTCGACCTGGTGTACTACCACAGTAACCATATCCATCATTTCCTTGTGCATCGGGTTGTACCCTATAAGCATCATAGGTTCGCTCTCTCATGAGGTCAAAGCTGCGACATTAGTCTTCATTGTGTCCAACTAACTTACAGAACTTGCAGTAGGGATTCTTAGGTACTTGAACATATCTCTGCAGCAGATAGTAATCTTCAGGTCGATGTTGGCTAGTTGTTCTACAGATCTCACAATATAGGACATTAGGGTTAAACAGATTCGGTGCACCAGTATTCAAATGATTTCTTAATGCAGGACATTGTTCTTTGTCATGACCTTCTATCTTACATCGTGTACACCAAACCTCTTCTCGAATATATTTCCCTTTTTTCATGTCGTGAAGCTCCAAATCCATTTCTACTAACTGTGCCTATATCTGGGCTATTCTGGATTTGTCTCCAACAAGAGTTGTTTCAAGTTTCATAGCAATTTCCAACGCCTCTTGTTGATCAACAACCTTCTATTACATAAGTGGAGTCCTGATATGAGGCAATAGTGCATCAATGAACCATTCTTTATGCTGTTCTAGTCCAATAGTGAATCTAACTTGATCCAACAGAACCTTGAACCTCTGGTCAAAGTCCCAAACTGATTCACCTTGCTTTTGCTGAATTTCTTTTAATTCAGTTATACAATGTGACTCCGATTTAGGCTTCTTGAATTTTTTGATCATTGCTTTTTTAATATCAGCCAAAATATAGTTCTGAGTACTAGAAAACTTCATAAACCAGGTCAAATCTCAGTCTCTGAAAGAGGTGACCAGCTACGTTGTTCTTGTATTTTGGTCCATAATATTCTTAGCAGTCCAAACAGCTTCGCATAAGAACCAAAAATGCTCTGGATCCTCTGATCCAGTTCCTTTAAAAATTGGGATCTTGATATCATCATTCATATGGGCCATAGTGGATCGAGGGGGGGAGGGGGGGGAGGAGGGGGAATGGTAATAGGGGGGAGGGAACTTACTGAGGTAGACTAACCTGTGACAGGACTACTCGGGCTAGGGTTGCTTTCAGAATGCGAAGGGTTCTTAGGGATAACAGATCTTCGCTGTGGATTTATAGGAGGGTTTCTTCAGATTCAAACTCTTATGGGATTAATGAGGTATAATCGACATTATGGCCTAGGGTATAGGATCCAAGAGTTCTCTTGTATCTTTTACCATTGCGAAGGAAACCACTTTGCTTGTTGAAGTCACTTTCACTTCCAAACATAAGTTAGTAGCAATAAATCTAGCAATCTAATTGGATAAGCAATATGCCTTTCTCAGCCAAGAGCATTTTAATTTTTAGACTTAATGAATTCAGGTACTTACCCCTTGGTCCTTTGAAAAACTGTCTTTCTACTTTGCTGAAAGAAGTATGTGTGTCGATGGTGAACTCCGGCACAAATGCTTCAAGGGTTCATGTTGTCCAGAAGTCAACAGCTCTTGATACCGTGTTGTCCATACTTTTCAACAGCTTAATTCTTTTTGGGGTCCAGTCAGGAGACTGATCTTCTTTGAATTTTGTCTTTCTTTCAATCAACCTAGATAACCACTGGTGCAATTCTATGTGGATACTAGCAAAGAAAATTTCATAAATATCAGTAAAAACGTACCTTTGCAAGAAGTCGTCTGAGCTACGAGGAGGGTCCTTATTCTCTTGTTCAACAAATTTCAAATAAGTATCTCCAACCCAGTCACTGATTTATTTCACTAAGGGCCTCCAAAACATATCCCTCCAGGTATGGCATAGATCCCTCTTGAAGCAAATACTAGTTCAACCGACAACGGAACTAATTTGTTGGGTTAAGGGTAGACCCGAGTTCTTATGCTTTTATGTTCTCACCAACAAACAGACCCACAGTGTTGTCCCTTTCGGAAACAACCTGCGAACAGGTTGCAGTCTCACTCGAAATAGCTATGGGGTGCCGCAGAATCAGGTTTCTGCTGGTGAAAGAGGGATATTACTGTACCTTTAGACTTAACAAAGAATAATTACGCAATACAAAGCTTCGATAGTCACTTAAATAGCTTCGCAGTTTAGATAAAAAGACAGTTTCTTGCTTAACCCTTAACTGGGAATTCACAGCGAAGTTAGTACTTAGCAATATATCTTACTTATCATTCACCTACTTATCAAATGCATAAAAACACAACAGGAACAAAAGTAAAAAGAACCACCACAACACAATATGTACGTGGTTCACCCCCAGTGTAGGGGATACGTCCACAAAACTGCGTTTATATTCAACACTTTACAAAACAATAGTTCTAATCCACGCACTCAACTGCAGATCTTCTCAACAACCCAAAACTACGCACCTAGCTCCAGAACCTTTCTTCCAAAACCCTCTGCGCACTCAGCTGCAGAGGTCGTCCACACACTCAGCTGGGACTTAACCTTAAACCCAGAAATAGACCTTAGCTTCTCCGCATCACATCATATCATAACAAAAATTGTCCTTGACTCCTTTACATCAGTGCCTATTTATACAAGTGCACTATTACAATACCATGGGATTAAACCATGGGTTCCCAAAAACCATGGGACATTTACAAAAAGAGGGGCTTCGACCCAACCCCGAAGCCCCTAAGACTATTTTGGATCGCAACTCCGCTTACAAGCTTCGCACCAAAACCGCGGAGTTGTCAAAATTAAGGACCTTCAAGGTCTGAGCCCCAACAATTAGTAGATTATGTTCTGGTAGCTTTGATGTGTTTAAATGTTTGATCTAATTGCAGGTACACAGGTGCGCTATTAAAGCAGGATTCCAGGTATCTACGATATCCAGGGAGGGTCTTCACCCATTTTCATTCATTTGTTCTGGATCTGAACCATTCAGACCAAAGGAACAACTTCTTTCTGCAGAAGTTGAAATATTCCTACTTACAAAAGGGTTGGCTCTGTGAAGAGAGATCTAGTATGAAAAAGGACTAGCTCTATGTAGATCCGACATCCAGCATGAAAAAGGGATGGCTCTGTGAAGACACATCTAGTATGAAAAAGGACTAGCTCTGTGTAGATCCCACATCCAGCATGAAAAAGGGATGGCTCTGTGAAGACACATCTAGTATGAAAAAGGACTAGCTCTTTGTAGATCCCACATCTAGTATGAAAAAGGACTAGCTCTATGATGACACATCCAATATAAAAAACGAATGGCTTTGTGTAGATCCCACATTTAGTATGAAAAAGGACTAGCTCTGTGATGACACATCCAGTATGAAAAAGGACTGGCTCTGTGTAGATGCCACATCTAGTATGAAAAAGGACTAACTTTGTGATGATACATCCAATATGAAAAAGGACTGGCTCTATAGATGTACATCCAGAACGAAAAAGGGCCGGCTCTGTAGAACTTCCTATGACAAGAAGAATCAAGAGATAGCACCTGTGATGATGACCCAGTGACAATCCAGATCCAATGATGATGTTCTAGTAGTGATGATCCAGTAGTGATGATCTAGATCGAGTGATGATCCAAATCCAGTGATGATGATCCAAATCCAGTGATGATGATCCAGCAGTGATGATATAGATCAAGATGAATATGAATTGAAGATTAATATAACTTGAAGATGAAGATGACTTGAATATGAAGATGACTTAAAGATGAAGATGATGACAACTCATTAATGATCCAGATGATACATAGAAAAAGACCCATGCTGATAAATTCTGTCAAGAGAATACCTTCCTTGTTAAGAGGGAGTGTTTATGTCTTTGTAACTTCAGAATGTAGTCACCTGTATATATTATGTCTTGTACCCCGATGTTTATTCCGAGAAGTGTTTATAATGTATTTGAGTCATCTCATGCCTCGATGTTCCTATCAGGAGATTCAATAATGTAAACAAGTCATGTCAAGTCATTGTGGGTAACCCTCCTATTGATCAAGGGTTAAATTCCCCACAGTTGCGGGGCCCTAGGGTTAATAGACTCTCCTAGAGAAGTCAGCCCTAGTGAGCTATTTTCAAGTCAAGAATTAGTATAAATAGAGAGTGAGCCTCTCTATTTAACACACACTCACTCACACTCAGTTGTAGCGCATAGCTGAGGGAGAAAAAGTTGTTGCGGCTAGAAAGAAAGAGGCTACTGCTATGGGAAGATCATCTTACTATTTTGGGGTTTTAATTTTGGTGTTGATTCTATATATGAGGAAGTTGTGAGGTTTTCTCCATTTATGGTTTCCCTGAGGAAAAACATTGTGTTCATTTTCTCTTGTGTTTGATTGTTGTGCTTGTTATTCTCTTAGTTAAAGATCCTAATATAATGCTAGCTTGATTGATAAAATATAACATAGTATCAAAGCTAACCTAAGAAGAATACATTGTGCAGCTGTGAAAACTAGGGCTTCCTACTTTTTGGATCTCTCTCCACATATTTTCAGCAAAAGAAGGTTGGGCTGACTCTCCTCTCCAGGGTGCATATTTCTGTCGAAGTAGAATCTGATTCTGAGCATTTTTAGTTTTTGACTCGACACTGCTGCCGAAAATTAGGGCTTTCCATAGAATTGGAATTTTTGAGTGATCCTAGGCCTGGATTGATCTCCTCCTCAAAATTGAAGTTTAGAGATCAAGATCAAAGTTTTCGGTTGGAAAAAATTCTGGGAAAGTCAAACCCTAATCTGCTCCTAAACCAACATTGCAGAAATTGAGCTCCAAATCCAGATCTGACATCTTGTCATGGTAAGATCTAAATATTTTGTATTTCCATTTGAGGTTCTCAGTTAAGATTTCTCATCATACCAAGCTTGATGCAAATCTTGAGGGAGATGATAACTTTCGAGCATGGAAGTATAGGATATTCATAGTCTTGGAAGAAAATGAGTTGGACTCCTATATAATTGAGGAGGTTCCAGTTCTAGAGGGAGATGAGGCTAAGGCCTTACACAAGAATAAATTGGTCATGGATAAGAGGATTATTGCTAATTCAATCAAGGATCACCTCATACCACAGGTGTCATCCCTAAAGACACCTAAAGCTATGTTTGATGCCCTGACCAAACTATTTGAAGGGAAGAACATAAACTAGATGATGACTCTGAGAAACCAACTGAAGAATGTAAAGATCGAGAATGCAAAGACCATCCAGTATTACTTTACAAGGGTATCTCAAATCAATGAACAACTGGAAGTAGTAGATGAAGAAGTGGAGAATGCAGAGATTGTGATGGCCACCTTAAATGGTCTTCCTAGGGCATGTGATTCTTTCATTCAAGGGATCTGTGCCAGAAAGAAGCTAGTCAAGTTCAGTAGACTATGGGAAGAATCTTCTAAATAAGAATCTTGGATAGCAGCTCGAGAAGAAAAGATGGGAAGTGAAGATAAATCTCTCATAGTCCACACCAAGAAAACCATAAGGGACCATCATCACTCCAAAGGTAATAATTCACACTCTATAAGAGATCTGTATACTATTAGATGTTACACATGTGATGAGAAAGGACACATATCCAAATACTTTCCTAACAAAGGGAACTCTCACATGAAAAAGGGAAACAAGAGAAGACATCATGCTCATGCTACAGAGGATGATGAAACTTCCATAAAGAGAATCAGACAAGAAAGTTATTATTCTTCAAGTGATGAAGAATATGTGCTAATCTTCGCTCTCATGGGAACTATCTAACATGGAAGCAATGATGGATTATAGGAAATGGTGCTTCCAAACATATGACAGGATTCAAAGAATGATTTGTGAAACTATCCGAACATGAGTCACCTCACAAGGTGAAACTTGGGGATGACTACCAATATCCAATAAAAGGTAGTGGTGAATCCTCCTATAAGCTAGAGTCTGGAAAGTCTATGAAGATGAAAAATGTATTGTTTGTACCAGGACTAAAGAAGAACCTCCTCTCCATATCTTCAGTGGATGCAAAATGAATGATGGTTTCTTTTGTAGATGGCCAAGTTCTTATGTGGCCAAAGGGAAAGACGTTTGATGATGTAGTAGTGATTGGGGAACAAGAAGGAGGTCTATACAAATTGAAGGGCCAACCAAGAAAATATTTGGTTCATGAATCACGAGAACCAAATTAACTTTGGCATAGAAGGATTGCACATGTGCATTACAGGGCACTACCACTTGCAAGCAAAGCTGTTGAAGGTATTGCAGAAATACAGACAAAACATGATGGTGTTTGCAAAGGATGTGCAAAAGGAAAGAACACAAAGAATTCATTTCCAAGTAGCGAGAGCAAGGCAAAAGGAATATTGGAAATCATCCACTCCGATGTATGCAGTCCGATGTCATCCAGTTAGTTAAGAGGGTATGTATACTATGTTTCTTTCATTGATGATTTTTCTAGGAAGACATGAATTTACTTTATGAAGAACAAATATGAAGTATTCAACAAGTTCAAGGAATTCAAAGCCTTGATCGAGTACCACACAAAAAAGAAGATCAAGATTTTTCGATCAGATAATGGTCTATAATTCACATCAAATGAATTTAAAGACTTATAAAAAGATTCAGGGATTAACAGGGAGTTAACCACTCCATATAATCCACAACAGAATGGGGTTGCAGAAAGGAAGAATAGAATGATCATGGAAGCTGCAAGGGCCATGCTTCATGATCAAGATCTTCCCATGCATCTATGGCCAGAAGCTGCTAGAATAGTGGTGTATGTACAGAACCATACTCCACACAGAGTACTTTTCTAGCAAGAAACCAGAAGTCATCCATCTCAGAATATTTGGTTGTCTAGTGTACATACACATTCTGAAAGAAAAGAGGACAAAGTTAGATCCTTTAGAAAGGAAGGGTATATTTGTGGGATACTCTGAAAGCTCAAAGGATTATAGAATATACTTCCCATGATTCAAGAAGATTGACATCAGTAGGGATGTAACATTCGATGAAGACTCAGCTTACAAAAAATCCAGAAAGAGACCTGCTGAAGAACCTGAAGAAACAGAAGCACCCAGAATTCATGACACAACCATGAACGAAGAATATCAAGAAGAATATCGAGAAATAGAAGAACCTCAAGAACTTGAAGATACACCTCAGGAGAAGAATCCTCACAAGAGGAAACCTGCTTGGGTACGAGAAGCAATCCAAGGTGCAGAAAGATATGGGGCTCTAGAAGAAACACATAGAGAAAGGAAAAGAACCAGGTCTTGTTCTAGTTGTGTAGCCTAATTATGTGATTTAATTGATAAAGAACCTTCCAACTATGAATAAGTGACATAAAATAAAGAGTGGAAGGATGCTATGATCGAAGAGTACCAATCGATCATGAAGAATAGTGTTTGGGATGTTGTCCCAAGACCTAAGGGGAATTCTGTGGTGAACTTCCAAATGCATCTACAAGATCAAGCATGCTACAAATGGCAACATAGAAAAATATAAAGAAAGAAGGAATAGATTATGAAGAAACTTTTGCACCTATAGCCAGATACACTTCCATCAGATCAGTGCTTACTCTGCCTACAGTGATGAAATGGAAGATATACCAAATGGATGTCAAGACTGCTTTCTTGAATGGTGTAGTGGAAGAGGAAGTGTATGTGGACCATCCACTTGGTTTTGAGACACATGATAGGGAGACTCATGTGTGTAAATTGAATAAATCCCTGTACGGTTTGAAACAGGCATAGAGGACATGGTACAGCATAATTGATGGCTTTATCTAGTTTGGGCCTAACCAAAAGTAAAGCAGATTCCAACCTTTACTACAAGATTGAAGAAGGCAATTTAGTGATACTCCTACTATATGTAGATGATCTGTATGTAACAGGTATGTATGGATTTATTACTGATATGAAGAGAAAGCTTGATGTTGAGTTTGAAATGAAGGACTTGGGTATGATGCACTATTGTCTAGGCATGGAGGTGTGGCAGAATGCGGATGGAATCTTCCTTGGACAAGGGAAGTATGCAGTAGATATCCTGAAGACATTTGGGATGATGGAATGCAAGGAAACAACCACACCTATGGCATCGAACCTGAAGCTATTGAGTGATGCTTAATCTGAGTTGGTTGATGCCATGATGTATCGTCAGATGATTGGGTCCTTGATGTACCTAATGAATACGAGACCAGATATTTGCTTCGCTGTGAACACCTTGAGCTAGCTCCTGAAAGATCCGAGACATGTTCACTTGATTGGTGCAAAGCATATTCTAAGGTACCTAAAGGGTACAGTTGATTATGGGCTCAAGTATAAGGCTGATCAGAAGATTAACCTAGAGGGTTATGTTGATTCAGATTGGGCAGGCAGTTCCATCGATAGGAAGAGCACTTCAGGGTGCTGCTTCAGTATGGGATCAGGTGTGATATCTTGGTTTAGTAGGAAGCAATCATGTGTGGCACTGAGTACAGTTGAAGCATAGTTTGTTGCAGCTTGTTCAACTAGTTGTGAGGAAGTATGGTTGAGGAAGCTACTATCTAATTTATTTAATCTCAAGTTATATGCTACTTGTATATATTGCGACAACCAGAGTTGTGTGAAGTTGTCGGAGAACCCGGTGTTCCATGACAAGTCGAAGCATATCAAGATCAAATATCACTGTATCAGAGATATGGTGCAGAGAGGAGCAGTGAAGCTCAAGTATGTTGCGATGGACAAACAGATAGCTGATGTGTTAACTAAGCCATTGGCCAGAGTGAAGTTTGAATACCTGAAGGAGAAGCTTGGTCTTATCCAAATCGAGGTTCCTTCCAAGAGGAAGTGACAATTCTGTGATGTTCCCTTTTGACATGGTGAGAGGATTGGTTCCTTCCATGGTCAGAAGTAAGAGCTGTGACATGGTTAGAGAATTGGTTCCTTCCATTGTCAGATGTATGTGGTGATCCCACATCCAGCATGAAAAAGTGTTGCCTCTGTGAAGACACATCTAGTATTAAAAAGGACTATCTCTGTGTAGATCCCACATCTAGCATGAAAAAGGGCTGGCTCTGTGAAGGCACATCTATTATGAAAAAGGACTAGCTCTGTGTAGATCCCCCATGTAGCATGAAAAAGGGATGGCTCTGTGAAGACACGTCTAGTATGAAAAAGGACTAGCTCTGTGTAGATCCCACATCCAGCATTAAAAAGAGTTGGCTCTGTGAAGACACGTCTAGTATGAAAAAGGACTAGCTCTGTGTAGATCCCACATCTAGTATGAAAAAGGACTAGCTCTGTGATGACACATCCAGTATGAAAAAGGACTTACTTTGCGTAGATCCCACATCTAGTATGAAAAATGATTAGGTTTGTGTTGACACATCCAGTATGAAAAAGGACTGGCTCTTTGTAGATGCCACATCTAGTATGAAAAAGGACTAGCACTGTGATGATACATCCAGTATGAAAAAGGAATGGCTCTATAGATGTACATCCAGGATGGAAAAGGGTTGGCTCTGTAGAAATTCCTGTGATGAGAAGAATCAAGAAATAGCACCCATGATGATGACCCAGTGATGATCCAGATCTAGTGATGATGATCTAGCAGTGGTGATCCAGCAGTGATGATCTAGATCAAGTGATGATACATATCCAGTGATGATGATCCAGCAGTGATGATCCATATCAAGATGAAGATTAATTGAGGATGAAGATAACTTGAAGATGAAGATGAATTAGAGATGAAGATGACTTGAAGATGAAGATGACTTAAACATGAAGATGATGAGAATTCATTGATGATCTAGATGATACAGAGAAGAAGACCCGTGTTGATAAATTGTGTCAAGAGAATACCTTCCTAGTTAAGAGGGAGTGTTCATGTATTTGTAACTTCAGAATGTATTAACCTGTATATCTTATGTCTTGTACCCCGATGTTTATTTCGGGAAGTGTTTGTAATGTATTTGAGTCATGACATGCCCCAATGTTCCTATAGGGAGATTCAATAATGTAAACAAGTCATGTCAAGTCATTGTGGGTAAACCTCCTATTGTTCAAGGGTTAAAGTCCCCGTAGTTGCGGGGCCCTAGGGTTATTAGAATCTCCTAGAGAAGTCGTCCCTAGTGAGTTATTGTCAAGTCAAGAATTAGTATAAATAGAGAGTGAGCCTCTCTCTTTAACACACACTCACTCACACTCAGTTGTAGCACATAGCTGATGGAGAAGAAGTTGATGGGGCTAGAAAGAAAGAGGCTACTGCTGTCGGGAGATCATCTTACTATTTTGGGGTTTTACTTTTGGTGTTGATTCTATCGCTGAGGAAGTTGCGGGGTTTTCTCCATTTATGGTTTCCCTAAGGAAAAACATTGTGTTCATTATCTCTTGTGTTTGATTGTTGTGCTTGTTATTCTCTTAGTTAAAGATCCTAATATAATGCTAGCTTGAATGATAAAATCTAACAAATCCCATTCCAAAGGACGTGTTCACTTCATAGATTGTAGCTGATATGAAATACCAGTTAGAACAAGGGAAGGAATATTTCTCTACCCCTGTCAATCTTTACACAATCACTATGATTCCCACACAAGTTTTCGTACATAAATAAATTGATGTTTTTGTTTTCATTTCCTTTGCGCTTGATTTGTTTTTTTTAAGAATATGTGCAAGGATGTACCCAAGGAGAAATGGTCATGATTGGGCCTAATGATCATGGGAAGCCTTTTGCAACTTCCTACTTTAGAGGGAAACTTCTTGAAGAAAAATAAACAAGGAACAGTCAGTCGCAACTGCAATTCCTATAAAAAAAATTCCCTTCTTCTGTTCTACGCAACTGCAACACCGTAAAACCTTACCTGTTTTTCTGTTTATTTGTAGCTGCAACACCGTAAAAAATGCCCTTTTCTTGTTTCATGTAGCTACAACACCGTAAAACCTTGCCTATTTTTCCATTTATTTGCAGCTGCAACACCGTAAAACCTTGCCTATTTTTCCGTTTATTTCCAGATGCAACACCATAAAAAATGCCCTTTTTCCATTTTGTGCAGCTGTAACACCGTAAAACCTTGCCTATTTTCCCGTTTATTTGTAGCTGCAACACCGTAAAAAATGCCCCTTTTCTTTTTTGTGCAACTGCAACACCGTAAAACCTTGCCTATTTTTCCATTTATTTGCAGCTGCAACACCGAAAAAAAAATGCACTTTTTCTGTTTTGCGCAGCTACAACACTGTAAAACCTTGCCTATTTTTTCGTGTATTTGCAGCTGCAACACCGTAAAATAATGCCCTTTTCCCATTTTGCACAGCTGCAACTCCGTAAAATATCGACCATTTTTCCATCCTATGCATCTGCAACTCCATTTAAATTTTGCCCATTTTTACCTTTTTTGGCGGCTGCGACTCCACCAAACACGTTGATTTTTCTATGGCTCACAACCGCGGCTTCACCAAATTGGCTGATTTTTCTATGGCTCATGGCTAAGACTCCCCCAATATTAGAAAATATTTCTACAATTTTGTGGTCGTGACTCACGACTCCTTCATATGTGGACAGAATTTCCCATTGTGAGTAATTTCGACTTACTTCACAGCTTTCATTATGTTCCCATCAAGATTGACAAGATGGTTTTTGGACCACTGGGAAAAAATATTATGACAACACACCTACAATAATGTTTAAATTTAAATGGTTGCATTTCATATGCTTTATTATTCTCAAAGGTCATGGTTCATAGCATATTTATGAAGGTATGGTTCTAATTATCTACTTGATTAAGCGTAAACTAGATTTGACAAAATTAATCATGCATACCTTTTTACGCCCATCATTACACCCTCATACCATTAAATATCAACTCACATGAATTAATGGCTATTCAAGCTTATCCTATAACTGCCATCCTTTCCTAATTTGGTACAAATTTTACCAAGAATTCCATGCTCACGACTGTCTTAACTTTCCGAATTTACGCAACTACAATATCAATTGTTCATGCATAATCTATGCTTTAACCTCCATTATCGAGACCTGTAATTTGTTGGGCTGATGAAGAATTTAGAAGGCAAATGAACATGGGTATCTCACCTCGGCATGAAACTCCAAATACGCCAGAAATGAGAAGAAATGCTGAAATTTTCACTATTTTTGAAGCTGCGAGTTGGACTGAATTTTTCCAATGCCTGGATGGGTTCCATCGAGAGACAACTCTACAATTCTCTTTAAATCTTACAGAAACCCACTCAAAGGTTAGGGGATTACATATAGAATTCTTTGAAGTGATAGTGGCTGAAGTCACCACCCTTCCTCAGGTAGGAAGAGCCTTTTTTGGTCGAAGAACTCCCAATGCTGCTGCAGTATAGGATTTTTTGATAGAGGGGGGACAAATTCATTCATCAAGGTGAGGGATAGCATTACAATCACTACCTAGGTTGTGGGATAAAGTAGCAGTCTTCCTCAAAATGTGTATCACATGTGAAGGTAGGTATCAGACTGTCTATTATTCTGAACTTCCTTTACTATCTCATTTACGCCATAGGGCCTTACTTAATATTCCATTTTATCTATTTAAAGACCTACACCATATGGTAGGGTTTGTTAGAACAACCAAGCATCCAAACTCCTCCCTTACCCATCCTAATCAAATTAATAATCTTAAGGGCCTTAGCTCAGAGGAACCAAAATTGGGAACAATTCACAGGTCAAACTCAAATAAACCAGGAACCCGTCCTTTTGGCTGGTGTTCCAATAGAAGAAGAAGTGGAAGTACCTGTACTCTTGGGGGATATTCAAATACGAGAGGAGCATGTAAATGTACAGTTGGGGGGAGATGAAGAACAACAGGAGGACCAGAGTCCCTCCAATTTAGTTGGGGGGGTTATGAGACTGGATTGGATGATCAGTCAGATTGCCAAGCAGATGAATTGGAGGAAAATGTAAGAGAAAACCCTGTGGAAATATTAAATAATGTGGGAGCTCTGGCAGTAGAGGCTGAAGCTGGAGCAACATTGGATGCTATGATAGCTGAAGCTGAGGTTGTTAGAGCCACGATAACAGAAGAAAATGCATAGGTATTGACCATTGAATCTTCCCCTGAATGGGGGGGAAATCTAATTGAAGAAGAAAAGGAGGATGCTGAGATAGGAGACATCCCTTCCACATCAGCTACAAATATGGAGATTCCTGCACCACGAAAGAAAAGAAGAAGATCAAAAGAGGAGATGCATGCACCATTACTGATAAGAAGAAAAAGAACCAGGTCAGTTACAGCAGCTCAAATAGCACGGGAAAAATGTGCAAACCTAGAAGCACAAATTGAGTTCCCCCTTTTGAGACCCAAAGCAAATGATGCCCCACAGGAACTAGTTGCAGAGGAACCTCAAATCGAGGGAATTTTGCACAAAAATGGTCTACTGAAGGAATAAGTATAGACACTTCATAGACAACTAGAAAATTAGAAGGAGGCATGCAGGAAGAAAGTAGAAAGGAAGCTGCACACACTGGTTGAAGCTACAGACCAATTAGAAGGATCACCTCCTGCTGAGGATGGTGAGGAGGTAGAGAAAGTGGTATTCCCTATGTGTGGGGATATCTTTAACTAGTCATGCTACATAGTCATAGTTAATGCCTTTGTGACACAACAAAACCAGCAGCATGAATAAATAGAAGGGTAGGGCTCTGATACACAAGAACCAATAGCCTTGGATCTCCCTGTCAAAGCTGCAACTAAAAATTAGGTAGATGTGGAGATTGAAATTCAGGAAGAGGTTGTCACACCAAAACCAACAGCTTCACAATTGGCTGTTGAGGTTGCTGGAGGAGAATTTCAAGAAGAGGGTGCTGTTACACAAGAACCAACATCCCCAGAAGTTATTTCAGAGGCACCTATACATGCTGAGGTTGCTGGAGGAGAATTTCAAGAAAAGGGTGTTGTTACACAAGAACCAGCATCCCCAGAAGTTATTTTAGAGGCACCTATACAAGTTGAGGTTGTTGTAGGATAATTTCAAGGAGAGGATTCTATTACACAAGAACCACGATCCCTAGAATTTATTGCAGGAGTACCCATGCAAACGGTGCAGAATGTTCAAGCTGAAGCATCAGATGGCAAGGTATGGAATCAACTTTCACAAAACTTTGTCAAGCTGGATTCTGATATTGAAGATAATGCTCAAGATGAAGGGATGCAGAGGCTAACTAAATATCTCTCACTCCTAAGAATAGAAGTGAGGAAGTGGAAAATTCAAGTGGAGAGGTATCAAGAACGAATGGTTACCCTTGCTGAACATAGGAAGACCATCAAGGAATTGAGGGAAAGATGGGAAGAAGAACTAATTTTCCACAAATTTCAGTGGGAAGAGATACAGAAAGAACTGAAGGAGCTGAAAATTTTCAAATCCATGCAGGTGGAAAAAGACCAGCTGTACACTCTCTCCCAAGAACTATTAAGTACTAGAGCACCATCCTCCTCTTACCCTGTGTTCTTATTTGAATAGTTCATTTGGTTTAAAATGAAGGTTGTAAAGGAAGGGAGACCTTATGAAATAACAACCTCAGCTAAATTTCTGGAAACATTCCTAGAAAGTGATTTTGTTGAGCATAACTTACTTTGTGAGCTTTATTTACATGAGATGTCTTGTCCCTTGGACCGACATTCGAATCCTGCCCCTTTCTTAGGTGATGTTCAGCTGAGGGATTTTGCCTCCTTTTTTAGCAATCATGTTTAGTTGGAAAGATCCTTCCAAACTTTTTCTCATAATGAGTCCCACTCTAACCTTTGGGTTCGAAGTGAACCTCAATCCCCTCGTCTTCTCCTTGCTCTACAGCAGAGTAGGCTCACATGTCCCATCAAAACTCAATAGATGGTGGAACTTCAAGAAAAGATTATCTTTACCTGTGTCAGCTAGATTTCCAAGCATCAACAATCGGCTTTGGAAGGAAGCCATCATAGATGGTAGGGTGCCTCTTCAACCTTAAAGAATAGAGACCCCTACTCTTACAAGAATTTTAAACATGCACTTTTATAGGGTTGAGGGATATGTGGGTTGTATAAATGAATGTGGATTTAATTGGCTGGGACTAAAATTCAAATTCCCTCTCATCTGGTGGCCAGCAAAATGATTCAAGGAAGATTTCTCATTGACAAAGGAAAAAGAGGAGAGATGTTGGAGATATTGGGTTGTCTATAATGTATTTTTGGAAGAATAGGGATCACCTGAACTCCGTTATAACTTTTCCTCTCTCCATGAATGAAGCACAATGTCATATTTAGATTCAGACTAATGGAGGTTGTTGCATAGGGACATGCAGTAGAACAGTTGGGGGGAGATGTTGGGCCCATAAATGACCCCTTTTTGACCACATTTACCTACCCATTTTTTCCTTATCTTACTCCATTATATGTACCAAACAGATGTTTTCCTTCACTTGATCCCTCAATCCATACAGGTATGGTTAATTATTTTTTTATCTTATTAATACTTATGATTGTTGTAATTGGGACTCTATGTCTTGGTTTACGCTAACATATGGTGATTTCATAAAGATAGTTCGAGATGTAAAGGATACAGGTGTAGCAGGCTGAACGATTCAAGAGAGAGATGGAAATTCATTGTTAAGTTGATCACCATCGATTCCATCTCTATACAAGGGATGCAGTCAAAATGTTACTATTCCATGTAAGCTGTACAAGGATGGTTGTAACAGACTTGGCTATAATAGACTCGGATGCAACAACACACCACTGCTCGAGGGTAGCTGCAACCGAAGGAGCATCTTCTAGGTTGATCCTATTATCTCATTGCTGGCTTGAGTAACATACTTCCTATATTTTTTGCTTCTATCTTTCCCATAGCTATAACAACGTATCATAAATGGGGAAGCCTGAAGATCAGAGTTATTCATGGTTGCCCGATATCAGTGGGTAGAAGTTACGATTGTGAATGTATAAATATTGGAAACTATTCCAAGCCAAGGGTTGGAAAATTATTAATATTATTGTATAAGCTGTGACAACAACTATTTCATCCTACCATTTAATACAAGGAGTGTTATTCTTCGGATCTCGATGTTTAACTTGTGTTATCTTCCGGCGTCTCTGTTAGAAGGATAGGCCCACCTTCCTACAGATATTGCTGAGTTGATTAGGAATTTAATTTATTTTGTTCTGTGGTGTGAATGTTGTGGTACTTACATTATTTTACAATATTTGCAACAGTAATGAACTTATCATGTGCTTCCTTGAATTATCTGTATTTACATTTCCTATAAGCTGCAACGGTGTTGTGTGACAGTCGACTGTGTAGGTTAATTTCCATTTATGCAATTGTGTGGTAGCTGTAACAGTGAGGCTCATCCCCAGTCTATTTCCATTTACTTGTCTTCCTTGGATTGTGTTAATTTAGTCAGGTTGTAGTCATACTTGTTGGTTCAATTCCTGTATTCTCAATTCTTAAATTAAAGATTGAAGTAACTAGTTTTGATGGATATTTATGTAGTCTCATAAATTAGGATTTAACTTTCTGCAAAAGTAAGTCTAGATGGTTATTTCCTGTTCTGTTAATCCTTGGATTGGAGTTGTAGGAAGGTCATTGTAATTTTGAATTATTAGATAGATGATTTCAATTAGATTAATGATGGGAAGAGTTTGAATGAACAGATAAGTACGTAAATTTATTTAAAGTATTAGCTACTTAGTGTTTAAGCATATACAGTGCAATTTATCCTTGAAATAAAAGACTTCCTTGGGTTGACAATTTATATTGAGCCTTATGCATGTTATGTTTTAATTAACTAGCATTTAGAGGTCCCAAAAATCATGACAATTAGATGAGAGATCATTTTCATGTAATTAGGATCAAATTTAGCTTTTATCTTTTAACTTTGTTACATGTATATAATGAATAGGATTAATGAAAAAGATAAAAGCATACAGGGATGCCCTCTTCATTAATCAAAACAGAGTACTATTTCCTTCAATCAAATGACTAAATATGTTGACCCTCAATAATACTCAGGTTTGATTGATGGTTATAGATTACTAAGGGAGAAAAGAGTTCTCTGAGTCTAATCTATAGTAAGTATATAGCAAAATAAAGTGATCTCCAAGATTTTATGAGGCATTCCAAAATATAATGGACTTGTAGCTTAAGGACTTGAAGTTGATGATCACTTTTCTAATTGTAAAGCTGAGTGTAGGGTTCCCAAAAGGTTGAGGTCGAAATACAATATTTTGACCACTATTTCATATATCAATTTTGATATTTAAGCTTGGCTGACAATCCTATTAGATTACATATCTGGACCACTAAATAAAACCTTAATATGAGTGAAAAACAACATTTTTAAAACATTTCCTTGATCATGATCCAATAAAGCCTAAAGGGTACTATCCCTGATCAAAATGATAAAAGGAGCAAAATTGAAAGCGTTGGGGCTTTAGAAGCCTTCTTCAACATAAACCAAAATTTACCAATATGTTAAACCCTCAAATAGAAACTAGGCCAATATTTGAGCCTAAGTTATAAGTAGGGATGAATGGCCTTAGTGATGCGAACATATATGTGCACAAATAAGAGGAAAGTTTGAAATTGTTGAACCGTATTTATCCTTTACAAGTGTAATCAATCATAAAACAAGTTACAAACCTCCCTAGTTAATCATACTCTTTATACAAAATTTGAGTTGTTTGTAATATATTAACATTTTGTTTGATTTGTTGCCAAAATCTGAGTTGTTTCTTTGCTTGGATGGATGCTCCCTTAAGAAAAAGGTGTCATTTTAGACCCAGGATTAAGAACACTTGTTAATTAGGGTTGTTTAAATACCTAAACATACCTAGATTTTTCTTACTTGTCCCCATAATTGCTTAGAATCAATCTGTCCTTGGATATAAACCTCGTTGTTGCAAATATACCGAGAGCTAGTCTCATAGATCCTATATCTCATGCTATATAACATTGTATTAAAGCGAGTGTGGATTGTTCTTCCTCTATCCAAAGCTATTTAATTTTTTTAAGATTTGAAATTATAGTTCTCAACATCCTATTTCTTATACAATAGCTGAGTTTTAGGGGGTTTTTACCCTTATCTTCACCAGCACACCCCATACTTGGTATTTTTTTCTTAGGGTTTTGGAAAATATAAGGAAGTATTGATTTTGACCCCTCATTATGAGTCAAGAACTTATTGTAGATAGTTCTATCTGTACTCAGGGACAATTCTGTTCCAAGTGGATATTATAAGAGTGCTCTTGAATATTTTCTATTAAGACAATCTGTAATAACTAAATGTTGAGCAGAATAAAACAACCAAGGTTCTTTGGATGCTAGTTAAAGCCTCTGTTACCAGAAATGAGATGTGACTTCTTTTTCCCATCATAAAATGACCTAGAAATGGAATTGGAAAGCACTGTTTTCTATGGCCATTCCCATTTCTTTGGTCCTAAAACTGTTTCTTGAGAAATGGACCATTTATTAAGGTAAATGTGACCTCATTTCATTATGGTTCTACTATGTTTCTTATGAAAAATTAGAAAAATGAAAATAAAAATAAAAATTCTATGAAACCTAACTTATTCAATCTTCACGGTGCACACAACGTGACCATACAACAACTTATAGTTGTTGTTTGGGTTGCATTCATCTTCATTCTTGTTTGAATAAGATACACTCCCTGAATAAGCTACCATAAGACTATCACAGGGCGCAAGATTGAGGATACAACTCCTGGACATGTTGTCAAGGTTCAATATGAAGATCAATGCCTCTGTGAAGGAAAAATGGGGACTGGAAGACATTGTAACTTCTAGATGAAATTTGTGATTCTATAGCTGCTGGATACTCATCTGAGGACATTAGCGAACAAGAATCGCCCATTTTCAAGGAGCAGAAGCACCCAGCAGTTTGGTATTTTTCCTCACCCTCTTGTCTTCTCCTCTTCGCTGACAATTTCTTTGAGATAATGGCTCAAATTCTTCTAAATATCAACTGAATTCTTCTCAATGCAATACCCCTTGCCAATTGGTAATTCAGCAGTTATTCGCTATGACTAGTGTTTTTCATTTTCTTCAAACTAATTATGTCCTTGCTTGTGCTTAGGGATGCTTTAGGACTAAACTAATTATTCACATTTGATTTTTCTTGTATTACATTCTTAGTTATAAAGTTTGAGTTCAAATTCATATTTGAATTTGATAGGGTACGAAGTGGAAAAAATTCAAAGACTAAAAAATCAGTTCAAAAAAAAAGTTGGATTGAAAAAATTTGAACTAATGTTTTTATTCTATATATTTAAAATGATGACGTTCACTAAATTTTTCTTTCGAGTGAGTAGATGACAACAAAACCAAGTCATTGTGGATGTGTAGTGTACAATACACATACCCATAAATTCATGTTGATCTGGTTGGTACTGAGCAACTTCACCCATCGAGCCAGCCACCATCAAATTGGTGCAATGGAAGCCCATAACTGAGAGTTCCAAGGGAAACTCAACCAAAACACCTGGATGGACAGGTGCTTGAACTGGATCTTTTTTATCTCTGGGTAGAAATATGACCTTTCAGTTATTAATGTTTTGGATTTATTGGTTTCTATATCTTATAGATAGTAGGGTGCATGGCAACAGTGGTTAGATTCAATACATAAATCTAAACCAACTATACAGTAAGCACACTATATTTATTTATGCGGCTACACCTTGTCATTCCCTTTACTCCTAGTGAAATAAGGGTTCTATATCTGTAGCTAATTATGGTATTGGAAGGTATGTTGTGGGTCAGATGGATAAGATAATATAATTTTATTAATGTCCAACTACTAACCACTAAAGTAGGTCAATGGCACTGATTAGTACAATGATGTCATTACAAAGCAGGAGTACCAAACCGTCTCCTATAAAAGGCATAAGACAAGAAAGGAAAGTAAATTAGAATGGAGTGTGATGTCTATGCTAGGTCATGAAAAACATAAAAAAACTCTCAAACCCAAGCACGAGAAACCACATGGAGGTGGATATGTATAAGAGTAAAGGATCCAAGAGAAATAAGATATAGATGCAGTGAGGTAGGTATATCATGGAATAGACCCATCTCTCCTAACATCCGAATTTGAATGAAAGAAACTCAAAATAGTTTGTTGTCCAAAGGAAGAGCTGGTGGAAGTCCTGGGCCTCCTAGTGTGATGTTGTCGAGAGGAGGTAACCTGTCATTGGGACCTAGGGGGTCTCGTCTACCTCAAGGAGAGGGATCTGGTCCTGCCATGTTGTTGAGATCCCAGGGTATAGGGGATGGTCTCATGGGTTCTCACTTATTTGCAGTTTACAACTATAAATTCTCCTTCCCATCCTTCTTTAGATTGCAACATTTTAAATGTTCAAATTACACTATCTACAATATACAACCTTACTTCCAATTCCCTACATTTGGTAATATTTTTGTATAGACAGTGTTAGATATGACTAATTTTTATATATATAGTGTATACATTTCTTATATGAGAAACCTATAGACTATGTTTCTTAACTTGTTTCTGTTTCCAATTTCTATTAACTTATATTAAAGCTATTTTTTGATGAAACTCCACAATCAAGGGCAGTCTGGCTAAATTCATACAAGGGCATTTGGTCTTCTGGGTAGTAATGTTGAAATTTGCAACATAGCATTGAAGCTGACATTGAAAGGGCCACTTATAGCAATACAACATTTCCAGTGTATAGTAGTATAACAAATGGGAATTACAATATCTTTAAACAATGTTGGACTGCTTAGACATGACAAGCATGGATTCCTGCTCCAAAGGATGGAGAAGGGTTTCCTTCAAATTGGTTATGCATAGATGCCCTATCTTGTTTTGAGAAGAAAATATAATAGTTTTGTTTCAACGCTATGACTGGAATTGAAGGGAGCACACCTTTAATAATATGTATGTTACGTTGCATCCATGTATTTAGAACTTCAAAGCATTATCACTAGATGTTGCTTATTCCTTAGTGTAGGGATAACACTGATTCTACTTGTTTTTCTTTTTGGTATACTAAGTTCTAACCTAAGTTACAAGATTCATTGAATCTTAACATACAGGTTCTAAATTCGCTGAACCTAAACCAAAAAATGAAATTCGTCCAAGTTTGGTTCAAGAAATTCAACTCCATTATTCCGTTGCATGTACATTCCTCTACATGTTTGGTCTTCATCTTGCTGACTTGTATTCTACCTATTTCAATTTGGCGATCATCCCATCAAACTAATTATTCGAGCATAGTGTATGGGATAAATCTAAGTATGGTAGACCTTCATGTGTGTTAGTCACTGTCTGCATGGCCGACCATTTCCATCCAAACTACAACGGTGGCCATGCGACATAACACTTGTATTCATTTTCATTTGCAACATCATTTTCCTTCGTGATGGTAGGTTAGGTTTATTTTAGGAATTAGGGCCTATTGTTTACATAATATAGAATATCAATTTTACAAAGTATGATTATGATATCATTTATAAGGTATATCGGGTATGGTGCATGCTTATCATACATTAATACTTTATCCATATATTATGTATTATATTTAACTTTTTAAGTCATCTCTCTCTCTCTATTTATATTAAATTGAGCACATAGATCTGTGGAAAAACACACAACTCACATGATACATCACACAATTTACTCAGTTATTGAAGAATGAAACAGTGCAAAAATGGCTTGCAGCTATGAATGCTTTTCATTAATCAAAGAGTAATTAGATAGATAATTACAATGAAGTACAATGGCTTTAATAGCCATAAGAAATTCGAATCCAGATGAGGAAGTTCGAATTGATTAGACTCTACTTGACTATAGGTAACCAAGACCTTGTCTAAATCACTATCGGAGGACTCAATAGTTAACTGACCTTGTCTAAACCATAACCGGAGTTCATCAAAGCTCTAAAACATAACTCAAGTGTTACATTCAGTGTTGACTAAGGTTAACTGACAGTGGTAGGTGAGAAATGCACCCCACATGTTGTCAGTCAAGTAAACCTAGTGCTAACTAAATGTAGAGGACTAGAACTGAATGTAAATGACTCCTAACTTAGCTTGACTAGTCATTAACTGAAGTGAACTGGCCTTGGTTGGTTTTGGCACTCCCAGTGGCTTCCTAAATTGTAGGGATTGGTCTAGGAGGCTCCTAAACTGATGCAATCAAGTGCAATCAGTGGAAGTGAGCCTTAATTAGTGTTCCCCGCACTTTAGTAACTGAAACATGTGCCCCAATTAGGTCAAGTGGACTCAATGGTGTTAATGACTATAAATAGACTGGATGGACTCCCAATTTAGACATGACTCCCGATTTAGACATATGACCAAATTTGGACAAGGGAGGATTAATAATCCTAACACCCCCCCTGAATGCTAACTTGGACAATCTGTGGGCCCTGGTAACTAAGACCATAGTTCACCCATTACATCAAGTAAAGTAAAGTAACTGTTCAAAAACAAGGTGCTGGGGAAAAACCACATGGGAAAAAATCCCCCCCTCTAATTAAGCAGGTAAAATCAGGATCAATCTGGTTCTTCTGTGCATAGGTATCCTGGGGCCTGGCATGTGAACCTATCCATAATTATGTCTAGAGGAGTCTTCCTCTTTGGAAGAAGAATGATATGCTCAACTAAATCAGAAATATAGACAGCTGCCGGATGAAGACTGGACCCATGTAGAGCAACTGAAGTCAACTGAAAAGTGAGAAAAGGTTCTTGAGAATTCAGAGAATGTGAGGAACACTCAAGAAAATAATATGTTGCATCCATGAACAGAAAACCATGAGTGGTAAGAACAGCCCCAATTTTTAGGAGCAGGTGTCCAGGCGGATGCAGAAAATATTCCTCTTTACTAGTTCTGTGAGGAGATGAGCATGTGATCAATGGTAGAGAAGCACTGGGACTGCTGAGAGCGAATGCTTGAGCTCCATAGTTTGATATATCTTCTGAAATATATAATTAATCACATAATAAAATATCAGCAACCTCATATGAGGAAACTAACACCAAATCCCCATCAGCAGTTTTGAAGAGAAAGTGCGGTACTTGATTTTTCACACCGGAATTGGTGAGAATAGCTACAAGTGGTACTGAAAGATTATGAATTTGATATATTAAACCAAGAAATATCAGATAATATCTAAATAATATCATATTATATCCAATAAGGTTAATATCAGATTCAAATAAATGGTTAACCGAGACGGCGGATGCACAGCTTTCTTCTTCTTCAAAATTCTGAATTTTGGTGCATGCAATCCTGCAGGAATTTGCTGGAAAATATAGATCATGGGGAGCGAATGGATCACTCTGGTAATCTGATATTTCTTCCAAAATATCCAAGGTATCACATATTTTCACACCAGTAGCAACATTAGAGGGAGAAAAATCAAATTTCTCTTCACTTTCGGAAGCAATTACTAGTAAATTTTGCACATAATTTAAAGGAAAATCACCGGTGAATGTTTGCATGGAAGTGCAGCAGAATTTTTCTTCAATATCATAGATTCGAATGTCTTCTTATATTTCAGCAATATGAGAATATGAGATATCAGAAATCACATGAACTTTCGGAGCATCAGGAGAAGGAGTCATTGCACGGAGACTGTCTTCAATTCGAATTGACTGTGTAGAAGCTTCTGCTTCTTCTTTATCTTGAACAACTTCATCAGAGAGAGTGGAGGACAAAATTTTTGGATCAAGGATGCTTATGGTGCTGGATGTTCGCTCCAAATTGCTATTATGATCCTCATAAATCATTCCAAAGGTTCTGTCCAATCTTGTCCAGAGTTCCTTCGGGTCTTCAATAGATCTAATGAGGTAGCGCAAGCTAGGAGAAAGACCTGTTTCTATTGTTCCAAAATCTCCATCACTTTTATTCAGCCAGTTAATATTACTAAAACACTCTTTACCGAGCCCAATAGACACCTAACAGAGACCTTGTCTCATCAAAGATGAAATCATTTCAAAGTTGTACCTCCAAAACAAAAAAAAAATGATCTAGTAGGAGATCTGAGGAGGTGAAGTGCCTTGTCCACTGAGGCTCTGATACCATATTAAATTGAGCACATAGATCTATGGAAAAACACACAACTCACATGATAGATCACACAATTTACTCAGTTATTGAAGAATGAAACAGTGCAAAAATGGCTTGCAGCTGTGAATGCTTTTCATTAATCAAAGAGTAATTAGATAGATAATTACAATGAAGTACAATGGCTTTAATAGCCACAAGCAATTTGAATCCACATGAGGAATTTCGAATTGATTAGACTCTACTTGACTATAGGTAACCAAGACCTTGTCTAAATCACTATCGAAGGACTCAATAGTTAACTGACCTTGTCTAAACCATAACCAGAGTTCATCGAAGCTCTAAAACATAACTCAAGTGTTACATTCAGTGTTGACTAAGGTTAACTAACAGTGGTAGGTGAGAAATGCACCCCACATGTGTTCAGTCAAGTAAACCTAGCGCTAAATGAATGTAGAGGACTAGAACTGAATGTAACTGACTCCTAACTTAGCTTGACTAGTCATTAACTGAAGTGAACTGACCTTGGTTGGTTTCGGCACTCCCAGTGGCTTCCTCAATTGTAGGGATTGGTCTAGGAGGCTCCTAAACTGATGCAATCAAGTGCAATCAATGGCAGTGAGCCTCAATTAGTGTTCCCCACACTTTAGTAACTGAAACATGTGCCCCAATTAGGTCAAGTGGACTCAATGGTGTTAATGACTATAAATAGACTGGATGGACTCCCGATTTAGACACGACTCCCGATTTAGACATATGACCAAATTTGGACAAGGGAGGATTAATAATCCTAACAATTTATGTATGTATATTTTAGGGATATTGTATATGGTAGGTAAACATATTATAAATTAAAAATTGTATTTTGAAATATGTATATAGACGAATTTAAAGACGAATCGCATTCACATCTCATTCATAATTTTATCCTTGATGAACTCGAATTTAAACATGAACCATGTGACTTTCCTTCTAACTAGTGAAATTTATTTCTCTTGCTAAAACCTTCTTGAATGTAAAGTTGACTATTTGTGATATACTTTTGCAAGAAACTTATAAGATTACATTAGTGTGTTTAATTATATGTTTATGTCAATTTATTACATTGATTTGTTAACAACAATTATTAATTTTCTTTGAGTTGTAAAAGGGTGTGTAGTTTTCAAGTCATGAGTTTTAAGCATGGTCAGTGTTTATCATAGCAATGCCAAATTTGGTACTAATATTCCAAGTACAAGTGTAAATAATCTATAGGGATGCGTGGTCAAAGCGTTCTCCATCACCATTTCCAATTCAAAATTCATTAAAATTTGGAAGACCAATTAATGATGTTGAATTTGATATAAGATTATTGAAGATGGACGAGAAAGTGGAATCTGGATCTTGTGGAGACCTACAAGTTTTGATCTATTTTAACGAATCTTCCACATCAAATTTTATCTAATTGATTTGGAACTAATTATTTTGTAAATTGGATATTTGTAATTTGCAGATATCGTGGGAGATACCTAGGTCGGGATGTCGCAATTAAAGTTCTTAACTCTGAACGTCTAAGTAAAGATCTAGAGCATGAATTTTCTCAAGTTATGATCTTAGAATAGGCAATATAAAAATAATAAAGTTTGTTGGATTTTTTTTTATCATTGAATATATGTATTGGAAATTGGAATGGCATATATTAAGTTCTATTTTTGAAATTCAATTCTAAGTTCTAATTGAATTTGTGAATGTTGGTTCTAAAACAAATACTGTTTTTTTGTAATACCATGTTTCTCCTCATGTTTACTTATGATAAATGTTTTAACATTATTCTTACAATTTGTTAATAGAGACTCCTTTATAAGGGTAGGTCTACAGGATGCCAAATATGTAAGAAGAGTTGAGCAGCAAAATTCAGCAGTCATGCTGTAATTGCATTTGAAAATAACGTTTTAGATAGGGGTATTTGCAGGCCTAGATTGTTCCATTAATAATTAAGCTAAACCTCTCCCAGGTGGGATGGATTTTCCAAAAGCATGAACAAGTGCCCCAACAACCTAAAATGATGGATTGCTCCTCTAAATTTGACAAGAAATGGGGTCAAGAAGGTGATCGCTCCATCAAAATAGCAATTGCATACCCTTGATCTAGGGTTAGAATATCTAACTAGTAATGTCTCGCCAAAATGAGCCTAGACATGAGTACAAAGTTACAAAGCCTCCTCCATGTGGATCGCTGGCCTTTGATGAATCTGGAATATATTTTTTCTGCAGGCTGATTTAGGAGAATAATGGGGAGTTAAACCTCCTTTACTGCCAGCCACAGGTATACAAGCTACCAAACATGTAAGAATACTTGAGCAGCAAAATTCAGCAGTCATGCTATAAATGCATTTGAAAATAATGCTGTAGACAAGGGTATTTGCAGGCCTAGATTCTTCCATTAATCGTTGCACACAAGACACTCATTTAACTGATGAATATATCAAATTTACACAAGTAACCTTGACATTCAAGTTTTGACAAGATCTAGGTGCATATTAGACCGAAATTTAGAGGGTCTGTGCTATGCTAGTGTTCATATTCAGTGTTGGAAATGCACCGTCTAAATTCAATGTACAGTTAAGCACATTGGTATATATACAAAGAGTTGATGGATTACCCCACCCCACCTCACTGGGGCTATAGAATGCACCTTGCAACTCTCAGTGCATTTAGCTTTAGTCCACTTTAGCTGAAATTTGAGGGATTTTAGATATGCATGCATTTCAAATTTTATGAAAAAACCTTCTCTTCCATTAGTTAAGCTATGGAATACTCAATGATGGATAGTTTGACTATTAAATTCCAAGCCTAATGATTCATGGATTGAATATTTTTACGACCCTTTGAAATTTGCTATATTGCAGGTAAATTTCGATACAAAAACAGAGTATGACATGATCTAGAATTACAAAATTCTGTAGGACGTGTTTATAAAGTTTAATATAGACAAGGTAATGAAATTTTGTTGTAAATACTATTTCTGGACCTACCTTATGCACGATTTTATTTTTATTATACATTAGAAGCACAAGAGATCTGATAAAACTCATTCTGGCTATGAAAAATGTTGTGCTAAAAAGATGAAACATAACAGACCAAATAAATGTTTGAGGTTAGAAATTTAGTTAAGAGACATAACATATTGTTGAACAAACTATCTTCTGTGTCTGTACTTGAGATGACATTGTTGAGTACAATCCAAGGTGTAATTAAATAACATAGAATATTGAGCACGGAATGAGCAATGTTGTTTCCAAGAATTGAATATTTTGTGATTGGGTAGATTCTTCAGGTTGGAAATTTTAATAAGCATAAATTATGTTCCACCTTCAAGAATACACAGTTTGATCACAATTTGATACGAAACAAAGTCTGAGCTTGATAAAGGGTGCTGCGTAAATGCATGACTACCATAATCAGTTGTGGTTACTATCTTGTCCTATATTTTTCCTTTCAATTTTTGTTGGGAATGTTTTTTCTAACTTTGATGATTTCCATTTTTACTACTGTGTGTTGATTTGAAATAGGATAGATTGGTCTTGCAACAATGAGCATCGAATTCCAATGGTATTTAAATAGAAATAGTAGCTAAACATGGATAATTTCGTTATATCGTTGTCTATAGGTTGCATCCATATGTTGATAAGATCCCATTCTCTCTTACCTGCACCTATTTTACCAACTAAAGAGAAAATTTCATACCAGACTCAGAACCATAGGTGAATCCCCTGGAAGTTACATACTAGCCTTCATAAATAGATGCCATACTTGACTGCATTTCTAATAACAATGTATTAGATCCGTGGAGATGCCATGAAGGCTGGTTCATTGACCCACTGTCCCCTGCTAACATCTCTGATGCAAAATATCTGGTGGGTGTTGCAGTGCTACTTGTTGCTAGTCAAGGTAACCCCGATGTCCAATATCTTATGGATAACTATAGTGTATCATAGATGATGGTATTCTTGGTTTACAACAAAATTTTCCTATATTTTTGGGGCCCTTTTGATTCTACATGTATATTGGTATACGTGGATGGATATTGGTTGTGTGAACCATTTTCATATTATCTGTAAATAATGGCCCATGTTCCTATCCAAGGGCTTCTGAATCATATCCTTATTACTAGTTTCCTTGGAGTTTAATTCAGATTCAAAGGAAGGATAGACATGTGAAACCATGGAGAAGATCTTGAATATACACACAATTTATAATTTTATTTCCTTGGTGTGACTTGTTAATACCATTAACCTAGATAACAACTGGCAAAGAAAATAGGATTAAAAACACTGGTAATTTACCCAGAAATCCATCTTGACATAAGATCCCTTCAAGAAATAGGGACTGGTAGCATTTCACTAATGTATTAGCTGTAATAAATTCATAATAAAGAATACAATATATCCCATACTTGTTTGGTTTTTCCTTAAAGTGTAGGAATATGGTATTTTTCTTTGAAAATATAAAACTGAATATGTGGAAATAAGGTTTTCATCAAGAGAGCATCACTATTTCAAATACTATAGCATAGATCAATATTATCCTACATATATTAAGCACCGGTAGGGACTAAAAAACCAGGTTTAAGCACGTCAAGGCCTAAAAGGTCTGGGGTTAAATCTATGCTAGTTTAAATGATTTATTTATTCAAATATTGGCTTATTATATTTGTTTTGACATTATACATTGGGTGCCACTTTGTTTTCCATTTTAGTTTATTTTCATGACATATCTCTTCCATTTTTTTCTGTAGAGTGCAAATAAATTTTCAATGAAGACACCAGAAATATATGGAAATGAGAAAATTTCTGAAAACTACTTCAGATGCAATGTCTGAAAGATGTTTTTTGGCCTATTTGAAGCAAAAGAACATTTTTGCAAGGGGGGAGGAAATTTTAAAACATACAAAAACATGCTTGAAATTTGAATGCCTTGACTTGGAATGGGATTTTATTTTGTTGATATTTAGTTCTGCTTTAAACAACTTACCAATTTATAGATTTATAGTCCATCAACCTCTGAGTATTCAAACAAGCAAGGCAGTTGCTTGTTGTAATACTCTATGTCAATTACGAAATATAAGTCACCGATACACCTGATATAAGGTTTTCCATGCGTCTGTTTTGCTCATTTTTTCTTGCTAAGTATTTTTTAAGATAGATAGAATAGGATATTGTCAATATTCCTACACATATACTATATGTCATTTTGCAAATGAACGGTTCAGCAGGACATCTTATGAACCTTTTTAGACTCATTGTGGTGCATCATGGCCACTATCCCTATTTTGCAACATATAGGATTTGAGTGGTTTATTATATCAACCAATTCCCCCATTCAATTTTGATCAGTGTTCTCTTGTCTTGAAAGGAAAAAATGTAAAATTATGTGGTTCTTGATTGTGAAAACTAGCATTTAATCAAGTTCTAACTTTTCTGTAAACAAATGGAAAGGAATTGGGTAATTGTTTCTAAGGCAGAATTCAGAGCAAAAAATTTAGGTATTACATACACTATTGAAAAACTAACTATATATATAGTTTTTTTCCTGTTTACAAACAACAATGCTATCAACCAAAGCTGAGGAATTGCTTGCTAAAGCTAATGATGAGATGAGTATTTGTGCTACAGTTGCATACTTGCTTTAGAAAAATAATGCACAGATGTAAGATTCTCAATCACATATTTATGCATTGGATCAATTTGCAAGTCAATTCAATTGGATGCTAGTAGATTTAGCCTTTGGGATATGTACTTTTTGTAGAAGATATTCAATGTTTCCAACATCTCTTATTTTGATGTAGAATGTTCAAGCAATCCAAGCTGAAGGAGAAAGAGGCAATTAAGGAGAGAAAAAATTGAACAGAAGAGTGAGATGGAACAAAAATGGTTGGAGCGGGAGCTGAAAAGGGAGAAGGTTCAACAAGTTAGTTGGAATGTTATGGAAGAATGCAATTTTTAAAACCTAGGGTTTGTAGTTTTTACTAACATTTTTTATTACCTTTGTAGGAAAATGAACAAGCTCGTGCTCAGAAGGAAGCTATCATTCAAGTAAGATTCCAAGGCCACATCACTTTCTTTGATTGCTCATTGAAACATCTATGTGGGTACTGAATGATCTCTGTGGTCTCAAGCTACTCTACTTTAGAACGACTAACTTTTTAGTTGTCATTAAATAGTACTAATTTGATTACCTTATGCATGGTGGTTAACATGAACCATTTAAATCATATTGCCTTTATACATTGCATGTATTATTTTTTCATCATTTTTGTACTGTAATGTTGGAACTGAGATTATGTAACTTTTTATGCGTAGTTAGCTGATGGAAAATTTCTCATCCTTCATCCCTTGAATATGAAATGTCTTCTTCACCATTATGGGAGCCATAACTTGCTGCCATCTAGGCGATGACCTTTATCCATTTCTTCTTGATAAGTTCTTTTCTTTAGATATTTTATGCACCTCAGGATTCTGTTGTAGTCAACTGTTAGATTTCTGTAGGAAATTTTGATTTTTCAATTTAATCTTTATAGGTGAAATAAATCACAATAAAAATGGTGTATTTGTTGTTTCACTCATACATTCATCAATGCCTTCATTGTCAATGCACTACTTGTTGGATATTGTTGATCTCCTCTTGTTTGTTGAGTCAGTGAGTGTCATTTTTTTTCTTTATTTTCATAAATAACTTAATGGTTTGCTAGTTTGCTAGCTTGATTGGATTGTTCATGTCACAACTACATTTTTGCTAGCTCCTTTTCCAAATATTTAATCTTTTTTGGCACACCAGTGAAATCTTTTGTAAGTAAACCTTGATAATTGATTCCCCTTGTAGAATGGTGACATAAACATAAGGATATCTCTAATTGCAAAGCGATTGTAATGAGGTCCTAGTGTCCTTATAATGTCACATTGTGGTATAGTTGTTGGTAACGATGCATAAATGACATCACAAAGTGGTCTTCACATCCTAATGATATGGAAGTCATTTTCTTGATGGAATCATTAATTTCACAACTGACCTTTGCTAGCTCCCTTTCCTAATAGTTTACCTTCTTTGGTTCACAATTGAAATCTTCTGTAAGAAAAACCTTGATAATTGATCTTCTTGTAGAATGGGGACATCGGTAAAAAGACATCTGAGTGTAAAGGGCTTGTAAATATAACTAGTACAAACTTCTTAATGGTGATACAGGTTGGCGTAAACAAGCTAAAGACATTGTCATACCATATCGGCATGCACATCCTAAATACTTGTATTTTTTTAATAATGCCACATTGTGTTATAGTTGTTCATATTGATTCCCTAATGACATCACAAAGTGGTGTGGACATCCTAATAATAGCACAGTCATTTGCTGCAATGGATTTAGAAAGTGGTATGGGGCCTATGCATCCTAATGATGTCTCATGTTGGTATTAACATCCTAGTGGGGCTGGATAATGGTATATGTTTCCTAATGGCATTCCATATTGGTATAGGCATCCTAACCAATGTTTTAAAACTCTGAACCGGGAGTTGAAATAGTCGAAGGTCAACTCGAAGCAGAATTGGAACCGGAAATGAACTGGAGTGGTTTGATTTCAAGGACTCCGACTATTCAAAACTACATAAAATTTTACAATTTTAATGAAAAAAATATATTTAACATTCCATCTATGATTCCAAACCATTAGAGACATCGCAAAAGTTGACTCATGTAAGGGTGAATATATCAAAATGGCACCAAGTGTGATACATATCCGAGTCAAAATTGAAAATACATAATCATCAAAATCATTTCCTATATTAGAATCCTTCTTATCAATAGCACCTTGTTCCCCCCTCCTCTAGGCTCTAGCCCCTTGCCTCTACCTCGAGTCTCAAATTTGATCCTCCAAGTACATTAGTCAACACCCTACAATTTTGATGGAACTTCCTAATGCAAGTGTTAAAAACAGGGAGAAAAAACTTCCCATTCTTAATAAGTGATTTTTCTTGACTGAAGGGTACCTTTTTATTAACATCTTGTCAAAGGAGTTCAAACAACTTCAACAATCATGCATCAACACCACCAACATCAAGGTACATAGAGAGTTTATGTGTTTGATTAAATTCCAATCCCTTACACTCATAAATCATAGAATCTAGTGGAAATGTTGCAATCCTGAAATCTTGAAATCTATTAAGTTTGAATTCTAAATGGGATCTAAAATTCTACATTTTGGATATGAAGTCCAATGACGTTGGAACCACTCTCAAACATCCCGAAACAATAACTGTTGATGTTAAAAATTTAAGTAAAAGTGACATTCTCCTTATCTTTCAGTTTCTATCCTTTTACTTTAATAAATTAAAATTACCATTCAATATTAAAACAAAATGGGAACAAAACCTCCCTTAAAAAATGAACATGGAGAAAAATATGAAAGTGATTATCAGCCATCACCATGTTTCACCCACTCCAATAAGGGATCTCATATAGGTCAATGTATTCTCTGTGAATCTCTTGGTGAAAATGTCAGCAATTTTCTCTGCAGATGGGAAATACTACAAGGCTATCACCTAATCATGCACCAAGCTCCAGATGTAGTGCATGTGTATATCAATGTCTTTAGTTCTCTATATCTACACTGGATCTATTGAAATCTTGATTTCACTTTGTTTTTCACAGCAAATTAGTGTGGGTGAATCAAATGCAAATCCAAGCTCCCGAAGAACACCTTGCAACCACATGCATTGTGTAGTTGTGTGCACTGCTCCTCTGTACTCAGCCTCAGTTGAAGAGAGGGATATGGTGTGTTTTTTCTTTATTTACCATCATATGGGACCATTTGAAATCACTAATACATAACCTTAAGTGGAATTTATATCAATTGAATCTCCATCCCAATCAGAATCAGTAAATCCAACTAGTTCTAGTGCAGAACCAACAACATAGTGTACCCCGAAGTGTCTGGTTCCTTATACATAATGAAGGATCCTATTGGGAGCCTTACAATGGATCTCATGAAGCTGTTTCATAATCTATAAAAAAAACCTATAACATATTCTAAATCAGGTTGGGAGTGTGTAATATACAGCAAACTCCGAACTAGTTGTTTATACAACGAGTTGTCCACCAATGGAGATGCACCAAATTGACCTAGTTTTATTCCTTAATGGAATGGGAAATTGGATGACCTACATTCAGCCATTTTAAAATTAAATAAAATGTCTGAAGCATATATTTTTTTTATTATCTTGATCCCTTCTTTATATTTCTCAATCTTTAATCCAAGAAATTACCTCAAGAATCCAAGGTCAAACATGGAGAATTCACTGTGCAAAGGAGACTTAATTGATCCAATTTATTTAGTGAAGATACCTATAGTAAAAATATCATCAAAATATATCACTATGACCTGAAATAAGTCACCAAAATACTGTAAATACACATTAGGATCATATTTACATCTTTCAATTCCAAGCGAGAGTGGAAAATTGTCCATCTTGGCATAACAAATCCTAGGGGATTGCTTGAGGCCATAGCGAGACTTATATAACCTACATACAAGTGAAATATCCTCAGTGAAACATTCAGTTTTATGTATATATATATCCTCTTAAATTTCACCATGAATAAAATCACTCTTCACATCCATGTGGTGAACCTCTCGGCTCTTAGATGCAACAATGGCTAAAACTAGCCTAATATAGTCCGTCTTTGCAACCGGTGCAAATGTCTGTGTATATTCCACTCCTTGGACTTGAGAGAATACTTTGGAAACCAAAATACCCTTTTAATTTATATATGAACCATAATCATCCACTTTGGTCCTATATGCCCACTTTCATTGCACTAGTTTCCTCTTGGAGGGCAACGGAGCCAATTCCCAAGTCTCACTATCTTGCAATGAGTTGAACCCTTCTTGCATGGTTGTTTTCCATATTAGATAAAGTGATGATTCCTGATATTTTTGAGTATTATATCCATCCATAATGAATCATATCTCAGCAATATTCAATTCACAAGAAAATAAAGCATTGTGAAATTGAGATCTAGTCTTTCTAGAATCATGAGGATCACCATCACGATCCCTAGCTTCTTCAATTGTTTTATCATCCCACTTTGGTCGAATGGCTGATTAATGATATGAATTAATGTCATCATAAATATAATAAATATCAGAATAATAAAAATCATAAAAGGAATCATCACTTACATCATCATGTAGTGGAGGATCTGAGCATTCCCCATGAGCTAGTTTGGCCTCTTGCATGGTCTCCTCTTCAAACTGTACACTACTTTATATGAATGTATTATTATATGAAGGATCAAATATCTTGTATCCCTTTGCATATTCAGTATATCCAACCATTATGGACTCCTTTCTTTTATGTTTCAAGTCCTTTCTCTTCTCAGGAGGAATCCTAGCCCAAGCCTTTGAGCCAAAGACCCTGAAATGAGAAACACTTGGCTTGTGACTACTCCAAGACTCATATGGTGTTTTTACATCCAAATATTTGTGAGGATATATATTTTTCATGTATTCAGCACATTTTATGGCTTCATCCCATAGCTTTGGATTCAAATCCTTTGCTTCCAACATAGAGGTTTCCATATCCTTGAGAGCCATGTTCTTGCGCTCTACAACACCATTTTGTTTTGGTGTGTAGGGTATTGAATGCTGCATTTGGATGCCAAATTATTCACAAATTTGATGCAAACTATTGTTCACATACTCATTTTTCATTATCATTCCTAAGGACCTTTATCTTGTTCCCACATGCATTCTCAACCAGGGCTTTCCAAACTTTGAGAGTCTCAAAGACTTCAGATTTTAGTTTGAGGAAATATACCCAACAATACCTTGAGAAAACATATATGAAATTCAATACATACCTTGAACCCCCATAATACGGTGTTGGAAGTGGCCCTATGAGGTATTAATGAACCAAATCAAGAACCTAGACATCCCTCCTTTCCTTTCTTTTCTCATAGCTGCACTAAGCATGCTTTCCCACTACACATCCTTTGCATGTGCCATTGGGAACTTGATAGAAGGAATCCCTTCCACCATACCTTCTTTTATCAATGCCTAGAGATACCTGTATTTGATATGGCCATATCTAGAATGCCACAACTTTCTTGTCTCATTGGCATGTGACAGAAGCGCATTCCCTTCGAAGTAGGGGAGGAAGTGAGAGAATTTGTACATTCTCATATTATGATTAGAAAACCCCAATGCCAGAACTTTTCTTGTAGATATTTCTTCTATATCCACTACATATGGATTAAATGTTACTTTCTTGGCTTCACCAGTGTGTTTCATTTGATATACTGAGAGTAGTTTTGCTGCTAGATTAGGCACAAACAACACATTGTTGAAGTACCCATATTAAGATCAATCATGCCAATCCCTTTGGCTTGGATTTCTAAATCCTCGACCATGAAAATGGATGGACCACTGAAAGGATATAGGGCCAAGAAGGAATATTCCATGGAGTCGATATGCCTAGAATATCCTGAATATATGATGAAGGAGGAAGAGCTTGAAGAACCAGGAACCAAAGCATGGAACCTATCCTTGTTGTTTGATCTTGAACCACCATCCTTCTTCCATGCGCCCTCTAACAGTGGGATATTGTTATTCTCAAGAAGTTGTGCCATCATGTATATGGTATTCTTCATACATTCACTCTCTCAATACCACCCCTTGTGACAGTAGGTGAATTTGGTATTTTCTTTCTTCTTCTTGTCCTTTTCCTTGCAAGGATTCAAACCCCCATCGGAATATTTGGGTTGATCCTGCTTCTTCTTATCTTGTTGCTTCGAATATTTGGATTTCTTATTTCCTTTGGTTGGATTTCAAAATCCTGTGGCAAGGCATTGATCCTTACTAGATTTGATAGTACCCATTTGCACTAGCTTGTCTTTCTCTTGAGTCAGTGGCTCCACAAAGTTAGCCAGTGAAGGAATTCACCAGTTTCAAGCTGTGAGCTTGCTAGAGTGGAATGTTGACACAAACACTGAGTACTCTGAACCTAGCTTTCAAAGTATGGAAAATATGAGTTTCTCTTATTTCATCTATATGCCACATTATTTAAGCTGGATCACCAATGATTTGAACTTGGTGAAGAAGTCTTGGATTGTCTCAAATTGAGCTGGACTCAGTGAGATTAACTCATTTTCGAGTAGGTGACCTCTCATCTCATTAGTATTTCTAAACAATGCCTCAGTATTGACCCATAATTCCTTTGGAGTTGTCATACTACCTACATGGAAGATAAAGTCTCTCGAAATGTTGAGACAAAGCATTCCAAATGATTCATCAATTATGTTAAAGTACTTTGATTTCTACACATCAAATTTGTGTTTGACTTCAGTCCCCATGGTGACTCTGTAGAGGCCTTTGGACCTATAATGGATCACCATTTCATAATAGTTGAATGGGGTCAACAATACCTGATTCTTCTTGTTTTATGCTTGTGCACTGGGTGACAAACGTTTGATTGTACCTGCAATGCAAACACTCAAATTTCTCTAGAAAATCCCTCAAACAAGAAATCAAACACTCTGTATTTTATTTGCATCTCCAAATATATTTGATACCATGTGTGAATTGATTCACATTAGCAACTAGGAGACAAGGATATTCTCACAATTCAATATTACACAAAAATTATGCACAAAATAGCAGAACGAGTGAAAATAGCATACACAAATGTAGTCAATAATTTAATTTATTATTACTGTCCAACATGTAAATTTGTTTGGAACATGTTTATATTAATTTAGGGATAATTCATGAGGCCTTGGAGGACATCTATATGCATACAAGTGCCATACCATGATTTGACCCTCAAACCCCCCTAGGTGGACCAATCAGCTTCCTAACCATCCCAAACAGCCATGAATGTAAGTGTGAACATTGATGAGGCATGATGGATCATAAATTAAGGAATCACGGGTGTCAGTGAGAACATGGGTTAGTGGGAGTGGCTTTAAGAGGAAATAAATGCTCAAGAAAGGCCAAAAACCACCACAAACATTTACTAGAGCCTAAGTCAAACATATCCCCGAATCTAGGGATGAGTGATGGCACCAAGATTGAAATTTCATCAATGAGGGTGCCTGGGTTGTCAGAATGATCAAATTGGAGCATCTCAACTATTAGTAAATTATCAATATAGCCTAATTCTGGACCATAGAATATAACATGAAGGATAATAAAATGTGTCCTAGATCTATGATCATGGTACTAAGCTATATTATTTCTCTAAAAAATTATTGTCATGCTTTCGTTGATAGAATTAAATATTTTCTTGATGTCTCCTATTTTGGCACTCATTCTAATGTATCAAAATTAAAAATCTCTTTGTATCCCTTGGAAAAGACACCTATCAGTTCCCCGGAGCCATATCCTCTCAATACTAGTTTTTTGCCACTAGTTTATGACTTTCCTTCATCCAAATATTTCAAAATCCATTGAGATTATTCTATATATTATCTAGAATATGATTTGGAGGCTCATATTCAGGTTATGACACCCTTATCCCATCCATTTGATGCTTAGAAGACCCTACATCTCCAAAATTAACCAGTTGGTAAACTAGACAATTTCATGGCTTCCTATATTGTATCATTGGTGCAGGTTGTTATTGTGTATTTTTTTTCCATCATTGGTTTCATTTCCATATCATTGGCTATATGTGGTATTATTTTACATACATTTGTATCTTATATATGATCCAACCAGCAACCGACAAGTTTGGCTTCGACGGGTTTTCCTTGGCAGCTGACAGGTTCACCTTCGATAGGTTTTCCTCGACATGTTCAGGTGACAAGTTTTCATTCGATAGGTTCTCTTTAGAAAGGTCTGCTTCGAATACAACATACCAACATGCTCTACGACGGTTGAACTTCTGAACCATTATAACTTCTTGTAACTGAACATAGATGGTAGTCACCCAAACATCTCAGCATTCTATATAAGAAAATACATTATGTAATATAGAAATATTTCTTATCATCATCTAATTCCTCCATATTTCATGGAGCAGAAGTAATAAATTGGTTCGAATTATTGCATATTACCTGTGTGTATATTTCTTGTTCTACCTAGTGTGTTTCCTACTTTCTTATTTCTTTGTATATCCTTCTACCATAACAGAACTCGACTCATTCAGTCGAATGTTGTCCCCAGTGTGCACATGTGTATGACCTCAATCATTGGTATTAGAGAAATATCTTGTTCATAATCTTAAGTTACATAAGAAATTCCATCGAAGTTATTTAAATTATGTTTGTTCAAACACGCTTGCAAGCCCAGCAACACAAGCAAACACTTCCTTTGACTTCAAAAAGAAGGTCGAAGAAGTAGACAATAGACATGCAACTGAAGAGATAGAGAAACTCATATAAAAATCATTGGCTTTCCAATGAATCGAAATGTTCACCCATATCAGTGAGATTCTCATGCGATTCACTACAAACTTGGGGGAATCCTTGACATGATATCACTTCGATAAAATCAGCCCCTTCAAAGTGCAAATCAATCTGTACATACCGAACCTTGAAGGAAATATTGGCGCAGAATCCATGGACAATTAGGTACAACAACTGGAATCTTACTACGTGGTAAATAAGCTCTCTGAAGCGAAAAAGATCACCATTTCTTCCTTGAAGATGTCAACCTCCGTACACTGCTGGTGAGAGAATCTCTCGACAAAGATGGAAAAAGAAGAAGACCCCATCGACACATGGGTAAAAATTTTCGAATATGTCTGAAAGGGGTTCTATCTTCCCAAGTACCTTGAACAACAGTACAAGAAGTGGTAGTAGCTAAGGCAGTGGAAAGACCAGTCCGTACAGAATTACACCGACGAGTTCTATCGACTCATGGCTAGACTTGGCGTCTAAGAAGAAGAGAAATTGCTTTTCCTAAAGTACGTCAGTGGTTTATCCCTGTACATTTAGCAATAGATGTATTGTTTGACTGTTATTATTCTTGCAGATGAATTTCATTATGCCATCAAGATTGAATCTAAACAAAAAAGGAAAATACATTTCACGAACAAGCCAATAGGTCGAACATCCAACAAGAAGTCACCAGCTGACTCCGACAAGTTCAAGAATCCTTCTTAGAAGACTCCACTAAGGCCTGATCATCAAAAGAAGAGATTTCATAAATATAATGGGATCGAAGCAAATAGAACCCTACTGAGAAATTGTGTGATTATCATATTTCATCATGGCATGATACATCAGAATGCAAAGCTTGGGAGAAATTTTTGGAAAAATTGTCGACATTCAACTTGTCTGACAGAACCCTGGTAGAATTTGATCCAGATGCATCAACCCTCCTGGCTTCAATCTTGACCACTCTGAAAGCCTCGACCATCATCAATGAGGAGGAACAAGAGTGCCTATTCCATACATGGATAGGGTTCAGAGAAATCCATTACATATGATTGTGGATAATGGTAGAAAGAAGAACTTCGTTTCTGAAAAGATCTTGTGAAGAAATTAGGTCTTGTCACCACTCGACATCTTCAACCTTACAATATTGGTTGGATGAAGGATGGGAAAGAAGTAAGGATCACACAACAATGTTGACTCACCTACTTCATTAATCCTTTTCAAGATGAAGTACTCTATGATGTGGTGCATATTTCCATAACTAATGCCCTATTCGGTAAACCCTACCTATGGGATGGACATGGTACATATCAGACACAGGCTCAAAAAATGATTGTCAAAATATGAAATCAATGGTATGGCATACCAAAGCCACAACCCACATCAACGGTTCCTATGATATCTCCCAAAAAAACAAAGAAGCTTATCAATCATGCTTAAAATTTCACATTAATGATGATCAAGCCTCAACATTCTAGGAATACTGCAGCAATGAGTCGACTCACCGACCAACGTAGTCCGCAATAGAAATAGCAGATCAAAAACATTCAAGAAGAGTATCATAACAAGTTTCAACCACTAGATGGAGTACATATGCACTATTAGGTAAAACACTCCATTGAACTTTTTCTTGGTTCTTCATTACCTAACGCATATGTTTACAGAATATCCATTCTTGAAAATGAAGAGATTTGTAGAAAATTCCAGGATTTGATTGACAAAGGTCATATCTGCCCCAGCTGCTCTCCTTGTGGAAGTCCAATCATCTTAGTTCCGAAGAAATATGGGACTTGGCGCATGTGCATCAACTATCAGGCTCTCAACAAAATTTTAGTGAAGAACAAATACCCTCTTTTATGTATTGATGAACTCATCGAAAATCTGAAAGGTGCTAAGTTCTTTATGAAACTCGACCTCAAGTCGAGATATCACCAGATTCCAATCGAGTCCACCAATGTGTGGAAAATGGATTTCAAAACCAAGGAAGGATTGTTTAAATAGTTAGTCATACATTTTGTTTTAACCAATGCACCTCTAACCTTCATGAGATATATGGATGAACTTCTACGACCTTTCATCAGTAAATGTGTCATTGTATATCTCGACGATATCTTGATTTTCAGTCGATCATGGGAAGAACATATCAAACAACTTTGGCAATTTTTCGACACTCTCCAGCACCATCGGATATATATGGACATGGACAAATGCTCATTTGTGATGACCAACATCAAGTATTTGGGTTATGTAATTGACTCTATAGGAATTCATGTGTTTCTAGAAAAAGTACATATCGTCAAAGACTAGCCCATTCCTCAAAAAATTCATGAACTAAGAAGTTTTCTTGGTTTGGAGAAATTCTATCGACGATTCATACTTGACTTCAGCCACATCGCATGGCCTTTGAATCAGTTGATGAAAGGTAATGGGAAAATTGTCTTCAAATGGACACCGACACGACAACAAGCTTTGTACTGCACTAGTACTTGTGTTACCTGATTTGCATCATCCCTTTGAGATTGAGACGGATGCATTGGACTATGCCCTCGGCGCAGTGATCACTCAGTCAGGTCACCCAGTCACATTTCATTCTAATACTTTCAGTGACACAGTCATAAGGTACTCAACATATGAAAAAGAACTATACACCATTGTCCAAGCTCTCAAGCAATGGAGACACTACATTCTTGGCACGGAAACAGTCATCATCACTAACCATAAGCATTTGCAGTTCGCTCTGACTCATTCAAAACTATAGAAGACCTAACAATTCAAGTGGATTAATTACTGACAACAATTTCAATTGGTAATTAAGTATCAGAAAGGAAAATCCAATGCCGCGGCCTATTGTCTCGGCAGACCACCCATTACTCTACTACCTACACTGATGAGTATGCAAGGTTATTACACCACTACTTGGCCATAATTTTATTCGGTAGAGTGTGATTTTTCTGCGATCTATCAATAGCTTCATATCAACAAGTTGTCAACTGTCTCCTACTTCCTAAAGGACTCCTTGCCATACAATCTTGGAAAACTTAGTTTACCGACTGGTGAGCACCGATAGAAGCTCATTTTGGATGAATCAAGGAGGGGTTGATTTTATTATGATTATCAAAACAATAAATTAAAAAAGGAATTAGAGATACACAACACCGGTTTTCTAATCAGTCCTACCACAGATCTCTTTCCCCTTGCGGGTCAATCAGGAAGTCGTGGGGTAAGTGGTATGATTACTTTTGAATTGAAAATATGGAATAATGCAAAATATTATTAAAGTATACAATCCTGCATGTCAATACTAAACTATAACAGAAAAAGGGGGAAAATGCAAAAAAAATGAAACGGACACGGACTCCCCCTCGAGGGATGGGGAGCGGGCTCGAAAAGATAATTGAAAAGCATGCAATTAAACTTAAAATACATGCAAATCCAATAGATATGAAACAAGCAAACGGTAATAGCATAAATCAAACTATAATAAACTCTTACCGTAACAAGAGGGAGCTCTCTCCTTCGAGGCCAACAATTAACCAGCAAAAGTAAAGATAAATAACACAGATTATACCTCATAAGCATTTGACAATCACCATCCACACATGAATAGCATTACACCATAGATCTTGCCTCCAAAGCTTCTTTATTCCAGAATAATAAATAATAACAACAGTACAATAGCAACAACACCTCAATCCCAGTTCTAACTAGCTTGGAAGAGGTGATCTGAGCTTTATTTATACAAAAAAAGAGAGATCCATCCCAGGGGGGGCGCAAATACCAAGGAGACAGATCACTGTAGCTGAAGGAGAGTCCATCAATGCCTGATCTGAAGCTGAAATGAGCTTCCATTGAGCCTACTTGTCAATCAGGGGGATTACTGAGCTGACACATCAACCACAGGGCTTCTGGAAGAGCCCACACATGTGGAGGAGAGAGAGAGGGTGCAATTCCCCATAAAGGAGGCTGAAGTTCAACTCTAGATTTGTCCATATCACCTCCTTCAGTCAGGGATTTGTTAGATCCAATCAATCTGGTGTATATCTGATTGATTTCAATCAAATCCGTTGAGAATCCATTGATCTAGGATTTTGGATTTGTTCCATTATTCATCAACTTATTAATTAAAATAATCAATAATTGATTTTTTGGAGTTTTCTGACCTAAGTGATGGAAAATCACTCAAAACTTGAAAATAGTGGGTCTATGGGTTTACATGGTGCTCTTAGCCTGAAAATTAGAACCCCCATGACTGAAATTGATTATTTGGCCCACTTTTATTACAAAACCAGTTTTCCCAATTAAACTATTAAAAAATAGCCTAAGTTTTGGAAAAAAATAAATTTTAATAAAAAACACTGAAAAAATTAAAAAATTAAAAAAAATTTTAAAACCTAGGGGGACTTAGACATGTTCATATGACCCAACCATAATGTGTAGCATGTTTATACATTGACACATACACTCTAATAACCTCAATAGGCCTAAATTCCAATCCAAGCACCCCAACTTTGGAGGTATTGAGTGAAAAACTCAGAAATTATCAGTCGTTTATTCAACAACCAATAATAACCAAGGGAAAAAACACCCTGGGCTGATCGGATTGAAAAATAAAGTCTAAGAGACCGATTCTTTTACAAACACTATCATGCTAGAACATTTATTACAACTCCCCCAAGGGGGTATGAACATGTGATATAGTACAACAAAGTTTCCCAAAAGCAAGACTCAAGGTCTTTTGAAGTCCGAACAAGTTATCCTTGTCTGGTTCACCAGGATCACTTGATAAAAAACCACTAAGCACAACTTAGGTGGTAACACACCACTTGTTCCCTTTAGCTGATGAGCGGTACCTTGTTCAACACCCCACTTGTTCCCTTTAGCTGATGAGCGGTACCTTGTTCAACACCTCCTGAGTCCTATTATAGAAAAGCAGTGCCACTGCGTATGTCCTTTTCTCTTGAAGCGGTTCTTACCCTTCACCGCTCTGTCATAAAGGAACAAAAGCAGTACCTTTGGTAAAAATGAAAAAAAAGAGGATTCTCGAGGCTTCTAGAACATGAGCCTCATGTCCTCCCTTATCCCTATCAATCTGGGTTGGTTGGAGTTGAGATCCCTCTCAGTAGGATCTTATGGCCACCTCACCCATAATTCTCTCAACTATCCCTATCCATTAATCCCTATAAATACAAGCTCATGTCCCATAGTTGAGGAGAGGAGAACTGAATGGTAATGTTATGCTGTTGAATTGACTATCTAGCCCAATCCATTGGAGAGCACAAGAGAGCAAGTTGGAGCTATCGGGGATGAGGTGTTTTTCTTGTGGAGGAGTTTGTCGACACTAAGGCAATGATTGTAAGCTTCTTCATTGATTTCTTAATGCAAAGCTGATTTCCGTCCCACATATCTATTGTACTGATATTGCATGTATATGTTACTGGATTCCTTAGTCACTAGTATGGATGTGTTAATAATGTTCTGGTAGCTTTGATGTTCTTGTTTGTTTGACATGTTTTGCAGGTACACAGGTTCGTCATCAAATAATTATTCCAAGTGTTTACAACATTCAGGGGAGGTTTTCATCCTTTGTCGTTCACTTATTTGTTCTGGAACTGAACCATTCAGACCAAAGGAACAACTTCTATCCAAAGAAGCTGCAATATTCCTAACAACAGCAGATCAAACCAAACAAAAAATGCACACATCTTATGCTTGAACCAGTGTATACATTCACATAGCTAAAACACTTCTGGACTCTATCACTTTGGCTCATGGAAATCTATATCGATATTTCTCTCATATTAGAGCCTCCATTGAGCAAAAACAAAACCTTAATGTAGATGAAGAGGGATTCAATAAAGTCACAAATAGAAGGAAGCGGGGAAAGAAGAATCCCACTATTAGCAAACCTTCTAATGATACCATCAGTAATATATTTGAGGCACTAGTGTCCCAAAATTATGAACAGGGTACTGGAGAGGACAGAGCACCTCCTGCAATGAAGCGACTCCATCAAAAATCCTAGAAATGTAAGAAAGCTGCAGAACTCGACAAGATTACAAAATATGATCGCCCCAAACAGCCTCAGCACCCTGAAGAAAGAGCACATGGCCCAAATAACCCCACCTCCACTCAAGATATTGATGTCTTTATGGATGAGGATATGGGGGATATATATCTAGGAGATCTAGATCTTTTAGGACTAGAAGATGCCTGTAAAAACAATACTTTACATGCAATAGCTCCCAAGAAAATTTAGTTATTTATTGATATATTAAACTCAGCCAAAAAAATTTCCAGACTTAGGATTATCACCCGTAACCCCAAGGAAACAAAAAAGAGTGTCAAGGAAGTTAAAAAGAGAGTCATAAAAATAGACATTCAAATAATTGCCACCCTTGGAACCAGGCTTGTGGAATCAGGGAAATATTCCCAACTTACAGATTTCTCCCCTTCCAACCGAATTGTTAATCAATGAAGGTGGTCTCCTAGAATATAAGGGGAATAAACAGTCACATCAAAAATAGAATGTTGAAAAGGAATATCCAACAGGAAAAAACTAACATCCTCATGTTACAAGAAACCAAATCCAAGAGTGACAACTTGGACAATTTGATGGCTAGATTATGGTGGGGCAGCAGATCCATTTCCATTGACTCAACAAGGGATTTAGGTGGTATAAATATCTAATGGAATCATTTCAAAGTATATATAGATAATTTATTGGCGTTTCCTCATTCCATCTCGGCTTATTTCCATCTTATTGGCACCAATTTACACGATAGAATTACCAATGTGTGTGGCCCTCAACTTTCTAATCTGAAACTTGATTTCCTAAAATTTTTACATTGAAACACTCAGGATCAACCCTATCCCATATATATTCTTCTATTTTATTTTAATATTATCACCTCTTTGAATGAAAAACGAGGAGGGTGCCACTTACTCTCCCAGGAATATCTTCTCTTTAAGGATTTCATTGACAATAATGGCCTAATAGACATAGATACCAACAATGGTATTCATACCTAGAATAATCGTAGAGGAGGAATTTCCTAGATAGACACCAATATTGATCATTTCCTCATCAAAAAACATCTCATGCTCAGGAACGAGGAGCTCACAACATCTATTCTTCTAGCCACGAGATCTAATCATTGGCCCATTTGCTTAAATTGGCAGCTGGATGAGGCAACACATAGAAATCCTTTTCTCTTGGAAATTTTTTGGCTCACTCGCACTGATTCTTATGAGGTGATCATGGATTGGTGGCTAACTAATCAGGTCACCGGTTCCTCTTACATGTGCAGAATTCATATGAAACTAAAGCTCTTAAAGAATCATCTCAAACACTAGAATAGGAACACTTTTTATATCTTCAATTTTAAATCTCAACTCGAACAGGAAATGGAGCACTTGCAACAACAGATCATTACCACTAGAATGACAGAGGATATGAATAAGCAGCAGAAACAAATTTATTCCCAAATAGAGGAGCGATCCACAAAGGAAGAGATACTCTGGAAGCATAAATCCATAATTAAATGGCTACATGAGGGGGAGCGCAATACCTCTTTCTTCCATTGCTCCACTATCCAACACCACATGCATAATCGCATCACCCATCTCAAAAAAACTAAGGGAAAAAAAATGGAAACTTACAAGTACATCGAAGCATAACTTATCTCATTTTATGAACATCTTCTCACAGAAAATGATCAAGATCGAGATGCGGAAATACAATAGGTAATTTCACATATACCCTCCTTGGTCACGGCTGATAAAAATTCCATGCTCATGAGACCCACCATGCTCCAAGATGTGGAAATAACTATTAAACAAATGAACGAAGACAAATCCCCAGGACCGGAGTGTTTCATAGTCAATTTCTTTCACTCGTGTTGGGATTTGCTCAAGCACGAGATCTGGAAAATGGTAGTAGAATATCAAAGCAATAAGAATATTCTACCAGCTATTAATGCCACCTTCCTCACGCTTATTCCCAAAGAGGACAAAGCAGCCACTCTAGGTAAGTACTCACCCATATCTCTTTGCAATGTTCTTTACAAAATCATCACCAAAGTCATCGCTAATAGCCTCAATCCTTTAATTCCTCATCTCATCTCTCTAGAACAAAATGGTTATGTGGAAGAACGTTAAATCCTTGATGGAATCATTTTAGATCATGAAGTTATCCACTCCCTCAAAATATCCAAAAATCTTGGTATGCTCCTCAAACTTGACATCTCCAAAGCCTTCGACGTACTCAATTGGACTTTCATTAAACAATTCTTTCTATCCTTTAGGTTTGATATTTCCTAGATACATTGGGTTCTCTACCTCATCTCCACTGCTTTCTTCTAATTTCTCATCAATGGTGTCCCCTCCAGAACTTTCAATCCTTCTCGAGGTATCCGACAAGGAGATCTGCTCCCTCCCTTCCTTTTTATTCTCATGACTGAAGGTTTGCGATGAATGCTCACTCATGCCAACGCGCTTGGTACTCTCAAAGGTATCTCATTTCATGAGCACACCCCTCTCACCCATTAGCAATTTGTGGACGATAATCTGCTTATGGGTCATCCCTTTGTCAAGGAAGCCAGAACACTCAGTAATATCCTCTCCACCTTCTCCAAAGCCTCTGGCATGGCCCTTAATCTCGAAAAATCTAAAGTCTTCTTTTTTAACACAGCCCTTCTCTCTAAGTGAAACATCTCCAGAATCTTAGGCTTTGTCATGTTCCCATTTTGACAGCACCATGAAGTAGATCGAACCCCATTGATCCTAGTAACAGATTGAATTAAATAATTAATAAGGGGTTAAGATGAGGCAATTAATTAATTAGGAGTGTGCATTTAATTTTATCCATAGTTGCTACCCACTTGGAATAAATAATTATGGAGCATTTAATATTATTGTTGCAATTAATATTTTATTAATTATGCAATTAAATGATAAACTTGCCAAGTCAAGTAAGCACTAGAGTCCAAAAATGTTGCCAAAAATGAGAAATGAGGAATATTTCAAGAAAAGCAGTATAAATCCAGAAAGGAGGATAAAACAGGAAAACCAGGAAAGTATGAAAAGTAGGAAAGTTCAGAAAACAAGGAAAGTCAGAAAAAGAGGAAAAATAAGGAAAGGCAAAGAAAAGAAAAGAAAGGAAAGTATGTGCACTCATGGGTGACCTATTCTCACAAGTCACCAAGCCAAGTAACTTGATCAACAGGCCAACATTAATTCTATAAAAGAAGTATTCTAGCTCTATTATTTAGTTTTGATGAATTCATATTGTGTTTATTCTATGTGAGCATACTCTCTTAGTGTTGTGCCTCAGACCATTGGGCGATGATCCCTAAACCCCTCCTCCCATTTCTTCCATCTCCCTTTCTATATATTGCAGGTCTATGGAGCGCTAATGTCAGATAGTGAAGCTTATTATAGAAGTATATTAAAGCCTCCATCAAGTTTAGGTCGAGCTCCAGTGAAGCATGTGCTTCACTTATGCTCACATCCCCTTGTTGGTCATGATTAGGGCCTCCTGCCCCTTAATTTTGGAATCATATTTGTAATGGTCAATAAACAATGTAATTTATGTTATGTAGTGTCATTTTATTCTGAAAATTACATGTATCAGTTTTATATATCTCATATCCTAAAGAATATTGTCTCAGTTACATAAAAAGGGCCTATTTTATCGGTGTATGGGGGGATTGAGTGAATATGAGTGATGTAATAAATATTCTATGCTATGGAAGTGATTTAAAAAGGTATTTATGTTCAGATATGATATATTTATCTCTGTTATAAATCTATGTTTTACACAAATGTATTTAATCTGATTTAATAGCTTTTTAAGACCCTAGCTAGATTACTATCTTTTAATAACTAGTTTTACTAAAACTGATGTAAAACGAGTTCTGTAAACTAAAAATTAGCTATGTCAATTCCTGTGGGTCAGTAACAGGCCTACCTTCCCATTTCCATATCCAAAAAAAAAAATTGTTTGGATCTACCACCTTTTTGGATCCTCCTCTGCACAAGGTTTCCCTTGACCAAAACTGCCATAAATCCCCAAATTCACCCAAAACTCTTTAAAAATTTCCAGAACCTCAGAAAACTATCTAAATAATTTTTTTATGTTACATTAAGTCTGGAACAAACCTCTGCAAATTTTCAAAATCCTCTGGTTAAAACATATCGAACTACTCTCCCTAGTTTCACGGTTTGGCTGCCCAGAAGCGTGGTAGTAGGTTTCTGCGGTGTGGAATATGAACCCTAAATGGAAACATATATAAATGTGTTAGGGATAGGAAATTCCATGTCTGAAATCTCTTTTTTTTCTTCCCACTGATCACTCTTGTCCTCTGCAAAATTTCCCAGAAGAAACCATTGTTTTGCCTAATCCGAGAAGGCTTTGTGTGAACCAATTAAAATTTTAGAATTGTTTAAGTGAAATTACAGAATTAAAGTGTTCAGGTCTGCACACCAGACTTGGGACATCATAGTGGTATCAGAGCACTTTCCTTGGGTCATCTTGTGGAAAGTAACAGTCAGTGGAAAAGTAGCTTAGCAATATCTTCAAGTTGCAGTTGTGGAATTAATTCCAATCATGGAAGATTTAGACTTTGAGTTGCATGAGGAAGAAGAGCATTCAGAAATGGGTGATTGAGAATATTTAATAATTTTGATGCAAAGAACATTGAAATGGATGAAATATGTATCTCAAAGCATCATCCATACAAATCAAGAGACTAGAGAATTCCTTGCCAAGCAGTTGGCAAGCAAACATGGAGAAGGGAGTAGTAGTGTCTCTCAGCATGAAGAAAATAAATATGGAGAGTCTATGTTTTCAAAAAAATTAAAGCATGTAGGTTTTTTGAATACCAATAATCCATCAAGAAAGGAACTAAGTTGTTCCACTTCTCAAAGTAAAGGGGAAGAAAAGAGGACCAAAAGTGAAGGTTAATTAGAACCATCTGTACATGGTTTCTTTGAGAGATTATTTGGGTTTTTCCCAAAGAGAGATCAGTCTATTTGCAGAATCCATGAGGATGATGAGTCACCAAATCCTTTGTTATAAGGACATGGAGAATATCCATGCACAACTAAAGATCTAACAGTCCAACATCTAGTTGTTCGTAACCAGGAAGGTGAAATGACTCCAAATTTCTTTGTGGTTGATTTCAAGATAAGTGCAGAAGAGATGGGGCAGATTGATCATGGTGAGATATCTTTTGGATCTGATCCAAAAGATAAATACAATTCATATTTATGGTCACCCCTTGAGCCTCACAAGGAAGAAGAAATTGAGCACATCTCAGTAGGGTGTGAAGCAGAGAAACGAGTGGGTGAACAAGCCATCATAATTCCACCACATAAGGAGGAGAACATGACACATGGCAAGTTAGTAAATTCTTATTTTTATGTGTCATTGTGTAAATCTGATATGGAATCCACTTCCAGTGAAAATTTCATAATGGTTGAGTCCCTTAGTGATGAGGTTCAGAATTATGGTGTCAAAAATGAATGCAGTATGAAGGATGAAAATTTGAGAGAATATCTTTCTGGTGCACCAAAGATGAATGAGCACTTAATTTGCAGCCCAAATTATGTTGTTGAGGACTTAACATATGAATATATTGCAGAAATAAAATATGGATCAGATTTCAAAACCTTGAGTGCACTGCATGAAATTGATCCGGTGATGGAAAATGAAGAGGAGGAACATCTACAAGAACCTCATCTTCTTGCAGGGTCATTGAAGATGCATGAACAGAAGATCCAAGAGGCCCTAAAAATTCTCCATGACACTTATTATTCAGTGTCAAAGATGTGTTAGGAAGCTTCTTTAATGGAATACCAATCTTCCTTTGAATCCATGGAGAATATTCAGAAAGTAATGTCCACAATCAAAGGTAATTTCTCACAATTTATTTTAGATAGAAATGACATGTTTGAGCTTGTTGAGTTATAGAAGGAAGCATCACTGCATGATCAATAAATTATTTGTATATATGAAGAAGAGAACTACAAGCTCAAAGGTTATTTGTTGGCCACCCAAGATTCTTTGAGATACACTCAAAGTTCCCTCTTAGAATCACAAATGAAGATAGAACAATTCCAACAAGAGTGGCAAGAATTGCCTCAATCCTCAACATTTCCTGAGAGTCATCCCTTTTGGGTAAATGGCATAAAAAATTCCATGGAGGAACCTCATGAGTGGGTGGAATATGAGGATAACTATATTCAGTATGTGCTTGAAGATCATGCAAAACAGTTTGATGAGAACCAAGCACTTGATTTCTTTCCAAGGAAACTTGAGTTGTTCCTTAAAGACAGTCACTCTCCCATGGAAGAGTGGGATGAGAGCACCCAATTTGGGCCATCCAATAATTAAAAATTTGCAGCCAAAATTCTGATTACTGAAGCTTGCAGACATGCAAACAAGGTTTACAGTTCCTTCCCACATGTCCTAGATTCAGCAACACCAATGGGGAATGAACAGTGGGTGAAGAAATTTTTATGGTTTGTGTCACATCTACATCAAAGGGATCATGATTTTTCCCCATGGGAGATAGATTCTATTGCATGAAGATATGGCTGATTATAGATCATATAAATCAGAAAGCAATATCTATGTTTCATCCACTGGATGGTTGGATAGAGGAATCACTGAAGAGGAAAATATGGAAGGTAAAATTTTTATGTCTTGTTTCAAGAAAATTGTTTTTAATATTGCTGATTTTTCTATGATTTACAAGAAACAAAAAAGGAATGTGTGTGCAGCCACTTTTTACAAGAAGGAATCATATCTACACTTACTTTCAATGTGTGGGTCAATTGATGGATTTTTGCACCCTTGGATCAATGGCAGAGAATTGAGCCATTAGATGAAGAGGGGAGCACCTGTTGAGTTCCATAAAGACCATGATACCTCATTATTTGAGGGAAACATGATCATGACTGATTTTGATACAACTTACTCTCTTTTGGAGTAGCATTTTAGGACATGGGATCCTCACCCTTCCCACTTGAGTTTCATGTATACCACACTTGTTCCTTGTGTGGATTGGTCACATGAGAACATTTCAGTTGGAATGGAATGACTGGTGGAATTGTGGCCTCACTTTTTGGAGGAATATTTGGGGATGCATAGTCTTTCCTTGATTCATCCCTACATTGGAGAATTACATATCTTGATTGAGGGTCCCTCAAAGCTTCAGGTTTGCATTGGAAAGGATCATTTTCCAATATGGTGGTATGATGTTCTCATCTTTCCCAACATTTCAAATGATGCTGATTTTTTCTTGTTACTAATGTTTGGGGAGATGCAGCATGAACAGTGGGATCTAGGAACTGTTTTTATTAACATATTTTTTTGGATGGTATTCCTATACAGGAGGGTTCCATTAAAGCAATGGGATCCTGGCATTGTTTTTCCTTGGATAGGTTGTTTTCATGTTAGCATAATGAAGCAAGCCAACCCTATTTTTCACCAGTTCATCGATGTTGCACTTGGTTTCAGTTTCCCACATAGGGAACACCTCATTGGATGGACTTATAATTTACATAGTAGTGGTATATTTTCATTTTGATGTTCTTATGGGATCTTGGCACACTTTCGAGATACTTCACTTAGATAGAAGTAGGCATGTTCAATTACATATGTAGTGAATATTTTCTCGGAGAGAGGATTATGATCAGAGTAGTGCAGCAAAATCATGATGGACCTCTTGGAATACTTTGCTTGAGGACAAGCAATCTTGGGAAGGGAGGACTTTCATGTTCCCATTTTGACAGCACCATCAAGTAGATTGAACCCCATGGATCCTAGTGACATATTGAATTAAATAATTGATAAGGGGTTAAGATGAGGCAATTAATTAATTAGGAGTGTGCATTTAATTTTATCTATAGTTGCTACCCACTTGGAATAAATAATTATGGAGTATTTAATATAATTGCTAAAATAAATATTTTTATTAATTGTGCAATTAAATGATAAACTTGCAAAGTCAAATAAGCACTAGAGTCCAAAAATGTTGTCAAAAATGAGAAAAGAGGAATATTTCAGGAAAAGTAGCATAAATCCAGAAACCAAGATAAAACATGAAAAGAAGGAAAGTATGAAAAGCAGGAAAGTTTAGAAAAGAAGGAAAGTCTGAAAAAAGAGGAAAAATAAGGAAAGGCAAAGCAAACAAAAGAAAGGAAAGTGTGTCCACTCATGGGTCGCCTATTCTCACAAGTCACCAAGCCAAGTAACTTGCTCAACAGGTCAACATTAATTCTATTAAACAAGTATTATAGCTCCATTATTCAGTTTTGATGATTTGATATTGTGTTTATGCTATGTGAGCATACTCTCTAAGTGTTGGGCCTCAAACCATTGGGTGATGATCCCCAAACCCCTCCTAACTTTTCTTCCATCTCCATTTCTATCTATTGCATGTCTATGGAGCACTAATTTCAGCCAATGAAGATTATTCCAGAAGTATATTACAGCCTCCATCAAGTTCAGGTTGAGCTCCAGTGAATCCCATGCTTCACTTATGCTCACAGCCCCTTGCTGGTCATGATTCGGGCCTCCCTCCCCTTAAGTTTGGAAGCATATTTGTAATGGTCAATAAATAATGTAATTTATGTTATATAGTGTCATTATATTCTAAACATTACATTTATCAGTTTGATATATCTCATACCCTAAAGAATATTGTCTCAGTTTCATTAAAAAGGCCTATTTTATCAGTGTACTAGGGAATTGAGTGAATATGAGGGATGTAATAAATATTATATGCTGGGGAAGTGATTTAAATAAGTATTTATGTTCACATATATTATATTTATCTCTTTTATAAATCTTATTTTTTACATAAATGGATTTAAGCTGATTTAATAGCTTTTTAAAACACTAGCTAGATTACTAACTTCTAATAACTAGTTTTACTAAAACTAATGTAAAACCATTTTTGTAAACTCAAAATGAGCTCTGTCAGTTCTTGTGGTCCATTTACAGGCCTACCTTCCCATATAAATCTCCAGAAAAAAAAAATTTGTTTTGTTCGTACCACCTTTTTCTATCCTCCTCTGCACAGGGTTTCCCTTAACCAAAACTGCCAAAAATCCCCAAATTCACCCAAAACTCCTTAAAAATTTCAAGAACCTAAGAAAAATATCTAAATAATTTTTTTTTCTACATTAAGGATGGAAAAACCCTCTGCAAGTTTCAAGAATCCTCTTGTTGAAATAGATCGAACTACTCTCCTTAGTTTCACGGTTTGGCTGCCCAGAAGTGTGGTAGTAGGTTTCCGCGGTGCAAAATCTGAACCCTAAATGGCACCAGATATAAATGTGTTAGGGGAGAGGAAATTACATGTATGAAATATCTTTGTTTGCTTCCCACTGATCACTCTTGTCCTTTGCAAAATTTCCTAGAAGAAACCATTATTTTGCCCAATCCGAGAAGGCTCTGTGTGAACGAATTAAAATTTCAGAATTGTTTAAGTAGAATTATAGAACTAAAGTGTTCAGGTCTACACACCAGACTTTGGACATCACACGCTTCAAGACTACTAATATCCCCTCGAAGTATCTTGGTGCTCTACTTATAGACTCTGCACTCAAACATTCTTCTTGGACGGATATTCTTTCCAAAATTGAGCTCTGTCTCTCTTAGTGGACCCTATGCTCTCTCAACCTAGGTGGATGTCTTTTTCTCATCAAATATTTTATGCAAGCTACGCCCCTCTATATTTTCTCTGTGCTAGTTGCCCCTAAATGGGTACTCAAATCTATCAGATATTTGCAACGCACCTTCCTCTAGAAAGGGCACAAAGACTCACATAATTGGTCCTTAGTAAAATGGGACACTGTTTGTCGTACCAAGATTGATGGGGGACTTACTCTTCGGGGTACGACTCGGAATAATGAGAGTATAAGTGCTAAAGTTTGGTCGAACTGGATCACTAAAAATAGAAGCCTTTGGCCCTAGTTATAGAACAAAAAATATGCCACCAATTGTCTTGCTCAGAGTCTCATTAGATAATCACGTGACATAAATGGTACTCTCATATGGAACATGGATAGCTCTCAACATTATCTTGTCCAGTAGCACAGTTTTTGGTAGATTCGTGATGGTTCCTTAGCCAATTTTGGATTGACACTTGGAACCAACTCCCATGCTTGGAGTCTGCGCATAGTATTCATCCCTATCAGGATACCTTTTTTTCTTCCCCATCATGAAAAATTCAACACTTTTTGGGTTCAGAACACAACAATATTTTCGTGATTGGTTGACCCATGATAGATGGCATCTGCTCCAGTAACAGGTTTATACCGACACACTACGGGAGGAAATTCAAAAAAGACTCATCAGAACCAGGCATGGTCCCAATATTATCGAATGGGAATACAATCCCAAAGGTATGTTATCCATAAAAGAAGCATACCATCTTTCCATCAATCACCCCAATAAGCAACCAAAAATTTGTTGGGAAAAACTTTGGGGGTAAAATATTTGACTAAAGTGACTATTTTTCTCTGGATTGTGTTACATAATAGTTTTATCACATGATATAATATCCTCAAGCGAGCGGTCATTGGACCCTCATGATTTAATCTCTGTAAAGAACAAGAGGAAACCATGGATCACCTTCTAGAGTAGTGCTCCTTCTCCAGTGAACTCTAGGACAAGATTGCCTCCATTTGCAAGAGAACTGGCCATTGTAGGGGGGACATTTTGGAAACCATCAAGCATTGGCACAACCCTCCCTATCACAATCCTCTACTCAACATGATTTGGAAACTTATCCCAGGTTTCATCATCTAGAATATCTGGAAGGAACAAAACCTCAGGATATTTGAAGGCAGAGATAATCTCATGGAAAGAGTATGGAAATCCTATGAACAACACATCAAGGAAACCACAATACTACACAAGTCGCATGAACAGGATATACAGGTAATGCCCATGGAAAAAACCATCTTGGAAAATTGGCTAATTTCGCCTCTTCAGGATTCCATTAATCCTACGACACAAGCTCCACACTCCTCCAATCCCCAACTTTGGAAAGGCCTGCCCCATGAATTCTTGAAACTCAACTTTGATGGGGCCTCTAAAGGAAATCCTGGAAAATTTTTCTATGGGGGGTTCTTCATATCTACTACCAGTCAGACTCTTCATGTTTTTATGGTAGGATAGGGATTGGAAGCAACAATGCAGCTAAATTAATAGGTCTTCTCCAAGGAATATGCATCACCTTCAATCAGGATCACTTTCCACTCATCATGGAGGGGGGACTAGGAGATCATCCTCAAAATGACCATCAAGTTGCAAAAGGGTTCTAGTTGCACCAAGGTTTCTCCAAGCTAGAAATTGGATTATGATATACAACAACTCTCTCTTATTCTTTCTCAACCTGCAACCATTACCTTTCGGCACGTTCAACGTGAAGCCAAATCTCTCGTAGATAAACTATCCAATTGGGAAGTTTCTTCAACATCCTTTCTACAATATTTCTCCGTTGAAGAGACTCCTAAATCCACTCTCAAGCAATATTGCATTCGAATTTATGAGAAAGACATAACCCCGAATGCAGGTGACTCATTGTCACATGGACAACAAGGAGTGACCATCAGGACACACAGTTGTCCCCCGACGCCACTCCTTTGACAGCATCCCACTCATCCATTAATAGCCACAGGATTGAATCCATTCTGAATGGTGTGATATCCAAGCTCATGATGGGAGGCGATCCCCCTGTCGTCATTTGGTACCCTGCATTCGATCGCAATGTTAATTCCATTTTAATGGTTTCTCAATAGGTGTTCCCCTTCCTTAATGGATTCCTGCTCATTGTTTTACCTTTCATTTACTTGACCCTAATCATTCTTGTTGAAACTAGCTATCATGCAATTTTGGAGGCAAAGGAAAAACACCACAGTCTTCAGCCTCCCGTTCTCAGTCTATCTGTTGACATACAAGAGCTTCACAACTTTGCACTGCCAATCGAATGAACCATGTCACACATATTTCAAGCTATGCCCAAACAAGGTCGAGGATGCCAAGGCAACGTTAATGAGATTTCTGTAAGATTCACCGTTTAGGCTACCACTGAAGGTTACGATTTGGAAATTCCTGACTCTCTCTGTCAATTATTTGACGACAGGGAAGAGGAATTCACAGGATCTCACACAGCGAAAAATTGGACAATTGAACATAGGAACAATAATTGGGTCGTCAAAAATATTTTATCCATGCTTCTCTTTCATCCCACTAGCCCCCATCTTAACCCTCTGTCTCCTTTCATGAATCCTTCAATATCTCCCTCCGTAGACCCCTCAACTTCTCCTATGGATATCAAAAATCCCCCCCCCCCCATCCCCAATGAAACATGCCCAGCACCTGGAAATGAAAATCCACCATCAACATTGCAGATGATTAGAGAAAAACAAAGCCTCCTTCAGGTAAGAAAAGTCTGTCCAACAGTGAGGAGGAGGCCATTAGTAATGACGCGACCAACAATGATGGAGGAAGTCCAAGAAAACACGATGGTTAGGCTTCTGTCAACCCACTTGTTTCCAGAACGAAGAGCCAAACAAATTCCCATGTAGGATTCGACTACATGGTTCCAATAGATGAGGAGCCACCCTCCAAGCCATAGTCCAGGTTTATGGTTCATGTACTCTCTCTTTTTTATTGGGTCTCTTGGGGTTCAAACTCCCCTTCTTATTACAACAATTTTTTTTTCTTCATTTTTTCGTACACAAACTCTATATATTTTGTGTTACAATGATCTGTTTTCCCTCTCATAGGGAGGATCATTTCGTCTGTAAAAGTTTGAATTCCCCTCAGGGGAAGGATGTTACTCCTTTTTTGCTACTTTCTTCTTGTAGAGTTGATACTCTGAATTGTATTTTTTATTGTACTATTACTTTATTTCAATAGACTAGTTTCTAAATTTACAAAAAAAAACATTGTATGGAAGATTTATCATATTGTTCTTTAACTCATTGTGTAATATCAATTATTCTTCTTCTTTATATTTCTCTTGTGCAATCTAAGTGAAGACTATTTTTGTCCCATGATCTCCCTGTTAGAATCTAATATATCAGAACTCAATACTTTTTTTTATTATATTGTTGTAGAGAGTCAAAATACACCAGAGAGGGTTGTCAAAAGATAAGGGATATCAATGGCTCTTCTATAACAAATTCACTTCACTAGATCACTAAAAAACACATAGTAAGCTAAGGAGAAAAAATGTGACATATGATTTTCCACCACCACAACAACACTAGGTACAACTATTGTCATAAATATGCAATAAACCTTGTGAATGGAGCTGAGTACTCGACTCTTGAAACAAAATATGAGGGCCACATCTCCCAAGCATGGAATTTTCTCAAGCAAACTCTCCATATAAATCAATAATCAAAATAGCCAACTTGAGTAAATGTGTTATATGTTATTTAAATAGACTTGGAGGACCCCCAAAAACAAATAACAAATACCATGAGGAAATGAAAACCACTTTCCCTCCCAATGATCAAATAACCTCTAACTCCTTGGAAGAGATCTAATCAAAGATGCATTGAATTTTCCCCACTCCTCCATAAAATATGCAAGTGCTCTTTCCTTGGTCACCAACAACCACAAAAGTATGAATTCTACCTCATTGGACAAAATATTCATCATTACAACTCATAACCACCTCAAGCGAGGTTAGATCTAAGCTCGAAAAGAAGAGTTCCAACTTCTTCCCTTAAATCATGGAATTTCCCTATTTTATGTAAATCGTCCAAATTTGGACCAAACTCAACCTGAGTGATTCTTTATCCTTTTGACCAATTAATAACAATAATAAAATCCCTTGGGACATATTTCATACCGATTTTTGTTCCCAATCCATAAGTGGACAAACATGTCTTTAAATAAATTTTCACAATTTTTACTAAGCAATTTTTATTGTAATATTAATTAATTCGAATATCAAAATAATTTCCACTTAAACCCATAGATAAAAATCTAATGAGTAAGTGGAGTGGCTCCATATGCTTCTAGAAAGGGGACATGACATATTCCTCTTCACTACATATAATGTTCGATATACATTTTATGAGCAATGGTGACTCCTACTTCAAAAATATTCGTGGATCCCCTCATATTTATGATAACATTCAAACATCTTCTAAAATATAAGAACGTTTAAAACTTAATATTCGTGGATCGTCTCATATTTATGATAACATTCAAACATCTTCTAAAATATAAGAAGGTTTAAAACTTTGAGGATGCTTACTTTGAGGTTAAAACCATGCATAAGGGAAAACTAATTAAGGATAAGGTTATCGTGATGTTCTCATTCATCAAATTCATTATCTTTTTATCTTAAACATTGAACATTGTCTCCCTAACTTTGGGTGAAAGCCTTAGTGTTCTTATTTTAAAAAATGGTGACCAAAACGAATCTTTCGAATTGTAGGACTATAATCATTAATCCTCTTTAGCTATGATGTACATAAATATTTTGGTTGGAAGATTGCATTTTATTAAAATTCTAGACGAAGAGGGATAATAATCAAATTGGTTTTGAAGCTATATTTCAACCTTATATCACATTATTAATGTTTGGAGTTTTGTAGATGACTGTTCAAATAATAAAATTAATCTCATTTTTTATTGATGTTGACTTTAAGAAAGAAATTGAAATAGTACCTATAAATAACTTATGGAATATTCATGATATTGGAAAATCTAATTTTTTTTTAAAGTTGAATGCTACTGCGATAAAGTTCTACATGAACCAACCATTCACATCATTGTATTATATTCAAGTGTTTCACACCAAGCAACCTTTATCGCTCGTATTGGTCACGAGATGGGTGTGTAAAGGTAGAGAATTGAAAGTTAGGATTCCTATAAAACCATTATCAAATCACATTATAAAACACGTACAATTGATATATTACACAACAATAATATGATTACATATTTTTCGAAGAGAAAAATGTCTTTAATGATTTAAGAAAACAAAACAAAAATATAAAGTAATTGTAATCCACGTCATGTATTAGTACCCAAAATTTGGGTGAAGCTCCAAGTTATCATAGTCTTAGTAGCTATATACACTTTGGGATGTCTTGGTTTCTCTAAACATGTGCTTGGGATTTATTTCATTTTTGGTTCCAAGTGTTGTGAAACTTGGCCTCTTACAGTAATTTGTCTCACACAAGTTTTTTATATTGTTTCTTTTTGTATATCGGTGGTGGAGTATTTATTGTGCTCATCCAATCTTTTTGAAATTTTTGTTTCACTCATTCCTTTATGACAAGCAAAAACTTTTTGGGACCCAATAAGAAGGTAGGTAAGCCATTTGAGCAATTTCAACACCGGATCTGATTAGGAAGCTATTAGGGAAAAAAGCACGATACACGGAACACCCAGAAAAGTATCTAAATGCTAAATCATGGGTGGTGGTGGTTTAGATGGTCTACTCGTAGCTGCGAAGAAAGTGTTGTTTCGTGGTCCCTCTAGTTCATAGAGAACTAGTATCTACTAACTATATCTGGGCTCAATCTATTATTCTACTTCTCCTATATAAGTCTAAGCTTGATATACCAAATCTATGTGACCGGAATAATAAGAATTGCTAAGGGCGTAGAAGCAACATATTATATGTGACTACTTATAAACCCTATGGTGCATCAAATACCTATTTATATTTGGTAAAAATCATTCCTTTATGGGAATTCTTAAATACAAAATTAGGAAGGACTAGAAAGTAGCCTTGTAATGAAAGAGGAAATCATATAAGATTTGTACACACTATTAATAAATTACGATGATGTGTAATCTAGAACACTAGATATTCCCTTTCAAATATACCCATAATGTCTTAATTGTGTTAATTAATAAAACCATACTAATTATATTAATTATGTTAAAGATGGTAATTATGTTAATTAGGATTAGACTACAATATAGGTGTCTCTCCAAGATTGTAATATTGATGTATGGTATAATAAACTATTATTCTCTTTAGTAAACCAATGACTCAACTCATTCAGAAAAAACCCTCATGTTTGATTGAATGTCTTCTTTGCCTTTTCGGTTTTAACATCTATTATTTTATACTTGATAAAAGTTACTAATATAGTATATTTAGTGTTTATAAGAAGATATATACTTCATTTATCTCCATCATATAGTGTACAACCATGTTCTCATTATAGCTTGTGAATACTATTGATGCTTCATTCTGTAATCCCTCTTAATTTTTGCAAATGTCACAAAAAAACACCAAATTTCTCATCTACTATCCTAAGCATTTCTACTTAACTCTAACTTTGAGTTCACTATACATTTTGTCCTTGTCCTTGAATAAAGGGCCAATTGATACCAATATTGAACTAGTCAACTCGTAAAAGGGGACCTACTAGGATGATGGAATCAAGATATTCTTAAATGTTGCCTCCAACATACATTCATTGTTCTCCTCAACATTTGTGAATAAGTTTCATTTCTTTGGAGTGATACCAGCTTCGTTTAAGTCAAGATTATTTGATGGTTACATGGCATGGTTTATATTATGAAAAGCGACCAGTAAAAAACAAATGACAAACAAGGAAAAGCTTATGAATTAATGATCACCATGGTTATGAAGAGTGTTTGAATTAATGTATGCATGTAAATAAAACAACTGTTATACATTTCATAATGTGAATAGTTGGGATTTTATGCCTTGTTGATTGGTCATTGTAAAGTTTGGTTAAGTCATTTCTTCAGTTCTTATGGTTCAATACCATAAGATGTGCTAGATGAATTTATGAAAAAAACGTTGTCTAGGTATTTGAACTTGCAGCTAAGGAGGTGGTGCAATTAAGACTCTGACTTGAAAGGATTTGGTTCAGCTCATTGAAAGAATAACGTATTTAATGAGTTATTTGTCCACCGTTGATTCGAGACATGGTAAGTGCTACGTGGCATGCATGGTAGAGATTAACGGAGTGAGCTAGCTGTGGAGCAAAACTCCCTCCATCGGACGGAGGAGGAGCAAAGTCAACGCTAACTTTGCTCTTCCTCCGTCCAATGAGGGAGGATTGCTCCACAGCTAGCTTACTCCGAGATTAACAACCCGATTTTCAAGCTTTCAACTATGCTTTCATTTCAGGCGTGTGGTGGCAATTTTGTGATGAATGGGATAATTTATAATATTAATAGGTTATATTTCAAGCTATGCACACGTTTCAAGAAATACAAGGAGAATGAATATTTTATAAGTTTGGAATGATTAGTGGTCCTCGTTTTTTAATGACTTTTTCTTTTATGTTGCTAGACTCTTTTAAGTTTTAAATGATTTAACGTTCCCATTTCTTGATAGTTACCTTGGATTGAAGCTTCATGACACTTGTCTCATCAATAATTTCTGCAAAGAATTTTTTTTTTCAAAGTCTTAAAGAATCGGTTGTGTAACTATTTATCGGAAAAGAAAGTATAAAGAAGAGTTCCATTGAGAAGAGGAGGTTATTGATCCGTATGCTATGGTGTGCTAAGAGAATGATTTTATGAGCATCTAATTCTGCATTTAAAATTATAGGCTATATCTTAACATCTGAGTTTTCTATGATAGCATGACTCTTTGCTAAGTGTTAAATTGGTGATTGTGAATTGATGAATGTTGTGAAAGGTATCTTTCCTTTTATTTTCTATTGATGTTTTAAAGGCTTTTTGTAATTTTTTGTTGATTGATAGTTTTGGTTGTAGTCAGCCATTCCAGCTATATTCATTTTGATAGATTCATTTAGTGGTTTGTGAAACACTTATCAGTTGTGAGAGGTCAAAATCCTGGTCCTTTGAAGTGTAATTTTGAAGCCGTCGTTAATAAAGAAACTATTTGTTGCCATATTTATTTTCTTCTTTATTTTTTCTTTATTATACTTGTGACAGTTGAACAGATGTTAATTTAGTTTTCTTGTAAATTATATAAACCAGCATAGATCCAAATCGTAGGCTCTATCAAGCGTCGAGAGGGATCAAATCTCTCGAGGTGCAAACCTCTTCTTAAGTACTCCACAGAAGGAGCTATCAGCACATCTCGCCCATACATGGTTTTTAAAACATGTGCAAGGCCCTCCTGAAACCATGGGTTGTTTAGGAGGCCTTGCACATGGTCTTAAAACCATTTGCAAGGCCCTCCTAAACCATTTACAATAAAACCATGGGTTTTTTAGGAGGCCTTGCACATGGTTTTAAAACCATTTGCAAGGCCCTCCTAAACCATGTACAATAAATTTGTGGGTTGTTTAAAAGGCCTTGCACATGGTTTTAAAACCATGTGCAAGGCAAACATTTTTTTTGCAATAATTCAATTTTTTATTTTTTATTATTTTGTCATGTAGGAACATTACAACATCTCCTCCACATTGTGTTGATTTTCTAACGAATAATTGAATTTTTATTTTTTTATTTTTTATTAGGAAGGAACATTACAACATCTCCCCCATATTAGGTTGTTTTTGTGGCAGACATTTATTTTGGAGGATAATTAAAATTTTTATTTTTTATTAATTTGTTAGTAACAAATGTTACAACATCTCTCCCATACTAGGCAATATTATTTTGGGCCAACATAATATCAACAAACAGTACAAGATCTCCCTCCTCATGACAAACGTTATGATACTGGGTTGTAAAGCACCTCTCCACGCAATGATTGTATCTATTGTTTACATCATAACTACATATGTGTTTAAAATAAATTAGTTGTACATATTTATATAGGTTATAAACATTGTTTTAATTAATATTAGTTTATTTTATGTGATTTCTACATTTGTTGTCTTATTTGCATTATAAAACAAAAGAAAACTAAAAAGATCTGCATACCACAACTCCCCTAAGATTTACATGAGGGTGGTTATTTTTGTATTTTATTTGAAGGCTATAAACATAGGGTGTACATTCTGGTTCTTCATAGCTTTCCCAATTGTGAGGCCTCAAATATTTGATTTGAAACACATAATTTCCAACATCAACAAACAACACCTAAATCAATTAGTGATTTTGGTTAACATAACTATGAAAATGAACAACACAAGTCTATTCTTAGTCCTATGGATGGTGTGCATAAACACACACACTTTTAAGCCCCTATTTACCGAGAATTCATTTGATTAATGTTCTTTCATCTGGGGTTAAAAAAAGTGTACATGTATTTTACTCCTATTTTTGGTAGGAAGGTTTTCATGTACCCCAAGAGGGTAGCATAAACCATTCTTATAGTCTTGATTAAAAGCAAAGATCTCGGCTAGATAAGGGAGATTCATTGAGGGTCTATGTTTTTGGTAGTAACTTCAATTTTTTGGTCATGTCATGCCATCACTATTGTTAGTGAATTGCTAATAGAGGGCATGCATATTCCAAGAGGGATTTAACATTGTTAGGGAAGACAACAATTTTTTCTCTTAATGTCCTATGGTAGACCCAATTATTGTATCATGCCATCGATACTTATTTTAAAATATGAAAAACATATCTCATCTCAATGACCATAAATACATACATAGAGCTCATAACTAGGATCAATACCATTCTTATATTCATATGCCTTTTTAATAACACACTAATTACCTACATGTAACTCACAACCAAGAATTTCATAACCTTATTATAATGTGCTTGAAATTTTTCACATTACCAATTAGTATTTAAACCCATAATCCATGGAAATGCACATGCATGCATGCTAATCCTTTTACTACTAATAGGTGAACTTTGGGGTCTTACCCATTTCATGCATCCTAACACAAATATAATGTCAGTACTTATTTAATTAGAATCGATATAAGTGTATATACACCATTGGTTGAAGGAAAATAGAGTTGGCTCTATTAAATTGAGCACATAGATATGTAGACCAACACACAACTCATAAGATAAATCATACAATTTACTCAGCAATTGAAGAATGAAACAGTGCAAAAATGGCTTGCAACTATGAATTCTTTCATTAATCAAAAGTAATTAGATAATTAATTACAATGAAGTACAATGGTTAAATAGCATCATGCAATTCGAATCCATGTGAGGAAATTCGAATTGGTTTGACTCTACTTGACTGAATGGTTAACTTACCTTGTCTAAATCATTATCGGAGTTCAAAATCCAAGCTCTAGTGTCTAAGTCATTGTTAACTACTCTAACTAACTGAGGTAGGTGAGTAAATGCACCTCACCTAGATGCATCCATGCAATCCTAGCGCTAACTAAATAGAACTGAATGTAACAGACTAGAACTGAATGTAACTGACTCCTAACTGAGCTTGACTAGTCACCAACTGAATTCAACTGAAGGATATTAAGTCCTAAATTGTAGGGATTGATCTAGGAGGCTCCTAAACTGATGCATGCAAGTTCAATCAGTGGCAGTAGGCCTCAATTAGTGTTCCCCACACTTTAGTAACTGGAACATATGCCCCAATTAGGCCAAGTGGACCCAATGGTGCTAGTGACTAAAAATAGACAGAAAAGACTCAGTATTTAGAGATACTCCTGATTTAGACATAATTGACCAAAATGGACAAGGGAGGATTATAATCCTAACACCCCCCCTGAATGCTAACTTGGAAAATTCATGGGCCCTATTAACTAAGACCATAGGTCACCCATTACAACAAGTAAAGTAACTTCTCAATACAAGGAGCTGGAGAAAAAACCACATGGGAAAAAATTCCCCCCTCTAACTAAGCAAATAGAATCAGGATTCAAGTTTGAAAAACTTGAAATAAGTTACTGCAACCTTCATCTCTTTGATGTAGTGAAGCAGCATGCATGATGTTCTATGCACAGGTATCCTGGGGCCTGGCATGTAGACTTCTCCATCTTCTCTCAAAATGATGATGGAAGGAAGGAGGAATGTAACCTTTGCCCCTTTCTGGATGGAGAGGTGTATGATCCACTCTATTCTTTTGACGGCAGTGTAACTTATCAGACCTTGCCATGTAGCATCTCACAGGGAGTTTGTTTCATCTCTCTGAAGGAGGTGAGATTGCATGACATAGCGCAAGGGTCTTTGTCTTCTGACTGTCAAATGGATTTCCATTCAACTTCCTAGCTTCCCACTTGGGAGTAGGGACTCGATCTGGATCTGAATCATGCTGAATCTCAATCTCATAAACTGATACATCTGGTTTTGCAATACTAGTGGAAACTACAAAAGAAGTAAATGGAATGTTTTTACCTTCCCTGTCAAGTGGCAGTTGAGAGTGCATGGGTTCTGAAAATGGCATGAAGTGTGATAACTCATATGCCTTGGAGGCATGATTTGCAACACCCTTCTCTATGATGTTCCCATTAGAGATATATGTGATCTCCATTGAGTCAGGACCAAATATCACTCGCTTTGGAGAGCCAGTATGATTCATCTGGTATACAAATAACAGATTTGCAGCTAAGGAGGGAACATAAAGCGTATCTCTAAACTTTCCATGTTCAAGCTTGATAGAACCCTTCCCATTTGGCTTGAATTTGACTGTTATTTCCCATCTGAATACTAGGACCATCAAAACAGTGCAAGGAAGAGAATGATTCTCTGGATGCAACCATATGATTGGAAGCTCTAGAATCAATGAGGAAGGCATGTGTTGTTGAGCATCTACCCTTCAGTGCATGGCATGTCTCTTCATTTTATTCTGTTTCTTCTCTATGGTTAGCCTTCCTTGTGCTAGAAGGTACAATAATGTTATGTTTCTTCAGAATAAGAGCCATATCATCAATTGTTCTTCTCATACAAAATCTTTTTGGATGAAAGCCCCTTCCACAGTAAGAACAGAGGGTCTTTCCTTTTCCATTCTTCTTGCTTCTATTTGAACCTGGAGGCTCATTTGACTACTCATTCTCGATAAGAGACTCATCCTTTTTCTTCCCTTTATCATTTTCTACCTTAGGTCCTCCTGCAACAAGTGCTTGATCTCTGGAAGATTGAATTATCCCCGTCTGGATCAACTTTTCATGCTCTTGAGTGAGAGATTCAATGAAGGAATTAAGAGTAGGAATCCTCCAATTTGGAGTAGTGAGATTTAGTGAATGGAATGTTGATACAAATACTAAGTAGTTTGCACTGATTTTTGAGAGAATGGAAAGGATGAGTTGATCATTCTCCTTCTCAACCTTGCACAACTTCAACTAGAACACTAGATGCTTGAATTTGGTGAAGAAGTCATTTAGTGTTTTGAAATAAGGAAGCAAGATTATCCCAAAAATCCTTGGGAGTCTTCAATCCATTGATATGGAAGAGAATATCTTGAGATATTGTAAGGTACAAGCATCCATATGCTTCATCAAGCCTATTCTAGTACTTTTCTTTGTCAACGTAAAGAACTGGCTCTGCCTTTGTCTATTTTGTGAGTCTTAAGAGTCTTTTCGAGCGTAGCTGCATCTCCATGTCCTCCTTCGACTGGTGGTAGTTGAAAGGAGTGAGAAGCTCCATTGTAGGAGCCATTTAGAATGTAGTGAAGGAGACTAATTTGTTGTAGCGAATGCAATAAAGGAGACTGATTTGCTTGTAGTGAACGTAGTGAAGAAGACTGATAAACATGTAAATCACACAATCAAACAGACAAAATAAGGTCGACAGTCTGCACTTTTGGAATTTTCATCACACCCAGCATAGTTGATCAAGCAAGCTTGATCAACAATTCCTTTACTTGGGATATTAAGTGGTAAATTCTCCACTTCTGGTGCAGTACTGGAAGGAGCAATTTTGCTCAAAAAATTTGTTTTAATCCAAGTATGAATTTGTAGTAGGAGAAGTGCCTTGTCATGCCAAGGCTCTGATACCATATTAAATTGAGCACATAGATTTGTGGACCAACACACAACTCACAAGATAGTTCATACAATTTACTCGGCAATTGAAGAATGAAATAGCGCAAAAATGGCTTGCAACTGTGAATGCTTTGATTAATCAAAATTAATTAGATAATTAATTACAATGAAGTACAATGGCTAAATAGCCTCATTCAATTCGAATCCATGTGAGGAAATTCAAATTGGTTTGACTCTACTTGACTGAATGGTTAACTGACTTTGTCTAAATCATTATCGGAGTTCATCAGAGTTCAAAATACAAGCTCTAGTGTCTAATTCAGTGTTAACTAGTCTAACTAACTAAGACATGTGAGTAAATGCACCTCACCTTCATTCAGCCATGCAATCCTAGCACTAACTGAGTAGAACTGAATGTAACTGACTCCTAATTGAGCTTGACTAGTCACCAACTCAACTCAACTAATGGAGGTTGGTATCGGCACTTTTAGTAGCTCCTAATTTGTAGGGATTGATCTAGGAGGATCCTAAATTGATGCATGCAAGTGCAATCAGTGGTCGTTGTCCTCAATTAGTGTTCCCCACACTTTAGTGACTGGTACATGTGCCCCAATTAGGCCAAGTGGACCCAATGGTGCTAGTGACTAAAAATAGACTAAAATGACTCCAGATTTAGACATAATTGACCAAATGGGACAAGGGAGGATTATAATCCTAAGAGACTCCACTTTGTCCTTGTGATTCTTCTCTTATCTTACCTCAGTTGGATATAGAATTATGGTTTTTTATAGGAAAGAACCTCCTTGACTTATGGGTTCCTCCATAATGGTTTAGCATAAGAACATCATGTGGGAAGGATATTCCAACTCGTCGGGGTCCATCCTCCTACACCTTTGACTCTAAAGATGTACACTTGCATTCTCTGAGAGAAATCAAGAAATGTTCCTCCTATTCCATTGAGAGTTCATCACCTTCTATTGATTTTTCTATGGAGAAGGCAATAAATACCATGGATATTATACTAAACGAAAATTAGGTGGAGCAAGAATATGAATATATCAAAGACACACTTAGAAAGATGATAAGGATACCAAATGCTTGTTCTTTCATCTCTATTAACCATAAGATAAATTCTCTATTTATGTTAACAAGTACATTTTTTCCAAGAGCTAATAACTTAATCCAATTATTATCTCAATTGAGAATTTCCTCATTATAAAAAAAATTATAAAACATATCCCACCCACCACAACATAAACATTCCTTTTTTTTTTGAATGAATTGAATGATAAGTTAAAATTAAAATTAATTTATTTTGAATTCCATAAACCATAAACCCTTGAGCATTTTTATTTTCAAGTGTGTCTTGACCTGAATTTCAACATAAATGTTATTTCTTTTCTCAATAAATTAAAAGGTCAAATATAAAGTGAACCAATCTGACAACCAATAAAAAAAAACCCCTTTATTAATATTCCAAAATGAAGAGAAATAAAATTTCAATATTTATTGAATACTAACAAATTAGGTACCCTAATGCTACACCTACACCTTCAATATATAATGACTTCCTACACTTGTACATTAATTACTAACTTCCAATTATTCGAATCTTCATCCTAGACTTGTACATTAATTAACTAACGTCCAACTCATGGTATAAAATCTTCTATACCTTCAATACTTCAATATGTAATGACATCCCACCCCTTGATAGGATCATATAAAATATATGCTAATTAATTAACTCCCAAATATATTCACATTGAATCTTCCATACATAGAGTATTAGATCTTCCATACATACAATGTACATGCATAGATGGCGGCTGACGCGTGATGCGATCACTTTTCTGAGTGCATATTGATCACCTGCACATTTAGTGGATACTTACAGTTTTCATTGATCAATAGCATCGGAATTTTTTCAGATAATTATTAATCAACCTGTTCATAATAATAATTACTATAGTTTCAATTTGATCTCAGCGCCTTGAATTCAAACAACAAACAATGAACCAGCCACAGCACTCATTACATGCTGGTTAATTTTCCTGTATTTTAAATGTTTTTCTCTTCTTGTATTGCTGCAATCTCACTCCCTCTTGTTTACACTTAAAATTCTATGTAGCAATGAATGATAATGACATAAACATTAATCAACTCTATTTACCCATCAAAATTCTATGCACCAAAGAATGATAATGACATAAACATTAATCAATTCTATTTACCCATCATCAGTGATAAATAAATACATTGATGGTCCATTCATAGTGATAGAACTTTTTGCGCTGAGAGGCGCTCTACAGCCCAGGATGGGGGAGATCTTGTAACGTTATGTAACGTTAACGTTATTTTTATTAATAAAAAATAATTTTTTTATTATAGGCCAAAATAAATGTCCGCCAGAAAAAAAACCTAATATGGGGGAGATGTTGTAATCTTCCTACCTAACAAAACAATAAAAAAGTAAAAACTTAATTATCGGTAAAAATATGGGTGAGAAAAAAAACACAATATGGGGGAGATGTTGTAATGTTTTCACTTAACAAAATAATAAAAAATGTTGGCCTCGCACATGGTTTTAAAACCATAAACTATGTGCATGGTTTTAAAACCATAGTTTTATGCACATGGTTGGTTTTATGAACCATGTGCATAAAACTATGGTTTTAAAACCAACCATGTGCATAAAACTATGGTTTTAAAACCATGCACATGGTTTATGGTTTTAAAACCATGTGCAAGGCCTTCTAAACAACCCATCATTTTATTGTAACCATGTGCATAAAACTATGGTTTATGGTTTTAAAACCATGTGCAAGGCCTTCTAAACAACCCATCATTTTATTGTAACCATGTGCATAAAACTATGGTTTATGGTTTTAAAACCATGTGCAAGGCCTTCTAAACAACCTATCGTTTTATTGTACATGGTTTAGGAGGGCCTTGCACATGGTTTAAAAACCATGTGCAAGGCCTCCTAAACAACCCATAGTTTTATTGTACATGGTTTAGGAGGGCCTTGCAAATGGTTTTGAGACCATGTGCAAGGCCTCCTAAACAACCCATGGTTGTAGGAGGGCCTTGCATATGGTTTTAAAACCATGTATGGGAAAATGTTGTAATGTTAGTTCCTAACAAAATAAAAAATAATAAAAAATATTATATGTGGGCCATAAATAATATTAAATATTATATGTGGACCTTAAATAAAAAGATGTGTTTTTTGGTTTGAATCAAATCAATGGATACCTACGAAGAGATTTGATCCCTCTCAACGCTTAATAGAGCCTAGGATTTGGATCTACGCTGGTTTATGAAAAAGTGATAATTATGGTCCCTTCATTGAGAGGGTGCGTTCATCCTGACAGAATTATTTTGTGAACAATATCAATATGTATTCTTGGTATAGTCTTTGTTTGTTTGGGTATTATGATGTGGCGCGTCCTGTAATAAATAATGCATGGGCATTTTCAACACGGTGCATCTCGTTGGCTTTATGTTTATCCATTGGGTTTCGAAGCCATTCTGAAATATGTTAAGGTTATGTACGAGAATTCAAGAATTTATATAACTGAGAAGATTCTCTACGGAGTTTTGTAATTCTTTCATTTTTGTGCTTAATTTTTGGATTTTGAAAAATTTTAACCAATTTTTTTCAAAATCTTAAGGAAAATCCTACTTGAAACATGTAATTTTTAAGACTATTCTTAAAATAAATCTTAAAGAAAAACCTACTTAAAACATGTAATTTTTAGAATGTTCTTAAAATAAATACACGAGAAGTTGTAATAATTCTTTAATTTTTCTGGTTTGATGATTATATATTTTTGAGGTTCAATGTTTCAATAAAATAAATACACTGGTACTTGGAAGTTGATTGGAAGTTACCAAATCAGCAGAAATGTAATTAGCCAACCCCAAGAAAAATTGAATGTAAAAGATGAATAAATGATGTTTTATTATGGTCAAGAAATTCGACTCCAAAAATATTAATGAATGTTAATTGTGAGTCAGAACGCAACCGAACAAGAGTGGATTGGGACTGCTGGTGCTCGACCTGGCCGTCAAGTATCTCCAACGATGGGGGTATTATTATACACAAATATTCGGGCTACATGTCGGCGGTCACTCCTAAAAATATTAATGAACGTTAATGTTGACGCAAGGTTATATTAGAAAGGCATATTAATGATATGTGGTGCATATTTATTATTAGCTTTTTTTTATGGACGGAAAAAAATTTAAATTAAAATTTGATACATAAACATATAAAATTACATTTATCAGATGGCGCAATATCACTAATTGCCCATACTCTCAAAATAGTTCGTCATAATTGATCAAACTGTATCCAGCTGATCTACATTTTGATATTCAAAAATATCATCACCATGTATCAAACATGTATAAAAAATATACAGACCTCCTATCACTTTCAAAGTCTTTAAAATCTCATACAGAAACATAGACAATCATAATAAACCAAAAGCATATTGTTTATACAAATATAACAGCCCTTCATACCCTGGCCATATCAAAACATAAAATATTTCAAATCAAAATCCTTCAAAATAAACACCTTCAACCCGCTAACAAAACTGCCCTCATAACCTTTCAAAAAATCTGATATGTATCAATTCGATCATTCCCATGAAACTCAGAAATATGCCAATAACCATTCCGAACTTTTGCTCCAACACTGGCTAATTCATCAGCTTTAGTGTTTCTCTCTCGATAGATATGCTTGAAATCTGCATCCTCAAACATATCACTTAATCTCATGACTTCATGAAATATCTGAGAAAGCTTAAGATTATGAATTTTGAATTTGCCTGTTACCCAGTTAATAACCAAGTTAATAACCAACAAGGAATCACCAAACACCAGGATTTTCGAAATCTGATTACCCAAAGCAAACGAAAGAAGTAATTTAAGTGCACAAATCTTAGCAAAGTTGTTAGTACATATGCCCAAACCAGCTTTAAATGTAAAGTAATGATCATCCTTTATATAGAGAATTTCAGCAAAGTTGTTAGTACCTATGCCCAAACCAGCGTTAAATGTAAAGTAATGATCATCTTTTATATAGAGAATACCCCTAGCCCCACCTAAATGTGGATCTGTGGATCTCCAGCAGTTGAACCATCAAAATACCCCCATGGATTTGTTTTGTCAATATTCTCCGCAATAATATTTATGATCTTTAGAACATCATTTTCCCGTGGATAAGTATTGAGTACCCCCATGCAATAGGAAGATACCTATGTGGAGAAGTCGAAAAGTAATCATCAAAACAACTTTACCTTATCATTTAAAAACTAGTTCTTCAAACATGATAAAATCAAATCACCAATCCACAAATTTTTAAAATTTAACGTAAACTCTATCTCCTCCCAAAGAGCCTTAGTAAATGAACACTCTACCCCAAGATGATAGTTAAATTCAGCAACCAATTTGCATAACTAACATTTGCCAAGTCCCTCCCATCCTTTTTTACGAAGAACATCCCATGTACGTGAAAATAAGAACCAACAAAAGATTTTGGACTTAAGGGGTCACTTAAGCTTCCAAATCAATTTCCAACACCAAGAAATTTCCAACTCATTTTTATCCAAAATCAATTGCAAATAACTAGCTTTAAATACTTATTATTAACTGCCCAAAGGCAAAGTAGTAAATTCGATTTTATTTGAGTTATAATTAGTTGCCCAACTTTAAATTTTTTATCATAAAGTTTTATAACTTTATTGTAATGTTCCGTACCATATATATATATATTAAATTGAATTTTATAAAAAATAAAAAAAATATTTTTATTTATAAAAAATGTAAATTTTATTTCTATTGATTAATACCTATTAATTAGTTTAAAAATGTAATTATTAATATGAAATTAATTTTAAAATTATAAAAAAAATCTAAAAATAACCATTTTTTGATTAATATTAGTTTAAATAATGAAATGTAATTATCAATCAACATTTTTAATGTTAAATGTCTAATCTTGCTCAATTGAATTTTATATTAAATTATTATTTTAATATTATTATTAAATTATTTATATACTATTAATTCTAAAATAAAATTTCCATATTCAAGACTAATTTACTATTAACATTTATTTTATTTAAAAAAATGGTTACACTTTTTCTTGACGTTCGGTTGAGTGACATTAACTTCTCTTCAACCCGCATTATGTTTAATTTTTATCATGTAACATTAACTTCTCTTCAACCCGGATTATGTTTAATTTTGGACTAAACTTTCTATCCGACCATTTGCACCGATCGGACGACCAACAACACGTAATGTGAAAGCTCACGCGAGCCAAGTCCTCCGATCGGTGCAAATGGTCGGGTAAAAAGTTTACTCCTTTAATTTTTATCATGTTGATTAAGTTTAGTAATCTCCATGAGATAAATTGCCCTGTTCTTACGTTGCTTTGGTTATTAAGACGCTAAAAAGCTTGGAAAGGAATCCCATCCTTGAATGTGACTTTTCTTCTTTATGTCTTGAAATATAGGTATAAATCTTATAAAGGATGAAAGGAATCCACTTTAGTACACCGCCTTTGGATTTCCTTATAAAGAAGTGAATGAAGTTTACTAAGTTTAGATTTGTAGTTTTTAATAATCTTCACTTGGATAGTTAAAGTGAAGAGTTTTTTAATTATTTAGAAGGTATTGTTCATGTTTAAATGGATGCTCTACAATAAGATGAAATAATAATTTGTAAGTGGTCTCTGTGAATGTGGCTTTGTGGAAAAGGAAAATAAATTGCAGCTAATGCATTGTGGAATCACAACCTCTTATGTTGGATAAAATACTAAAAACATCAACATTTTTTTGTGGTCTTAGCCCCAAGGTTCAGGTGAACCACATATATTGGTGTCCCTCTAATATTTGTACTCTATGTGTTTCATTTCTTCTTTATCTAATTGGTCATGATGAATGTAATTGTTTATATGTTATGTGTGGTCACCATCAAAAGAGTATGATGTGTAGCAAGAGAAATGTGTACGTGTGCTTTCTTTTTAGTCTATAAGATAATCTTATAGTGAGACACAACTTAAATTTTAGCTATATGTTGTTTACGGAATAAAGATTATTACCAACTATTCAATTTTATTCAATGTGAATCGAGATGACTACAATGTCATGCATATGATCGTCATTATGTTATGAACATTTAAATGATATATTAATTATATACAATAAATTATTAATTACTAAGGTGAAAGGCTGTAACCCCTCACTATGCATTCTCAAGCCTTCTAAAGGCGAGCCTGATTTTAATAATTAATCATCATCTATCAATATATTATTATTTTATTCTCAATCATGGAATACGTACTCGCTTCTTAATTCCACAAACACACTTGGTTGTTCCATTTGGTATCAGAGCGGATTCGCTCCTCCTAAGTTGAGCTCAGATTTGACTCCCTCAAACCCTATCATTTTCTCATGATCCCAACCCTCTAACGCACACATCCTCTTCTGCCCATACTCATCTCACATCTTCCCCCATATCTGCACAATCCAAACCTCATCATCCTTCCTCGACGCAACATTCCCTCCTCTCCTACCCGCACTACTATCCACATCATCCACAGCTTCGACATCTCCACCCTCCCGCGCTTCCTTCTATTCCACCCTTCTCCACACTCCCATATCCCCTCACTGCATACCCTTCTTCCTACCTTCCTACGTGCTCAAGCATCTGCTCCTCCCTTCCATGCTCGACCACCTGCTCCCCTCGACTCCTCTACCCCCACGAAAACACCCAAACCTATGCTCCCTCATCTCCATCCTCCTCTCTTCCATCGCAGCCACAACGCCCCATATCCTTTGCATTTTTCCACTTTGTTTCCCCTTGCTTCTCTATGCAACAACCCACTACTCCCATACACAACTCCTCCTTCACTAGGTTCTCCTTGGATACTCCATTTCATGCTCCTCTCTGCGACCTACAACCACTGCATCCCTCTTTCCAATTTCTCCCTCGACCCTACTCCCTGCACCTACATATACACACACCTTAGCCTGCCAACTTCACACGTCTCCCTGCTCCCACCCATCTCTCTCCTTGCCTCCATCCTCCCTTCACTCTTCATTTCCTCTAGTACATTAAGCCCTACCAAAAAAAACTTCAAAAAAAAGTTAATAATATATATATATATATATATATAATTTCATTATTATTTACGATATATATTTTAACTTTATAAATAACATATATAATAATCTTATTATTTTATTACTATCTTAGTTTAATAATAATAATCATTTTATTATTATCTTAGTTTAATAATAACATGAGTGGGCCTAATGGTTAAGAGCATGCGTTTCCTCTTAGGAGGTCACAGGTTCAAATCCAGAGAGGGGTAGTGTATGTACACCTCTATAGACTTTAGCAGTTAAATCACTGCACAGAGGGGGGTCCCTTGTCCCACAAACAAGGGGGTCTCATACACCAAATTGGTGTCTCGCTTGGCAGTGACCTTAAAAATAGGTTATTATTATTATTATTATTATAACAATAACAATTATAATTAATATTAATAAATTAATTATCTCAAATACTTTAAGTGTCTTTAACTCTCCATAAGGAAAAAATAGCGTCCAAATACACACCTCCACATACTCGGACCAAAACCATGGCGGAACTAAAGAACCAAATCGAGAAATTGGAGAAGGACATCAAGGTCGTCGTCACTAACCAAAAATCCTGAAGGAAGAAATGAAAAATAAAAATTTACAGTGATTAAGAATAAATAAAAGGCAAAATTGTTATGGTACTAGAAAGAAGGATAGATGAAAAACTGGATGTCATGAATGAGAAGCAAAAAGACTTGGATGACAAAATGAGTACCATGAATCAAGACATAAACACCATAACACAAAACGTTAGCACCATGATGCAGAACCATAATACACTAATGGAGGTGTTACAAAAACTAAAGCGTCGTACAAACCATGCCAGCATTCCAGACATGTTAGATGCCTCATCTTACATTTCTACATAGGAAACACTCGCCAAGAATCAAGAAGATATACAAAAAGAAATGAAGATTAACAATGTGATGCTTAAACAAGAGATATAAACAAAAGTACTATCAGATATGGAGGCATGATTAAAGAACAAAATAGACGCTATCATTAAGATAATAGAGAAGGAAAAGGATAAAAATCACCGCAAACAATGAAGCAGTTCAATTATGTTGGTTGCTCATCTAGTAGCTTTGAGCCACCATCAAACCATAAAGCAAAAAAACAACCAATATCATCCTTACATAGTTTAACCACCTAAGGAAATAATAGAGTTGTCGAAATACAATGGACTTGAAGACCAATGTGTTGCTTGGTTAAACAAAGTGTAGGAGTACTTTGACATCTACAATAATCAATATGATGAAGAGAAGGTGAAATATGCGACAATGAATATTGAAGCGTATGCCTATAATTGGTACATGTGGTGGAAGGGAGACAATTTTTCCTCAACCTAGAACTTGTACAAAAATGTTTTTTCTTAATGGTTTCAAGGAATCGGAGAAGATGAATTTTTTAGGAAGCTTACAAGATTACAGGAGGAAGGAAGCGCCAAGGAATTCACACATTAGTGGGAATCCATGTAAACACGAGTATTTGGGTATCTGACAAACAAAGACTTGAAACCTATTTAGGAGGTCTTAAACCATACCTCCAAAAAGAATTAAAGATGCATGACATACCGAATGTAGAAGTGGAAAGAGATAAAGCAAAAGTAGCAGAACGTAAATTGGAAGAAATAAAAACAAGAGGTGATAACAATTATCGACAAGAAAACGAAACACAATGTAGGTATTGTGGAAATAATTGGTCACTTGGTCATCAATGCCACAAAACTCAATCATATGCCTATGATATTGAAAAAAGGTCAAAAACATCTGACAATTACTCTGATAATAGAAAAAAGAAGAAAAACATATGTCGTCGATGTAGTGATGACTAGATCCGAGGCCATAAATGTAGGGACCGTCAGATAGTACATTGCAAAATCATCAATGGAAAGGAAGCACCAATATCCACAAAAGAAATCTTGTCCGATTCTATTACTAATGCAGAAACAAAGTGAAAGACGACATAAAAAAAATCAAGCTTTGAGGACAAAGCTTTACCAATTGGAAGGCAATGTTATGAATATTTAAATGATATATTAATTATAAACAATAAATTATTAATTACTAAGGTGAAAGGGCATAACCCTTCACTATGAATGATCAAGCCTTATAAAGGAGAGCCTCATTGTAATACATAATCATCATCTATCAATATATTATTATTTTATTCTCAATGATGGAAGATGGGCTCACTTCTTAATTCCACAACCAGACTCGGTTGTTCCACATTGCAAAAATAATGATTCATTATGATGCAAAATAGAAGTTCGATTGATGTATTTATCATGACATGTTGGCATGATATCCATAATTATTATCATAAGGAATTACCAACCCCAAAATGTATCCTAAATAAGAAAAAGGTAGAGAGAGAAAAACAAAAATGAGAAAGAAAAAGAGAATATTATGGTAATTTTACAATAACGTTTTATCTCGAAGTCAGACAGGGGAGCTATTGGTACCGTTGGAAATGTCTCATCGAGGGATACAACTTTTGTGTTTTGAGCTTTGCAAGATTCCTCATAGTTTGTCCAGGGAATCCATTTCTATAAATATGAGCATGAGGAATCTCAAAAGGCATATTTTCAAAGATGCTTTTCACAAAGAATATTTGAAAAGATGCTTTTCGAGATTCTTCATGCCCGTATTTACAAAATGCACACCCCAGCTAAGCCGTGAGGAATCTCGCAAATCTCAAAACACAAACGTTGTATCCCTCGATGAGACCTTTCCAACAGTACCTAGAGTGCCCCAATATGACTTTGAGATCAAATGTTATCACAAAAATACTGTAAGATTATTTGTTTCTCTCTCATTTTTGTTTTTCTCTTTCTACCTTTTTCTTATTTAGGATACATTGTAGAAGAGGGTATAATTTTATGATGTTATTTATCTGATTCATATGCGTATACCTACTTTCTTGATAGAAATTTTGGCTTATCCATCATTATCTTCATGAGTCTCTTAAGGAAGGTATGAGTCTTTACATTAAGAGGAACTACGGTTTTACTAATAATTGAGAAGTAACCTTATTTAAATAACTTTGTTTACCTAAAGATTAATGGGTTACATCTTGATGCTAAATTATAACTAAAGATCATTGCATGCCTTGTGTTAAATCCATTATAATGTTGCAGTGAAATAAAGAGTGATGTGAAGATTTGGAACATTACTCATAATAAACTTGCATTTATTTGAAATAATTACCTTAGGGTAATGATTATGCCCAAGTAGATAGTTGTGAATGGAAAAGGTTGTATTACATCATTAGCTGATAACATTATATCATCATTGGGACTAACATATATGATTAAAGCATATAGTTAAAAAAAATAGAAGGAAAAGAGGAGATTGGGTTTGTTAGAAATTGTATCAGAGCTAGGATCTAAACACTTGGGCCTAATGGACACACCTTCATACAAGTATGTTGTAAATTTTGTAATTTGAATATGAGATTTTATGTTTACTTATTGGCACGCATGCTATAGAAAGGACATTATTCAATATTATGATTAGAAAAGTATATAAACTAGGTTGCTTAGAAACATGTGCTAGAATGCGTGTAAGAAATTCTATATAGAGTTAAAATGCAAAAGTAAATGTATGAAGAGTGAGATTGTTTCTGGATATTGACAAGGTGATATGTTTAAGGACATACTTATTCTATTTCATATGAATAATGATGCATAACGTGCAATTTTATGTCTAAACCGTTGAAATTTTTTCTAGAAGAGTTTAGTGCATAGTGAGTTTATCTATGCTAAATTACTAATGGATACATGATGTAGTTAAACTAGTAATTAATTAAAAAGTTTCAATGAAAACTAAGTTAAAACTTATCATTAACATATTGAAAGCGAAATTTAATGAGTAACATATGCAAGCAGAAGTAACTAATACAGAACTGTCAACATGACAAGTTAGACTATAAGGACATGACCTTGATTTCATGTAGATTATGTACGATAACTGCACAAGGATTATGCATAAAGATAGATATCATTGCGTCTAGATTGTGCATTCTATCAATTATTGGTGTTTAAATGCATCAAGGAAGAAACTTGTTGATATGTAATTTATACAAATATTTAAAATTACATTGAAAAAACAAAACCTGATGTGGATACCCTTTAAAAAAATTTGTTAATGTAATGTACAGGTACATTTGTTAACAAGAAGCTTCACCCAAATGAAGCAAAGGTAATGCAAATTGGTAATGTCAATTCAATCTTGTATAAAGTAAGGTTCCAATTTTGCTTAAGGTGCAAGACAAAGAAAAGTAGCTACGACTAAACTATCAATAAAATAATGCATTGATATTTTACAAAAGTACATCTTGTTGCATCAATATTTTATGAGCATCCAATTAGGAATTTGTTATTATATAGTTTACTTTATGCGATTATGACACAAATAATATTTGGCAAGAAATTTGTGAGTACAACGTGTAGGTACCCATGGTTGCAAGGCACATCATCAAACAAAAATCGAAAGATAATTGAAAGATAAATCTTGGAATGGAAAAAGGAAACATCTAGAATAAATGTGATTCTTTGATTATTATTAAATGTTAGCAAGATGTTATAATCGATTAAATAATTGCATTTATGGAAAAATATAGTTTAGATAACTTGATATGCCAATAATATACTTTTTAAGAAGCTTTGAAAACTTCTATTGAAGTATTTGTGTATCGTAACTATAGTATTTATTAGAATGATCAGCTATGCATAAGGCATATCTGTGATAAGAAAATTGATTCATAAAATATTTGAATGGTTTGTACATGCATAAATACTAGAAGTATCAAGCTAACCAAAGTGACAATGTGTTGTTTAAACATGGTGGATGCGTAATCTTGTTACTTATGTCTTGGAAGACTTAGATCAATATGCCTTAATGTTGAGCGGCTAAGCTATGAAGTATCAAGATTGTTGAGTTACCATGTTGATATGGTGTGGAGATGGAAGGCTCTCTAACAATGATTATGATTATGATATTTCATGCCTTCAATGTTACTTTTAAATGATATTAAATGTATGTCATAGTAACTAACAGTCCTCTGAGATTATTGCAGGCAATGAACTATGGTAGTTTCAATAAGACCATAACTATAGAATTGAATATGAATATATGAAAGCTACAATCAATTAAAACAAATTGCAACTAAAGTCTAATTAGACAAAGAGTAACAAAATTTTTGAGTAGATCACAGGGGAATCCCTGGGTTATAAGGCTCTAATTTCTAAGAAATTGTTTTTTACACTAGACAGATCCTTTTAAGACAAAGTATACATGATTAACCAATTCATGAAGAGGAAGAAGAAAAATGGATATTTAAATGTGATTAAGCAAGAGAAACTGAGTTTAGTGTTGAGCGTGTTGACTTTGGAGCACCTAAATTGATTAGTCTGATTATACATAATTGTGTGATGTAATAAGACTTGAAACTGAGACTTAATTTTCAAAATAAACAAATTGAAATGTTTTTTTGTAAGATGTAGTAAAATTCATATTAACAAAGGTAAACAAACATATTACATAGTACCATAATCATGCTATGGGGGCCTAAGACTATTGGGCCACCTTCCTAGTCTTTCAAAAAAACAGTAGTTCTCGACTGGTTTTTTCAAAAATAGAAAAAAACCCTTCCTAGAGCTATATCCCCCGACCGACATATTACATAAAAGGTAATTAAGATTGTGAATTGACATGAAAAAAAAACATTTGTATATCAGAGAGATCCAAAAAAACTGAAACTTACAGATAGAACAGGGAATGGTGGTGGAGAGTTTAGGAGGTAGCTTTCCCATCCATTTCTTCTAGAGCTTCCTCCAAAATGGGACAAGGTCCATATTCATCATCATGCAATGGGTATGGTTCGATGGTCGGTTTCAACTCTAGAATAGGTTGTGCTACTATGACACAATTGGGGTCCTCACAGACATGTTTCATGTATTGGAAGCTAGCTGTCACCCACATCATTGGTCGGGTGTTTTCCTAGTGTTCTTGCATGGGGGAAGTGGACCCTTCTACTGCTATAGACATCTCACCATTGGTGCCATGTTGATCCACATTCCTACCTCCTTCCATCTCTTCGTCATTGCGGGCAATGATATAGTTTCGTTAACTAAATTTTGCTTCCAGGTTATCTAAATGCTCTTCGATTTGGTTGAGGAAGGTCCTTATGATATACACCATATCTCTTGCTCCATTCCATTTATTTGGAAAATCCTCCATAGGAATCCCCATCACATTCTGGATCATCCAGTAGTGGTTTATTTTTCCACCATTTCTCCCTGAATCCAGATGCTCAAAGATGACGCAAGACTCCCAGTCATCGATCATGCACCTTACCGATATTAAATTTTCTCCTGGATCCACCTTGACTAGAGCTACCTCTTCTCAGAGTGCCTCATTGTCTTGGAATTTTTGCTTGTTGTTAGCTTGCTTGGTTGTCAAGGGAGATGAATAAAAACACTAGGGAGATGAATGTGCTGAAAATATTGAGGTCGACGTGCACGATATTTCTTCTAGTCTGCTTCATTAAGCCATGGTATGACACGCACAGGTGCTAACTATGCATTTAATGTGTCTTGCGCATCATGACTCTTCGAATCTACAATCATAGAAGCGATTAGACATCCCAAATTCCCATGGGATTTGTTGGAATCTCGCCACCTTGTGTATTTAATTCCTTCATTCTTCCCTCCACTTTGATCCTAGCGCCATTTCCATGTGTCCCTTGCGACAGGTGGCCTATGTGATTAGCTTGTGTGTCACCCACATTTAGGAAAATAAATTGAAATATTAACATGAATGAGAAGGAAATATTTTACGAGCAAAGGAACAACTCTTGAATTTGGAAAAGATTATGAATTAAGTAGAGTTGCTATGAAGCACCCTAGAGAGGGGTTAAGCTCTGAAATTTTTGACAAATTAGTACATATATGGCAGAGAGTACCATTGTGAAGCGTTAGGCTTTGTTGAGCGCTCTATGATATCAAAGTTCTAGGAAAAGAGATACCAATGAGCACCTAGAGGAGGTGTTGGGCTCTTAAGCAAAACTTCCACAGAGAACCCAGGTGAGGTGTTAGGATCTTGTTGATTCCTTGGTTCTGTAGGTGTTGGAAAGGTGTCCAAGAAAAAAAACAGTGGATGAAAACCCAACCGAAGGCTTCAGATAATCCTACGCAAGTATTACCCTATCCTCGAGTTGTTTGGTGTGGTTAACAGCCACAGATATTTGGGCTTCGTTGGCACTCTGTGAGTCAATGGGTTTTGATCGAAAAGGATCAACCTTCCTATGAAGGAAAACAAGATATTGTATGTCTACAAAACAACAGATCTACCTAGAAGGGAATCTAAGCTTAAGTTAGAACTATTCTAAGAAGGTGGCTTGCGTATGTGGAGGTTAACTTGATGTAGAAATAGATAAGTGAATTTATCAACTTAACAAAAATGTTAAAAGGTCAATTACATATCTTCCCAAGTTACTATTAATCAATTAACATTAATCAACAATGGATTGAGGGTTACATGCATTCAAGATCAACCTATAACTGATCTAAAAGAAGTATATTTACCATGTGCAAGGTAACTTGGTTCGAATTCAAATAAGTTATTTCATCAACTTAACAAAAATCCAAAGTTAATTTATTTAACTTATTACTTCAAATGTAATCAAGCAATTTAAATTACTAATAATAATTTAAAGATCAAGAATATCCAAGATTACCTTGTAACTCTTATGTTAATTGAAAAATTAACATGAATGATTGATTTAATAGTTTCTGTGAATCATTTGCAAAAATAGATAAATATTTTAATCAAATAAATTTAATTAAAATATAAGTACACAAAGATTCAAGAATTAAGAGAAATCCAAATCATAGACCAACGCGTTAATGATTGGCTGCAAAATCAACAATATTCATTGAAAAATGAGGTGAAGAAATCAAACATCATCAAAGAAATTTGATAATTTACCCAAAGAAGATGTTGAAAGAAACTAACTTTGATTCATTATTATACAAGAAATTACATTATTACAAGTGAAACAGTGCTTCTCTAGTCCTTTCTTGACGATGATCTTCCTTGGCAGTAGCGTCTCCTATTCTCTATCTTCAAACGATTGAAACTCAGAAAATTACAGAGCTTTGAAAGAGAAATATTTTTCGGATATGTCAAGTGCTTTCCCCCTTGTCTCAGAATGATGAGGTCGAATTTATAATAGTGAAGAGCAGTGAAAATGATGGCATCAAATCCCTAGATGTCTTGTTCTTTCAACTATGAACAAACAGTCGGAATAAATTTCTGAAAAATTTACCTTTGTTCGGTCACATTTTTCTCCCAAACTGTGGACATATTTGGAAAATTATCCACAATTAGGGGTAAATGAGCCCGTTTGGGAAGTGGGTTTTCAACTATTTGAGATAATTCATCATGGTTTTCTCAAAATACTCCATGCAAAAACATGACTTCTACAAGTGCGTGATCCATTTTTAAAACTTTATCATTCACGGCAACAATAGATTAGGGTGTAGTGAAATACTATGCATTAACATTGTAAACAATATGATATATTAAAGTCAATTATACAAATGAATTATTAATATTGTCTTTCAAAAAATATATTGAATAAAATTTAAACAATAATAATAATCTTACCAACAAGAAAAGTTAATTATTCATTGTAAAATATAATACTTTGCTTAATGAAAAGTTAATGACTCTTTCCATGGTTTAAAAGTATGTTTTTTTCTTAGGATTCAATTTAATTACACATAACAAGGCCTTCAAATTATAAATTTTCCTAAAAGGAAAATTTCTATCAAATATTCAAGGCTAGTAAACTTCAGTAATCCTTTCACAGTTGAGAATTAAATGCACGGTTCCATTATTTTCTATACACCTTTTCAAGTCATAAATCAAAAAGATTAAAAAATAAGTGTTTAATCAAATTATTCGAACCCATCAGAATTCTTTTTAAATTATTGATTCAATGAAGTTCAAATCTGTTGCCAAGACTATTGAAATATTATATGAATTTAATTAGTCAAAATTGAAGCATGTAAATGACTCAAATAGGTTCAAATAAGGATAAGAAAGCATTAGACACAATAGTCAGAATCAAATGAAAAGATCTTAGAAATCCCCAAAAACTATTAAAATAAATTATCTTATGTTGTGAATACCAAGTCTAGGTGGGGAATGTGAAAGATAACACGTTAAGTTAAACACCGAGATTATGGAACCAACTGAAATGATAAAAACAAACTAAAATAAATAAAAAACAAATAAGTAAAATGAAAAAAATGCACATTCCACAATGCGGGTTGTAGGTTGTAGGTTGCGGAGAGAACAAACTCAACAAGTGACCAAAACATTCCACAATCTACAATCCACAATTGCGGGTTGCAGTTTGCGGAACATAAAACACATCGCAGAGTTAAAAACTTCCCGCAATCTGCGATTGCAGGTTGCGGGTTTTGGATGCGTAAAGTGCACTTATTTGAATAACCCTTTGTCATCTCCGTAATCAACATTTGTGGGTTGCGGGAACACACAACCCAATTTATTAACCCAGCTACTACCCCCAATGCGCAATTTGCGGGTTGCGGGATGAAAAGTTTAAAAATATTTACAATGCAATCCTGCAATCTGCAATTACGGAATGTGGGTTGCGGAGACACACTTTTTTGGAAAAATTAATTCCTTCTGCAACTTACCAAAACAAAGAAAAATGCATAAATTTTTGATAAAAATTTTAACTATATCAATCACGACAAAGACATAGAACCCATGATAAACAACATGGGAATCCCAAAATACTAAGGAACTTAAGCATCACCCTTTGCATATAAAAATTTGGGCTCTCATGTTTTGGATAAAACATGGGATCTGTTGTAACTACAACAAATGGTGATTGGCTAGGAAGAACCAGTTATCTCTGAATTATAGTATTGAAATCTAGGAATTAAGAATGAAAATCAAATGCTTTCACATGCTACATTTCAAATCATATGAATAGCTTTATCATTGAATCATATAGTATTGATTAGACTTCAAAGCTTCTAAAACATCAAAATCATTCCCATCATTATCCAAAACACTTTCTTAAAGATAAACTGATTTTTCAAAATAAATTATTTATAAGATGTAAGAATCAAGAACTTTACCGGGAATTAACCTTGGGAAATCAAGCTAATCATATAAGACATAGTATTAATAAATGACTCCAATACTACATGCAGGACCCTACTACCAGCTGGCATCTATAGCCACAACATGAATGCCTTTTAACCTCACCTCCAAGTGCTCTGGTCCCAATTTACTAATTTAGATACATAACTATATAGTTACTCAATTTACTAATAAGTAGGCAGCATCAAAAAACTCTCTACAAGTGTGGGATGGCAAAGTATTCTTAAACATTTATATATATAATATTTATGATTTGGAATCCCAAAACCACAGATGGAGCCACTGCAGCTCGCATGCATCCATAGCCTCGACAGGGATGTCTTTTAACCCATTTTACCTGATGGCTTATATCCCAAATAGCAAGTTTAAAGAAATCTGCAAACTATGTGTAATGTGCTAATATCGATTTGAGATTTCCTAGTACAATGAGGGAGTAGACTTAGAAACTCTTTAAGGGAAAGGATGGCATAAGGAATCTATAAATTACTAATATTTACAGATTGAAACTTCTTCCCGAAACTGATTCCTTTAAAAGTAACTAAATTCAAATTCATATGATCATGTTGAGTTAAAGATAAAGTTCTAAGGATAATGACGGAAAGATTCAAATAGACTTATTAGCACAATGTCTTATTGATTTTTTCACAATCAGAGATTAACTAATCAAAACATTTGATTTCTAGCAAGCACAAAAAATTTATAAAAATTTCCTTAATAGATAAGACTTTGAGACAGTAAAAGAGTGATAAGCTCCTTTATTTTAAAAGTGAAAATCATGAAAAACTCAAAACAAACCAGCAAGAAAAGAAAATGTAAAAATGATAAAATCAAACATATATACAAGTGGAACAAAAAGTAAGTCAAAATCCCACAATTATATCACTCACTAAAAGAAAAACTAGTGATTAAGAATTTTGTTTTTAATAGATGATGAGATATGAGATTTAATTAGGTCTTTATTACAGACAAAAGAAGCCTAAATTAAAATGTAAAATAACTGCAAAAATAAGCCTCGAGATTTGTTTCATGTGAAAAGAAAGATTTGTTTGTTGTTTTTGTAAAATTGAAGGAATTTGTTATGGTAAAGAGAATAACTATATCAATTCATATATGAAAATGTCTTGAATCTGTAAATTGAATTGATTATAATAAAACTCTTAAAATAAATTTATTCTCCTTCAGTTGAAGAATTACGATCAACATTGTTGCTTCACATAAAGTTATTTAGGACAATAGGGCCTCATTTATTAAAAAATTACGTACAAAAAGAAACAAAACTAAATTGTGTCCAATTTGCAGCAACAAAATATGTAACCCCCCCCCTTTAAGTGGATATCTGGAAAAGATAAAAATTCATGAGTAATGAAGATGTTCTGATTTTAATTACTTTATCTCTTGTCGAAATATTCTTGCTCTTAAAACTTGGACAATAATTAATTCAAAACGTTTCATGAAAAGATCATTATAATTTAAAACTAAAGACATAAATCAAACATGAAAGCTGTGAACAAATAAAATAATCAGCGAGGGAATAAATAATAGAAAGTGGAAGAGAATAAAAATACTTCCCTGAATGTATCTGAAGAAGCGTCGTTTCCAACTTGCAATTGGTTTGTTGTCGCAAATATTTTATTTAAAAAACCAAAAGAGTAATCTAAATTATTAAACAAATGATAAAACTAATCTATTCTAGACCTATTCCTACTCTAATAAAAAAACTAAGTATAATCGAATTTCCAATGCAACCATGAAAGCATATGGAATCCTAGAAAAAGGAAGAAGTGAATAATCAAAAAACATGATATGAATGCTTGCAAATAAAAATAAAAAAGTATGCATTAAAGCAAGTAAGATGAAATTTATGTATCAATAAATAGAATGGAACCTTACCATCTTTATATAAAAATAAGGAAACATATTTCTACCATAGTGATGAAATCTTGCTAAGAACGATTTCTCAAGCCAATGAACAACCCAATCATGGTATGTACAATGAAAATCAAAAGAATGACATAAAGATTTCGAAAGATTTATGCAATGAAATGGATTATTTGAAAGAAAATAAACATTAGTATTATATGGATCCAAAACTTCTTCTTGAACAATTAGCTCCTTAGGAACGTTTTCTTGAATAAGATCCACAAAATCACATCCAATTTGTTAAAACTTATTATTGTAAAAATCATCATAAATTGGTTCATTAAAATGGAAATTCTCAAAGGGATGAAATTGCGTTTGAGTATTTACTTGAGAAAAACTAAAGATATGAGAATTTATAAATGTAGAACTAGTATCACTAACTTTCTCATAAGAATCTTCTCCATCAGGTAATTGATTGTAAGAAGAAAATGTTTCTTTATTGAATGATGGATCATAAAAGGAAAAATTCTGAAAATTATCATTAGAAATGATATTCATTTCCAGCAAAGAATAATGACAAGAATACGTAGATTGATGACAAGGATAAGAATCTTCTTGGACTTCTTTATGCATTTCATAATTAACTTGTACCTCTTTAAGATTTAACAATGGAGAATTAAAATATGAAATATATGATTGAATGCCATTGTTATCAAATAGATCATGATACATAGAAAAATATGAAGAGTATGTAATATCCATGTTCTAATTATAGATCAGAATATTAATCAATTCTGCAATTTTTAAATTAAAATTTTTGAATTACAAAATCTACCATTCAGTGCACTGACAGAGTAGGGAAATCAAGGTTTTAGGTAGGGAAATTTTGCATAGGTAGAGTGGGCAGAGGATATCAATCAATAGTGATTAAATATTTTGAAATGCATTCCCCTAAGAAATTTAGATATGGTATGATTGATATTTCGAAGTCCCCGCCGCAGAAACTTACTTTCATGTTGCTGAGTCACCAAACTATGAAACTAGGGAATATAAATCCAATTTTCGACCAGTGGCTTAGAAAATTTGCAGAGATGATATTCAGTCATAAAATAATGTTCTAAACATTTTATAACAATTTGTAACAGCTCGTAATATTTTGGGGTCAATTTGGGAAAAATAGGTAGTTTTGGTCTAGAGAGACCTTGCGTAGTGGAAGGTTCCAAAAGGAAGTATTGTCACACTTAAAATGGGTTTTCGAGTTATTTATGGGAATATATTCTTGTTAGTGACCCACTGAAACTTAAAAATCAAATTTTTAGTTTACAGAACTCTGTTTATGCAAGAAATGGAAAAACTAGTTATTTAAAACTAACTTTCTAGCAAGGGTATGAATTTAAGCACACAAATTATTGCAGATTAATTTATGTACTGATATTAAATATGAAAGAGATAAATAAAACTCCATTGAGCATGCATAACCCATTCAATCACTCCCACAACTTCATATAATCTTGATTGCACTGAAATTCATCAAAATCCCCCCATATGTTGCAAAACAAGTTTTTAATGTGCAATAAGGAAGGTAAGATTTAATGATTGACATATTTCGACTTGAGTCAATGAAATAAAATATTTATAATATGTTCATATATCATAACTCGTATGATAATTTACCAATACAAAGGTGACTCCAAAATGATGAGCAGGAGGCTCGAATCCTCAGTGGAAGAGGGTTGTGAGCATAGGTGAAGAAGGGGATTCATTGGAGCTCAACTTGTAGGTGATGGAGGCTGAAATATACTTCTATAATGAGATTCATTGGGTGACCTTAGTGCTCCATAGACCTGCAATATATATAAAAGGGAATGGAAGAGAAAGGAGGATGGGTTTGGGGATCATCACCCAATGGTCTGAGGCACAACACTCAGAGAGTATGCTCACATAGCATAACCACAATATAAAAACATACAAAACTGAAGCAATGGTATCGAATTCACCTTTTATATACTTTTGGATGACCTTCTTAGTAAGTTGAGGCCAATGGTGACCTGTGAGAGCAAGTCAATGCCATGGGTGACCTAACCCTAGCCACAAAAGCGCTCCCTTTAAGAAATTAGGAAAGTAGGACCATGTGGAATTGTTTCCAAGTCCAAATCATCCTTCACAATTAGAAACTACACCCTCCCTTAGTCAAAAGATGCCTCTTTTGAGTTATGATAGCTTTTTGCTTTTCTTGGGTCATAAGGAAACTTTTTCTTTCCTTCAAAAATTTTATTTCTTTTCTCTTACAATGTTTCTAAGCTCCATAAGAGGAAACTGCCCCCTCCCCTTTGAAATAATTTCCTACTTTTACCTCTGTCTACTTTTTACCGCTTTTAGGTACTTTTCCCTTTTTTTCCTATGACATCTTTTGCCATAGTGTTTCCTCTTTCCTTCCTTGGCAAGTAGACTTTCCTAATGCGCCCCACCTGACAAGGAAGCTTATTTACACCTCATTAATTAGTATAAATCATTTAAATGGAAAATAAAACTTAGGTGCATGCCTTAATTAATTAATTATTACAAAATTTCCATAGGAAGAATAATTAATATCAAATTGAGACCCCCCTAGGAGTCCAGCATGGTCAATACTTTAATGGCCACTTTGAGGGGACATGACAGTCCTCCCCTCCCAAATATGCTTGTCCTCAAGAAGAAGCACCACATAGTGACGCAAATTTGTCCACCATGTTTCTACTGCACCACTTTGATCATAGCCATTTATCCAATACCATTTCCTTTAGGGAAATTTCCAACCCAGTTAAGGTAACTGAGTAGAGCTCTTGGATCCCACTTCCTCCTCTGTAAGGACCCAAATTTTTCTACCACCTTTTGAAATCTGTCATCCCTAAGAATGACTGGATCCCATTTTTTTATCTGCCTCCTTCCACCCATTAGTAAAAAACAGAATTTTATCATTGTAGAGGATGAAAATGAGGCTATGAAAATCATACCACCATACTAGAAGCTCATCTCTCCCCATGGAAAAATGAACATTTTTTAAATTCTCCCACCAGACATGGAATTCATCATCTATTATTTTTTGTTCAGGTGCAAAAAATCAACATTATGCTACTTGTTCCACCAAACCGACTCAAGTGGAACTTCCATGCATAGCCATACATGATGAATACATCAAATAGATGCCTCTGATGTTTCTTGTACACATAGAAAGGGAATAGTGAAATTTTCATACCACATGTCTGAACCATTAAGTCATCAATGGAATATGTGGGAGCCTGCTGCTCCTCCTGTGACATAAATAGGAAAAATCCCTTCACCCAATTTTCATCCCTATGTGTGTTAGCTGAACTAGGAGTGTGGACTGATTTATAGTGAAACAAATCTCTACAAAATGTCTCCACCAAAGGTGTGGATGCATCAAAACCATCATGGGATGGTCCAACACAAGGGATCGCTTCTAACTCTTCACTGAAAAGAGGACTCCTTCCATGAGAAAAGTCATCCTTTCTCGGGCAATGTCCATGTTCTTGGAACTCATCATCTGCATCCCAAAATTCCTCAAGCACAAAAATTTTAGAATGTACCTCATGTGCATGTGTATGGGAGGTATCCAATGCCTGCAAATTAAATATTTGCGGCTGCCCACATGTCATGACAATGTCATTCACACCAAAGAACTTATTGCAAAAATTAAACTCTTTACCTCCCACATCCTTTATTCCCAAGGTGTCTCTATCCACCCAATCAATGGATGAACAAGAACTTTTGTTTTCTGATCCATATGGTATGTGATCAGCCACCTCCTCTAGATTAGATTCTACCATCCATAAGGAGTTGTTAGAATTTGTCTCTTCCCAAGAATATGTGTCATACAACCCTTCACCACTGCAAGCAATTCTAATACATCTTTTATCCTCTATTTCTGCGATATTTTTATCTACCTAATCCCTAAATAGATGATCATATTTTCTTGTTGATTCACTTGAAATGTCCTCAGCCATATTTCCCATAGCTAAGAAATCCTCTATGTCATTTTGCATACCAACAGGTGCTTGGCCAAAATAATATTCATCGTGGCTCTTCACAAACATCTACAAATCTGCTCCTCCCTCATGGTTGTCCTCGACATGAGGTCCCTCCATTATACCCAAAACATTTCCTTCTATGAAACATGACAGGCGTGACACCTTCAAATAATTTTGAAGTTGACATATCTGTAACTTTGACTCTTGAAGGGATCTATGTGTGCTCTTCCAAATAAGTCATTAGTGATCTCCAACTTATTAGGGATCCTTTCTAATTCTTCTTCTTGCTTCTTGACTACACATTGATACCTTTCAACCATTATGAAGAGATGGTCTCTATCAGACAGTAGGCTCATATATATCTCCTTCATCTTGGCCATTCCTCCTTTCAGTGCTATGCACTCCTCCAAAAAGTATTCTCCTTCCATTTCTCCTCCAGAAGATTTCCAACAACATCCGTCCACCAAGGCATTGATGTAAACAAGGTTTTTCAAGGCTTCTTTAAGCTTTTCTCTGTCCTCCTTAAGTGGTCCACTCAAATTATGTGGCGAGCTATAGAAAGGAGAAAGTCGACAAAGTCGAATTGAATGAAGACTGACCTAGTCGATCGACCGACTAAGTCGATAGGCTGACTTAGTCGATCAGCCGACTAAGTCGGTCGACCAACTAAACTAGAAGATTAAGTCGACTAACTAAAAGTCGCGTCGGTTCACCGAACCGACAGGTAGTTATTTTGTAACTATTTGTAAATTGTATATATTAGGCTATTGAGCCAAATGAGAACTTAGTTCAGTTCTCTGCCTTGTATGAACTCATTGCAATAATATAATCTGTTTTTCTATCTGTTCTTGTCTCCTGTCTCTGATTTGTAGATATATATGTTTTAGTATGTATTATTGGTAACCTTATGTTATATGTGAGATTACAACATTGGTTCCATTGCCGGTAGTACATGTCTGACATATATGCTCACATATGATACCAAAACAGGAGATTAAGGACTGGTGGGATCGTAAAATTGTGAACTACTTGCAAAATTACGTAAGAAGGAACAGATTAACAGTTGCTGAAGCCAAAGCAAGATTTTTCATAGAGACGCATGAAAAATTTGTCGAATCAGTGCCACAACTCTTGAAGCAATTTTTGGATGAGAAATCCAGACGCAACTAAAGAACAGTAGTTGCTAGAAAAACTGATCCGAGGAGGCCGAACAAATTTGTTGGAGTGGTTTGAGAAAATCGCCGACGACTTCTGTGAGGAGCAAGCAGTCGAAGACAAAACTTCTGTGGAAACTATCAAAGAAAAATTTTACACAGATTTCACCGAACAATTTTTGTGTTCCCTATCGACCTTTCTATTCAAATTTTTGATAGAGAATGGAGCATGCCACATCGTGGAACCTCGTCCACCACTGTGCGAATAACCATCAAATACCAACTAGGTAGAGAAGCAGAGGAAGTGGGAGAAATTCATTGCAGAAAGGGAGTGGGAATACTTCCTAAGCAAATAAATCGAACTACCCGGGATCTCTAAAAGTGTCGAGTAGGCTATGGGGGGATAGCTGGTCATGTGTCGGAGGTAGAGTATAGTGGATCCTATTCATCCTAAACCGGATAACCGTCACCAGTAATGAAAATTCGACCAAAGAGGACCTCAAGAAAATAGTATTGTATGAAAGTATGTCGGACATTCAGAAACAAGAAAGGGACGAAAGACAAAAGAGAAGGGAAGCAAGACGTGAAAGAGCCGCAGGGCTGCATAGTGGAAAAAACCCTAGGGAGAACGACCACGAAGAGAATCCGCCAGAGTCAGGTCATGACCGACAGGAAGAGGGCATAGAGCAAGAGGTATCCCCTAAGGAGGAAGAAGTGTGGATAGAGTAGCCAGAAGCTCTCCAAATAACAGCTCCCAATGACGGGATAACCTTTTCCTCGACAAATCCACGTACTAGAATACATACTATTGTCAAATATGACCTCCGACTATGAGCTGGTGACTTCAGTATATGGAGCCGACTAGGCGATAAAACATAGACGGGTCGACACCTTATTATACGTTGATCGCTCGAAGGAAACTGGGTGATGTTTTAGGCGGCACCCTCCCTCCGGAGTATCCACTTGCTCTTACCGACACATGAAGGAGCACCCCCCCTCGCCAAGTACAGATTTAGAAGAAATCGAACAAGCAGACCTGTGCACACAAAGTTGCAGTGGACCATCGAAAGCCGAAGTAGACATCAACCGACTGCAAGTCGACGATGACTTGACGACAGACGGGAGCTCAAGATCCGTCGACCAAAATTTCGTAGCCCTGACTACATCAATAACCCCACCACTTTCACCACCACCCACACCTCCACCTCCGCCAACTTCTGAGAGTAGTGAAAGTGATTCAGACATGGGTCATGGATCAGCTCACATTCCTCTCTACGAGGGAGATGAAAACCCCTGATGACATTGGTTCGTTTGCGAGTCGACCTGGGAAGCAAACCAGGTAACAGATGAAGACCAAAAAATGGCACAGTTCACCGGATCCTTAAGGAAAATGGCCTTGACATGGTACATGACCTTTTCAGAAAGGAAACCCAAAGCGACAAAAGATGAGATTAAAGCGCAGTTCTTATCATTCTTCAAAACCCCATATGCCAAGCACCTGGCCGCCAAAAATCTTAAAACGACATCACAAAAGCCAGGGGAGACAGTCCGTGACTATGACAAACATTGGAAGGACCTACTAATCCAACTAGATTACGTTATTGATGAACAGTTACTAATTCAACGGTTCCTTGCAGGATTATCGTAGAAATTACACCGACATATCAGTCTGGAGACGTTCAAAACATATGAAGACGCACTAACAAAAGCTCTGCAGGTCGACATGGATGAAGACATACCTACTTACCTGACGGACCACAGATTAGAGGAATAACTTGAGAACGTGCAGAAGTATTTGAAGGAACTAACCCTCAAGAATCAGGAAATTTGGTGTACCAACTGCTCGACGGTTGGTCATTTGAAAGATAATTGTCGACACGAATATAGCTGACAAGACGTCCGCTTTGTACAAACCAAATCATTTCGCGACATTTGCCAAGAACACGGAGATCATTCTACGAAAGATTGTCCATTTAACATGAATAACAGAAAGGGTTCCTGGTGCACCATCTGTGAGACCAAAAGTCACAACACGGCCGACTGTCAATTAAATCTGAAGAACCGACAGAACTATCAGGTGGTCTACCAAACGAATGTAGTAGCGCAAAACAATAAGCAAAACAATACAAACAACTAGAACAGACAAAGATACGATGACTGACGATATGAGCGCCGGTACGACAACCGACATCAGGGTTATGGAGGAAGAGGTCGATTCCCTGGGAATCGCGACATACGAACGCGTTGACCCACCCGGTGCTTCACATGCTACAAAGAAGGTCACTGGTACGCAGATTGTACATACAAGGATAGAACCGATCTTAAATTCTATACACACTGTGGAGTAGGCAATCACTTCCTTAAGGATTGTCCTACTATGTTAGAGAAAATCAATACGAAGAAAAATGTTAATGTCTTGTCTTATGTACAAAAGCATGATGTACTAACTACTAAGAATTTACATATTGTTACTTGACAAGGCACAAAAACAGGGCCCAATAAACCCCAAATTAGCAAGATTAAAAACACAAATGTTTATCCCGACCCTATAAAGAAAAAACACACATATCAAGAGGCAACCCACATATTTCACGACATTGCACAACAAGAAGACCTTGTTAGCAGTCGACCTAACACAATACAGCAATTAATCTATCTCACTCAAACAGACAAATCCGTAGCCCAGTTCATTGATTCATTGCATCAAATAAAAATTACTAACCTCGAAAAACAAACTAAGAACACCTGTAGCCTAAAACAAAAATACAAAAACGATGTCGACCCACTTGTCGACCTAGAAATCGAAGGTTACCACGTCCGACAAGTAGTGCTTGAATTCAGGTCTCAGGTAAATATCATGACTCGGGATACATGGGAAAAGATGGGAAGACCTCGACTCTATGAGTCAGGTATTTACCTAAAACTCACCGACCAAGGCCTCATTGAACCCATTGGGGTTTGGAGAAATGTTGACACGACCATTAAAGGAATTTCGACCAAGTTTGATTTTGAAATTATTGACCCAAAAGAGGGATCTAGTTCATTCCCCACGCTAGTCGGTCAACCTTGGGGACGGAAGATGAAAGCCTCCATATCCTTAGACAAGGAACGAATCAAGCTAAAATGAAATGGTCAAAAATTCATTGTACCCATTCATCCATCCCAAGGAGAACCTTGGACATAACCTATTGATGAGGAAGTTGATGTCAGACAACTTTACCAGATCCACAACAATACAGACTACACAGAGCCGAACATCCATGGAGAACATTACTCAGGTAACCAAGACTCAATTGGTTATAACTCAGATGCTGAACTGTATGACTGGGAGATGGAAAATTATGAAACACAAGCAAGAGGGTGTTGGACTATACAAAAATTACAGAAAAAACACACCCGACAGTGCTTCATAGTATCCACTATCCCCAAAATCTTTGAAAAGAGAGTAAGGGAACTCCCTACCTTACAACCAAACAACTTGTACACTACACAACTACCCAGGTATAAGGAGAGGGAATCCCCAGTCATGCACATTGAACAAGTATCTAAAAATATTGGAGAACATGGTCGACTTCAAAGCTTAGTGGAAACGTTTACAGGTCGAGCACCTAGATGGTGGGATACTCATCAGACAAAACTACAAACCTGGACAACTACTTCGACTTTCTTTGTTGAACAGTTTGGTGGAAAAAAGTTAACCCAGGAAGCCCAAATCCCTATCTTTACCCAAGGTCAAAACCTAGGAGAACACATTAAGACTTGTGAAATGGAATGGAGAAGACTTGGCTACAAAGACGAGCGAGCCTGGCCCCATTTGTTCCCTTCAACCCTAGACGACTTACCCAATAAATGGTATAAGATGGAGGAAGCTATAGGAGAAACCTTCTTTTTGCATGAACTCAAGGAAATTTTTATCAAAGACTTCCAGTTTATACCTCAAAATAAAAAAATGACCGAGACAGCACAATAAATCAAATAATTTCTCCAACCGACCAAAAAACAACCCTCCCAGAACCATCAGATCAAGGTTTGTAATCATATACAAACCGAATCCATACCACAGGAGACCCGTTTACACTTAGAAAATGAACACATAGAAGGCAAGAGCTTCAGATGGAAAACTGACCATATTGAAACAACAAAACCTATCCATTCAATCCTGAAAGTCGAGACCACTGACAAACCAGATCTTGATAGAATGACTGCAACCGACTTTCCTGCTACATTCTCACAGTTCAAAGAAGGAAGTCGACCGATCAACAAAGCTAAAGCACCAGAGTGGCTAGATGCCAAAGTGAAAACTAAAGAGGTCGACATTTCAAATGACGACTGACCAAAAATAGCCAAGATTGGTGAGTACTGGAATGAACAACAGACCACCAAAATAGTGAACTTACTTAGGGAATTCCAAGATGTCTTTGCAAGGGACTATAAAGACTTAAAAGGGTTAGTACAGGAAATGGGAGAAATGAAAATTGATACTAAACCTAATGTCCGACCTGTCAAGAAACGACCTTATAAACTAGCTCACAAGTACAAGGAAATAGTTAAAAAGGAAATCGACAACATGTTAGCAGCAGGGATCATTTACCCTGTCGACCAGTCTGAATGGGAAAGTACCATGGTCGTACAACCCAAGAAACATGACCCGACAAGGTTAAGAATTTGTGTCGACTTTAGGGAGCTCAACAAAGTAACATTAACAGATCCATTCCCAACCCCCTATGCTGATGAAATCTTGAATGAAGTTGCAGGCCACGAATGCTACTCATTCACAGATGGATTCTTAGGATATAACCAAGTACCCATAGCAAAAGAAGATCAAAAGAAGACAACATTTGTCTGTGAATTTGGTTCCTTTGCTTACAGAGTTATGCATTTTGGGTTAAAGAATGCACCTGCAGTGTTTTCTCAAATTGTTGTCAAGACTTTCCAAGAATACATATATAAGACCATGGTAGTATACTTTGACGACTGGACTATATACTCCACCTTAAAAGATCACTGCAAATGGCTCCGACTCATGCTGGAGAGATGTCGACAGATTCAACTCTCCTTGAATATTAAGAAATGTATCTTTATGACTCCCATAGGCATACTCTTAGGCCATATTGTCTGTAAAGATGGTATCAAGGTCAACTTTGCCAAAATTAAAATCATCCTAGACCTGAAACCACCAATCAACCCCAAACAAGTCTGGGTATTACTCGGCCATACAGGATATTATAGAAAGTTCATAAGACACTATTCAGACATGACCTACCCTCTAGAAGAAATACTAAAGGAATATCAAGAGTTTAAGTGGACAGAGGAATGCCAAATATCCTTTGACAAATTGAAAAGGAAACTAGTCAAAGCCCCCATCCTAAAATTTCCAAACTGGTTGACCAAATTTAATGTGCATATTGATGCATCAGGAATAGCAATCGGAGCAATCCTGACTCAACTAGGGGATGATAGGATGGATTACCCTATAGTTTACAACAGTCAAAAATTAAATAAGGCTGAAAGGAACTATTCGACCACTGAAAGGGAAGCCCTAGGTATGGTCTTTGCCCTTAAAAAGTATCATCATTACCTTTTAGCCAACCCCTTCACATTTTATACCAACCATCAAGCCTTAAAGTACCTTATCAATAAACCACTTCATCATGGGAGAATTTGTCGCTGGCTACTTCTCTTTCAAAAATTCGAGTTTGAAGTCGTTGTCCGACCAAGAAAACTAAATGTTAGGCCCGACCATCTATCCCACATAGACACAGGAGAGGAACCGACCGGAGTCAATGATGACTTGCCAGACGCACATTTATTTCGCATAGAAGCAATGCCAGAAGAACTCGAAGAAATAGGTCAGTTCTTAGAGACAGGTCAGGCACCAGAAGGTCTGAACACTAAGAAAAAACAAATCTTATCTATGAAGGCTGCACCTGACAGCCTCATCAATGGATTTCTATACAAAATGGGGTTAGACGACATTCTCAGAAGGTGTGTACTCGACCATGAGTGAGACCAAATCATGCATGAAGCACACTATGGACCTATAGGAGGACATTTCCAAGCAGACACAACTGCAAAGAAAATCCAACAGTCAGGATTATGGTGGCCAACGATCCACATAGATTGCAAAAAATTTGTTAGTCGATGTGACAGATGTCAATGACTTGGTCGACCTCTACCGAGCACAGAAATACCCTTGATATCTATAAAACCTAGTCTCACATTTGAAATCTGGGCTATAGACTTCATAGGACCATTTCCTATCCCAGCCAAATGATCAGGTATAAGATATATTATCACGGTAGTAGAATATGTTACTAAATGGGTAGAAGCTGAACCCGTCGATACATGTTCAAGTGAGGTAGCCGCTAAGTTTATCTGCGAAAACATCATCACTAGATTCGGATGCCCACTCACATTGATTAGCAACCAAGGGACACACTTTATCAACAAAACTATCAAAAATTTGACCGACCAATTCCACATCGACCATCGACGGAGTATAGCGTATCACCCTCAGTCGAACGACGCGATTGAAGCTTTCAACAAAACATTGACAAAAGGGTTAACCAAAATATGCAGTACCGACAAGGATGACTGGGACGAGAAAATCCCTACGGTCCTCTGGGCATACAGGACAGCCTATAAATAGTCGACCGACCAAACCCCCTTTCAACTAGTCTACAGGCAAGAAGCAGTCGTCCCCCCTACATTTCCGACAGCAGACACCTATTATTGCACAACTATTACATGTCGATGTCAAACATGCAAGAAAGGACTGACTATTTCAACTTAGCAAGCTGGAAGAACATAGACTCATGGCTATACAACACCAAGAAATTCACAAGCAACAACAGAAAGCATGGCACGACTGCAACATCAAAAACAAAAACTTATCGGTTGGTGACCTTGACTTACTCTATAATAGTCAAGTCAAAGGAAAACCCAAGAAACTCCACACAGAATGGATGTGACCTTACCTTCTCGAAGAGATACACCCCAATGGTTCAGTTTGACTAAAAACATTGCAGGGCCTAGTATTTCGGAAGCTCGTTAATGGATCCCAACTCAAACGTTACAAAAACTGAAAAAAGATCATATAACAACCTTAACTGTCAATCAAAACCCATAAAAAGCTTAAAAAAAAAAACAATCCCCAAAATAAATACACCCCACACAAACACCATGACAAGAAATCCCTACTTCGACCACCGACATCATCATCTTTGACCGTCTTCATCGACCAGTCGGGTCGACCATTCTCAGCATCGACCCCAGCCGACGACCTTGGAAGTCCCATCGTGCATTTATGACCTTGAGCACCGAAAGCAATTCACCATTACTCCACACTCGTGTATTGCAGCTAGAATGTTAAGTCCGCCATTAATAGATCCATTCCCACACGCAGTCACACCATCGCCTATAAATACGGGACCATCGAAGGTTCATTCACCACACCCTTTACATATAGAGCACTCGCACATTCAGTCGACTAACAACCCAAGTAAACCCGACCAAAAAGACATAATGGCCCCCAAGCAGACCAGAGTAGCGACCAAGGTGAAAGAGCTACAGGCTGAGGATACACCCTTGATCCACAGACTAAAGCATATAAAAAATGCCAAAGTACAGGAGGGCCAATGGCAGAAACTCTGGGCCGAGATCCAAGAGTGGGACTTCGTCGACAAGAAGATGACCCAAGCGGCCAAAAAAGTCCGACGGAGCACCATCTTCAACTATCCCAACGCACCCCTGATGGCAAGCTTTGGTGGGACAAAAGAAGCTGCCGTAAAATTTATCATCAGTCGATACCACAATGGTCCATTCTACTTCGACCGACCGGTCGACATTACCGGAGATATCATCTCCAAGCTAACTGGCCTATCTAACCAAGGGAACCCTGTACCAATCGGAATCAAGGAAGGATTGGTCCAAGAGATTATGGGATCACCGTTTGGGAAAAATTCCAAAGGATTGATGATCGGGCAGATTGCAACTCGAATGCCACAGATTGTGGCCAAAATCATCACCATCACACTTACCTTAGCAGGTCAAAGTAGCGACCTCAAATTGGAAATGATGGAGGCCTTTGACACAATTGCCACCGATGGTTGAATCTACATATGGGGAGATTATGTCGCCGACATAATCAAAACCGTCTGCGAATGATGCCAAGAGACGGAAGGAATCATAAAGTTACCCTCCCTAATCCTTTGGATCATTATGTACCACATCTGTCCGGAAGGAAGTCCAGTCTTCTGGGAACCGACAAAGTTCCACATGAATAGGTTCAAACCCTTATCCTAGAAAGGAACCCCGCATGAGCTGGCGCAAGGTAAAATCTTTCTAGAAAACTGGTTCCAATAGTTAAAGCTTCGCACGACCAGATGGCGGGTGCCTCAGAACATCCGACGCAATCTACCGGCGAAGTCTCACATACAGTTGGAGATCGACCATACAGCGGTCTGGTATATGCAGGGCGAAGACCCCAAGGCCACTGCCCTTGATTACTACCTGACTGCCAATCAAATATTTCGAGAGTTGACTCGACAAGCGAAGACCAAAATACAAGTGCTTGAGGCAGCCAAACAGGTCGACTTTTCAATAAAGGAGCCACTCACCTACCAGGAGAAAGAGGAAGACTATGATCTCAACCTCTACATAAGTACATTTGTTTCGGACGACACCCCGGTCGAGCCCACTGGTCGGGTACAAATAACCATCAAGCCTCCAACCAGAGTAGACCCACTACCGACAGAACAACAGCCGACAGAACAACAACTGACAGAACCACAGCCACAACAACAAGCAACCCCTCTAGCTCCAGCAAGCATCGCCCCAACTCAGGTACCGACGAATGGAGTCGAGGACGACAACCCTAAGTATGCTTTATCAAAAGGCATCATTCAGAAATTAGCCAAGGATATAGCCATCGCTAGAAGGAAACTTAGAGCACAAAAAGTACAACAAGGCAAAGGTAAGCACAAGCTTCTTATTGAGTCATTTGATGATGAAGAAGAACTAGTAGCTACTGCCCTGGACATTATAGAAGATGTGGCTACCAACAAAGTACTAGTTGAAATTCATTTTCAATGATTCCTTGAAGTAGGGGCTCTAGAAGGACGACCAAAGAAGGAAAAAACAACGACGACACCTGAAGACGTCGTCGATCTTGTGTTGACCCCTCCACCTCCATCACCGACACCAGTAGTCGAGGAGCAAGAACCGGCACAACAGTTGGTCAGCCCCCTCGACTTGTACAAAAACAAGATACTGAAGTCGATGAAAGAAAAGTTCGACAAGGACACCGAGCTCAAAAATTTCTTTGAGACGCTGCCTGAGCTATTTCAGTCGGCTCAGAAAATTCAAACCAAGGCTCCCCTCTATACCGGCAGCAGGATTTTTGGACACCTTACGTCGACTTTCACCTGAACCAACCAAGAAGGAGACATGATTGGCCATGTCCGATCTACCATTGAACACATCAACCCTGAAACCCAGGACGACTTCCTCAACCTGCCAGAAATAGATCCACTGTCCGAGGTAAGTTTACAACCCATTTCCAGCAAACCCATCACCCCTAACCATTCCCCCACTCCATCACCACCGCCACCATCATCTCCACCCCCGCCATCATCATCCCCACCACCTCCACCACCCCCTGATTCCCAGCTAGATCTATCCCAACCAACTACATCCTCACAACCAGAAGAAACCATACCAACCACCCAGCCAGAAAAACCAGCGACTTCCATTCCGCAAACCATAGGCACCCCCTCAACTGTTGCAGGTACCTAGGAAAAGGAAACAGAAAAACAAAGGAAGAATAAAGAGCATCATACAAAAACTTCCAGCCTACAAATCAGTTTAAGGGATGCAAGTTCGTTGACCGACACAGAAATCGACCAACTTCTCAAGACTTCGGCCAAGGAAGCAAAGACAAGGACTGCACGAAAAACCAAAGAGCTCACCGACAAAAATACAGAACAGGTCGAGTTTCTCAACAAGTGCAGGACCCTAGCTCAGTCCGTCATTCCAGGACCTGTCGAATTTGACACAGATAGACCGCTTGAATGAGCATATCATCTTTTCGAGAGCATCGTGTCGACCATCTAGGCACATCTCCAAGAGACGAAAGAAGAACAGAAGGAAGATACTGCTCGACTGCTACTCGCACAACACACTGCCTTTTCAGAGGCATACAAAGTGCTCCAAGACCATATGGAGGATTTTTTCGTCACCGAAGAAGTCTTAAGAGATTGGCCTACTCAATATGGGCAGGTCTATTAGCAGACACGACAAACTCGTCAAGGCATTCAGGCTTTGGAGGGCAGGAAGACGACAGAGGCAACACTTAGGCAAACAATAGAAGAACAAATAGTGCTGGAGACCAACAAGCTACAGAAGCTGGAATGGGAAGCACATCAGTGGTTGCAACAGGCTCTTCCAAACTTAGAGAAAGTCGACATCATCTACCCATAGATGAAAAGACTCATCGACACAGCCGAAGAACAGAACCAGATCCTGGGCCCCAACATGGAGAAGATCGCGGAAGTCCCACTCTCCGAAAAGATGTCGGTCCTATCAAGCTTAAATACATTAATGATCAACATCCAGAAAGCTTTGCAGATTTGGACAGATTTTCAGCATCACCTTTCCATCATAGCTGCGGCCATTGTCAAGATCTGCATCCAAAAAAGACTAACCATCCGTCTGCACAGTCCACCACAATAGCATTCGACAAACATCATTTTGTACCTCCCTGTTTCTTCGGGATGAAGAAATGTTTTGTTCATGGGGGAGATGTAGAAAGGAGCAAGTCGACAAAGTCGACTTGAACGAAGACCGACCTAGTCGATCGACTGACTAAGTCGATAGGCAGACTTAGTCGATCAGCCGACTAAGTCGGTCGGCTGACTAAAATAGAAGATTAAGTCGGCTAACTAAAATTCGTGTCGGTTCACCGAACCGACAGGTAGTTATTTTGTAACTGTTTGTAAATTGTATATATTAGGCTATTGAGCCAAACGAGAACTCAGTTCATTTCTCTGCCTTGTATGAACTCATTGCAATAATATAATCTGTTTTCCTATCTGTTCTTGTCTCCTATCTCTGATTTGTAGATATATATGTTTTAGTATGTATTATTGGTAACCTTATGTGATCTGTGAGATTACAACACTATCCCATAAATAATATCCTGAACCAAGTATTCTTCCTCTAACAGTTGACATATAATATTAGTTTTCTTGTGGCATGGATCCACAACACAAAACTCATTCTCATCATACAAGTCATACTTTGAATTTTCTGCAAAATCACTTCCATGGTGTGAAGTGGAGTGTATCTCTAAAGGCTGGAATGATATGTGATTTGTACAGGAATCAGAAAGAATATCATGCCTTGTCATTTCAGCTTCATCATGCTGCAAGAGAGTCCAAAATTCGGAACTGTGCTCATCTCTTTGCATCAAATTTTTCTCCTTCAACTTTACTAGTTCACACCCAACTAGCGGGGGCTTGTCTTCCACTTCATTGGGAAGTTCCGATGATGTCTTTATATATGATATATGTTCTTATTTTGGATCTGATATAAAATTTCCCTCACCACCATTGAAAACATCACCCTCCTTTGCAATTGTTTTGTGATCAGCAACAGAAAAGCTAGGAGTAATTTCATCTCTCTCATAATTATCCTTCATCTTCCAGTCCTCAAATGCAAGTGAAGTATTTTCCTTCCCCCATGGATAATATGGTTGTAGGTGTACATGGATGCTGCAAAAATCAGAGATGTTACTGTCCATGTTTTTTACCTTATCATCTTTCTGAAGTGATACTAAGGTGCCCTGCTCCTCCACCAATTTTTCTGGTTCACACCTTAGCGGTGTGGCCTTATTTTCTTCTTCACTCTGTGGCTCAGGTTGTGACTGTAAATCTGATTTTTGTACCTCTTTTGGATCTGATCCAAAAGGTGTCTCACCACCCATACATGATCCAAATCCTTGAGCATTGATCTAGAGATCACCCACCCATAAACTTGAAGTGCCTTCATCTTCAACTCCTTCACCTATGCAACCACCTTGTGGTTATTTGCACTTAACCTCATGGATGTTTTCTTTTCCTTGATCACTTGAAAAACTAAGTGAATCATATTTTTTTTCCAGGATTGATAATGGATTTGGGACCTTATCCTCTTCTTCATCCTTCCCATCCATATGGTTTGGACCAACAAACCCTTCTTCTTTTTCCTCATCAATACTTCCATTAGAAGCACTAAATGTTTCTTCCTCTGGAAAGTTTATGTCCTTCTCCTTTGAAGGGTGGTTTGTTAGAGGCTCTTGTTTTTCCAAGCAAGTTGATGAAACTTCAGTCTCTATAATAGTACTCCTGTCACCACTTTTGGAATATCTACTAAATTAACACCCAAACAATCTCCTAATGCTTGGACCGATAGATGTCTTTGATGCATCTTCTCTTTTGGATTTTCTTTCTTCTTCCTTACTCACATAGTTGGAACAGCTTAATTCCTCTATGGATGATTTGTTGGCATTGAAATAATTATCATCCACATCCTTGGGATCAAATCCAAATTTGAAATAAAAATAATCTTTGAAAGGAATAAATTTACAAATATTTTCCCCCAATGCAAGATACTCTTTGTAGTGTTGGGGCAATTTTTCACTTGCAGCTATCATCTTTGCTAAATCCTTCTTAGGATTAGCCATTGATGGTTCAACCATTCTGTATTCATACTCCTCATTTTTACAAAATTAAACATCATGTTTGACATTTTCAATCCATCATTAACATAGATCACCTCTTCTTCTTCAATCACTGGTAGCAACCTCATGGTTGCAATTTTGACTTATTGATATGCAATGTTAATCAACACAGATCCTTCTTTCCATATGAGTGGAGGAAAGTGATATTATACCACTTTAATATCCCTGTTCTTATTACATATCAGAATATTAATCAATTCTGCAAATTTTATATCAAAATTTCTGAATTACAAATTCTACCATTCGGTGCACTAATAGAGTAGGGAAATTAAGGTTTCGGGTAGGGAAATTTTGCAGAGGCAGAGTGGGAAGAGGACATATATCAAGAGTGAGTGAATATTTGGAAATACATTCCCCTAACACATTTATATCTGGGACCATTGATATTTCGGAGTCCATGCCACAGAAACTTACTTTCATGCTGTTGGGTCACCAAACCGTGATACTAGGGAATATCAATCCATTTTTCGACCAGTGTCTTAGGAAATTTGTGGAGATTATATTCAGTCATAATATAATTTATAAACTGTTTATAACACTTTGGAACAGCTTGTTATAGTTTGGGATCAATTTGGGGAACATAGGTAGTATTGGTCTAGTGAGACCCTGCGTAGTGGAAGGTTCCAAAAGGCAATATGATCACAATGAAAAAGGGTTCTGGAGTTATGTATGGGAAGGTGGGCCTTTCAGTGAGACAATAAAACTTACATGTTGAATTTTGGGTTTACGTAACTCTTCTTATGCAAGAAATGGAAAAAACTAGTTATTTAAAACTAGCTTTCTAGCAAGGGTATGAATTTAAGCACATAAATTATTGCAGATTGATTTATGTACTGATATTGAATATGAAAGAGATAAATAAAACTCAGTTGAACATGTATAACCCACTCAATCACTCCCACAACTTCATCTAATCTTGATTGCACTAAAATTCATCAAAATCCCCCATATGTTGGCAAAACAAGATTTTAATGTGAAATAAGGAAGGTAATATTTAATGACTGATATATTTCAACTTGAGGAAATGAAATAAAATATTTATAAGTTGTTCATATATCATAATTCATATGAAAACTGTCCAATACAAAGGTGACTCCAAAACGATGGTCATGAGGCCCGAATCCTCATTGGAAGAGGGTTGTGAGCATAGGTGAAGTAGAGGATTCAATGGAGCTCAACCTATAGGTGATGGAGATTTCAATATACTTCTGGAATGAGCTTCACTAGCTGAACTTAGCACTCCATAGAACTACAATAGATAGAAAAGGGAATGGAAGAGAAAGGAGGAGGGGTTTGGGGATCATCACTCAATGGTCTGAGGCACAACACTCAGAAAGTATGCTCAAATAGAATAACCACAATATCAAAACATCCAAAACTGAAGCAATGGGCTTGAATTCACCTTTTATAGACTTCTGGATGACCTTCTTAGTAAGTTGAGGCAAATGGTGACCTGTGAGAGCAAGTCAACCCCATGGGTGACCTAACCCTAGCCACAAAAGCACCTCCTTTAGGAAGTAGGAGCATGTGGATTTGTTTCCAAGTCCAAATCATCCTTCACAATTTGAAACTGCACCCTCCCTTAGTCAGAAGATGCCTCTTTTGAGTTATGACAACTTTCTGCTTTTCTTGGATCATAAGGAAACTTTTTCTTTCCTTCTTTTCTCTAACAGCTTTTCTAAGCTCCATAAGAGAAAAACACACCCTCCCCTTTGAAATAATTTCATGCTTTTATCTCTATCTGCATTTTACTTCTTTTAGGTACTTTTCCCTTTCTTTCTTATGACATATTTTGTCACAGTGTTTCCTCTTTCCTTCCTTTGCAAGTAGACTTTCCCAATGGACCCGACCTGACAAGGCATCTTATTTACACCTCATTAATTAGCATAAATCATTTAAATGGAAAATAAAACTTAGATACTTTCCTTAATTAATTATTACAAATTTTCCCTAGGAAGAATAATTAATGTCAAATTGAGCCCCCCCTAGGAGTCCAACATGGTCAACACTTTAATGGCCACTTCGAGGGGACATGACAGAGTAAATAAGTGCATGAAATTCATCTCTTTGTAGAATATTTTCAAATCGGGATTCCTTAAGGGGAATTTTCTCTTCAAAAGAGATATGTATGAAAGGTTGCAAATCAGAATTTTCTTCTTCTTGTAATGTAGTATCATCATTTTGTGAAATATGCTCTCCTATAAAATCATTTAGGTCATAAAATGGTAATTGGGAAAACATATCACAAAGTTCAGAACAATTAGTTGATTCAAGATCTATTAAAGGATTAATAGAATAATGAATATCAAAATCTTGAAGCTCTTTACTTATGCTAGAAGAATTTTGTTCAATATTATGATTAGATCTATCCTCTTCTGAAGGATCTTCAATAGAAAAATGATCTCCTTCATGATTTGTTAAACTTTGATTTTCGTGTGAGATAGATATGGGCATATCAACATTCAAATCACCTAAATCACCTAAATCATCATATTGATCATGATCCATATCTAAGAAAGAGAATGAATTCATTTCTGCAATTTTTAAATCTTTAGATTCTTCTTGCAAATCTAAACCAAGAGGTGACTGATCATTGATGTATAATTCAGATTTATCATCTACTAATTGATTAGATTCATGCGAAACAGACTTAGTGTGCTGAAAACATTCATGTATCATAGGACAATATGTTAAAGGGAATCTACAATAGAGATTAAAAGTTCTAATTGCAAAATCTTCTAATGATTCACCCCTCTTTATAGTGAGTTGTTTCCATTCATTACATAATCTAACAAATTCATAATGTCCAAAAGAATGTATAAAAAGATCTAGAAAATGTTTAAAACAATGGACATAGGAAAATGATAAGGTTACAAACCACTCTTTGAATCGTCCTTTGAATGTGAGGGCTAACAATCTACACAAAACATCTAGATCCAGAATTTTGTTATCAAAACAATTATAGGTAAACTGAAGAACATGTTCTTGCACTAAAATTTCTCCCTCACCATCGAATTTTACTTCTATAAGTTTCTTGAAAAAATATGTTTGAAAGTGAAAACTAATCGGCCTAGAAAAACAACTAAATACAGATTGATGAGCATAACAGGAACTATATATAGATTTTTGGGCTGGAGCCATTATAAGATGATCTGATTAAGATAGCTCAAATGACCTTACATGTCCGATGGCCATCCTCTAGCGCCATTTTTTTATGCCTCGGTTGTGTAGGTGCTCGAAAGGTGTCCAAGGCAAACAACAGGGGATGAAAACCCAGCCAAAGGCTTCAGATAATCCTACGCAAGTATTACCCTATCCTTGAGCTGTTTGGTGTGGTTAACACCCATAGATATTCGGCCTCCGTTGGAACTCTTTGAGTCAATGGGTTTTGATCCAAAAGGATCAATATTCCTATGAAGGAAAATAAGAGATTGTATGTCTACAAAACAACAGATCTACCGAGAAGGAAATCTAAGCTTAAGTTAGAACTATTCTAAGAAGGTGGCTAGTGTATGTGAAGGTCAACTTAATGTAGAAATAGATAAGTGCATTTATCAACTTAACAAAAATGTTAAAAGGTCAATTACTTATCTTCCCAAGTTACTATTAATCAATTAAAATTAATCAACAACAGATTGAGGGTTACATGCATTCAAGATCAACCTGTAACTAATCTAAAAGAAGTATATTTACCATGTGCAAGGTAACTTGGTTCGAATTGAAATAAGTTATTTCATCAACTTAACAGAAATGAAAAGTTAAATTATTTAACTTATTACTTCAAATGTAATCAAGCAATTAAAATTACTAATAATAATTTAAAGATCAAGCATATCCAAGATTACCTTGTAACTCTTATGTTAATTGAAAAATTAACATAAGAGCTACCTTATAGCTACAACATGTCTACAGTGGAATCCTTTATGATATCAATCTTTCAGAATCAGAGATATGTGTTCTTCCAAGCCTTGAGGGCTTCCAATATCTATGTAGGAGATATGCCTAAGAGTTGGACAAAGTTGATGAAGGGTAACATTCTTGTATTGGATAAACAAAATATATACAGGTTGAGGAATCCTACACGTGAACTAGTGGTTCTGTGAAGATATGGCCCTCACATATATATACATATGCATTCCATAATTCTTGAAATAAAATTTCAGCCAAGACGTACTTGGAACCTCAATGCGATACAAGATGTATGTGTGTGGATGTTCAGTGTTTGGGTATTTGATGCATCATGTTATGATAAAGTGTGTGATACAAAGTTATATATGTAGTGAACCTTTGTGTAATAAATGAAATAAAATGGATTGTTTTTATGAGTGATAATGTTGCTTTCAATTATTAAATGTTCTCAATATGTGGAAAGAGTATGATTATGCACATATCGCGTTAATGTAATATGGTTACTCATATTCTAAAACAATAAAAAATGATTAAAGGTACTTGAGAAAAAGTACCAACATATCAAAGGTATGGATTTAAAGATTGAATATGGAAATTTTATGTGCCACAAGTTATTGAGATCATGGAGTTTATATTATTATTATGATTAGGAATACTATGGATTCCTCATGAGGTAAATCTTTCAAAGCAAAAGTAAACTCTAAACAATTGTTATGAAATAATAGAAAAATGAAAATGCATAAATCATTTTGCCATAGATTATGGAATTATATATGGATGTCATGAATAATTAACCATGTTCCAAGTGCATATTGAGAGAAGTACTAAACTCTAGAGGGATGTTATGAAAGACACAACAGTTTGCATAAGAATAAAGGATAGAAAAAACATGAAAAAGCAAGCATGGATAACTAAATATTTTTCTTGAAAAATTGAAGAAAGAATTTTATAAAAAAATACCAACACCAAGGATGGTGTAGCTTTAAGGGGGGGAAGCATGTAACATTCCCTCTAAGAAATTTTTCTATGAGTAGATCTTATTGATGGATTTAACTATTAGAAAAGTAAGTTGTTATAATAATGAGCTATGCTTAAAAGTAAATTATTCAATTGCTTTGAATTGAGAAATAGTTAGGGTTTGTTTCCCATCGATTCGATCCCAACCCTTGAAAGAGAAGGATTCGACTATGGAAGGAGGAGGAGATCTATTTTGGGGAACATGCAGTGGATGGAGGTAAGATTCTGAAGAGGCAGGGTGATTTCTCTTGGGAAATTCTTTCTAAACGAGGTAGGTGATTGTGTTCAGAGATGTGTTTTCAAGCGAAAAACCCAACCCAGATTCACATATGGATACCTTGACAAGGTACTTCCTAAAGCTGGTATAATGCTCAATTTCTATTACATATATATTACTAGATAAAGATTTCTTTCTAGCCATGAGAAATATTGGAAGAGAATAAAATGTATGATGTATTTCCTCTATTGGTTGTTAGTTTTTCAACATTAAGCTAGCATTATGTTAGGATCTTTACTGAGAGAACAACAAGTACAACAATCAAACACAAGAGACAATGAACACCGTGTTTTTCATCGAGGAAACCATAAATGGAGAAAACCCCGCAACTTCCTCAGAGATAGAATTAGCACAAGATGTAAAACCCAAAAACAGTAAGATGCACTCCCGACAGTAGTAATCTTCTTCTTGTCTAGCCCCAGTGTCTTCTCCTTCCTCAGCTATGCGCTACACTTGAGTGTGTGAGTGATGTGTTCTAAATAGAGACCCCAGCTCTCTATTTATACTAATCCCTACATGACTAAAACCATACTAGAGCCGACCTCTACTAGGAGATTCTAATAACCCTAGTGCCCCAAAACTGTGGGGACGTTAACCCTTAGACAATCGAAGGGTTACCCACTATGACTTGACATGACTTGTTTACATTATTGATTCTCCCGATCGAAACATCGGGGCATGACAACATGGCTCAATTCCATAATAGATACATCCCAGAATAAACATCGGGGTACAATACATAATATACATAGATGAATACATTCTGAAGTTACAAATACATCAACACTCCCTATTAACTAGGAAGGTATTCTTTCAACACAATTTTTAGAACTGATATTCTTCTCTGTATCAACTGGATCATCTCATCATTTGCATCTCGAGTCTTCTAAGTCATATTCAATCTTTGAATCTGGATCATCTCTCGATCTGTATCATCATCACTGGATCTAGATCATCACTTGATCTGGATCATCATCACTAGACTGGATCTGGATCTAGATCATCACTCGATCTGGATCATCACTGCTGGATCTGGATCATAGCTTGATCTGGATCTCATCTGGTCATCATCATGTGTGCTATCTCATCATAGGAAGTTCTACAGAGTCAACCTTCTTTCATTTTGGTTGTAGGCCTAGCCATCAGGTAGGTCTTTTCCCAGCACTTACATCTAACCTACTCATTAGAAAGGCATGCCCAACACTCACATATGATCATGTAGTAACCTACAATCACATTAGAAAGGCCTAGCACTCACATTCACCAGAATTATAGGACATCACATCACTAACATCTGTGAAAAGGCTTCAGCACTTATATTTGACCTAGAAGGAAACAAGTTCTCCACCCTCGCACGAAAGGCTTGCACTCACATCTGACTTGGAAGGAACTGAATCCTCTCACCATGACAGAATGGCCCCTAGTCCTAGACTGAGCTACCTGGTAATGGACTAGGTGCCTCCATTCTCTCAAAGAATGACAGTTGCCCTTATATCTGACCTGGTAGGAAACAAGCCCTACACCCTTGCTAGAATGGCCTGCACTCACATCTGACATGGAAGGAACTGAATCCTCTCACCATGACAGAATGGAACCCATTCCTATACTGAGCTACCTGGTAATGGACCAGGTTCCTCCACTCTCCTGAAGAGTGGCAGTTTCCCTTACATCTATCCTGCTCAACAGAATGGCCAACACTCATATCTGACATGGAAGGAATTGAATCCTCTCACCATGATAGAATGGTTTAGCCCTTACATTTTATCTGCTCGTTAGAATGGTTTTGGGACTCATCACTTTCCCTTGGAGGAAACCTCGATCTGGAGAACACCAAGCTTCTCCTTGAAGTACTTGAACTTCACTCTGGCCAATGGCTTCGTCAACACATCAGCTATCTGTTCCTCCATCGCAACATACTGGATCTTCACTGCTCCTCTCTGCACCATATCCCTGATATAGTGATACTTGATCTTGATGTGCTTTGACTTGTCATGGAACACTGGATTATTTGAAAACTTCACGCAACTCTGGTTGTCACAATGTATACAAGTAGCATCCATCTAGAGATCAAATAAATTAGATAGTAGCTTCTGCAGCGATACTGCCTCACAACTAGCTGAACAAGCCGCGACATAATCTACTTTAGCTGTACTTAGTGCCACACAGGATTGCTTCTTGCTAAACCAGGAGATCATACCTGATCCCATACTGAAGCAACACCCTGAAGTGCTCTTCCTATCGATGGCACTACCTACCCAATTTGAATCAACATAACCCTCCAAGTTAATCTTCTGATTCACATTGTACTTGAGCCCATAATCAACGGTACCCCTCAAGTACCTCAGAATATGCTTTGCAACAATCAAGTGAACATTTCTTGGATCTGTCAAGAACTGGCTCAAGGTGTTCATAGCAAAGCAAATGTCCGGTCTCATGTTCATCAGGTACATCAATGATCTAATCATTTGACAATACATCATAGCATCAACCGTCTCTTATGAAGCGTCACTCAATAGCTTCAGGTTTGATGCCATAGGTGTGGCCATAGTCTTGCAGTCCATCATCCCAAACCTCTTCGAAATCTCTACTGCATACTTCCCTTGTCCAAGGAATATTCCATCTGCACTCTGCCACACCCCCATACCTAGAAAACAATGAATGCATCATACCCAAGTCCTTCATCTTGAACTCGGAAGGAATCTTTCTCTTCATATTAGTAATCAACCCATCCATACCTATCACAAATAGACCATCTACATATAGTAGAAGCATCACTGGGTTGCCATATTCAACCTTGTAGTAAAGGTTGGAATCTACTTTACTCTTGGTAAAGCACAAACTGGATAGAAAGCTATCAATTCTGTAGTACCATGTCCTAGGTGCATGTTTCAAACCATACAGGGATTTATTCAATATGCATACATGAGACTCCCTATCATGTGTCTCAAAGCCGAGTGGCTGTTCTACATACACTTCCTCTTCCACTACACCATTTAAGAAAGCATTCTTGACATCCATCTGGTGTATCTTCCATTTCATCACTGTAGCCAGAGCAAGTACTGATCTGATGGAAGTGTATCTGGCTACAGGTGTAAAGGTTTCTTCATAGTCTATTCCCTCTTTCTGAGAGAAACCCTGAGCTACAAATCTTGCCTTATATTTTTCAATGCTACCATCTGCAGCATGTTTGATCTTGTAGATCCATTTGGAAGTTATAAATGACTTCCCATCTAGTCTTGGGACAACATCCCAAACATCATTTTTCATGATCGATTGGTACTCTTCGATCATAGCATCCTTCCATTCTTTCCGTTCTGTCGCTTCTTCATAACTAGAATGTTATTTATCAATGAAATCACATAGTAAAGTTACATACCTGGAACAGGATCTGGTCCTCTTTCTTTCTCTGTGATTCTCTTCTGGAGACCCATATCTTTTCGCACCTTGGATAAGTTCTCGTACCCAAGCAGGTTTCCTCTTATGAGGATTATTCTCCAAAGGTGGATCTACAGGTCTTTGTGGTTCTCCAAATTCTTGATCTTCTTCTCGAGTTTCTTCACTCATGGTTGTATCATGAATTCTGGGTGCTTATACTTATTCAGGTTCTTCAGCAGGTCTCTTTCTGGATTTGTTGTAAGATGTGTCTTCATCAAATGTCACATCCCTATTGATGTCAATCTTCTTGTATCCTGGGAAATATATTCTGTAAGACTTCGAGCTTTCAGAGTATCCCACAAATATACCCTTCTTTCCTGAAGGATCTAATTTAGTCCTCTTCTCTTTTGGAATGTGGATGTACACATGACAGCCAAATATTCTGAGATGGCTGATTTCTAGTTTCTTGCCAGAGAAGACTTCTTCAAGAGTCTTGTTCTCGAGTACTCTATGTGGAGTACGGTTCTGTACATACACCACTATTTTGGCAGCTTCTGCCCAAAGATTCATAGGAAGGTATTGATCATGAAGCATTTCCTTTGTAGTTCCATGATAGTTCTATTCTTCCCTTCCGTAATCCCATTATTTTGTGGATTATAAGGAGTGGACAACTCCCTCTTAATCCCTGATTCTTTGCATAGCTCTTTGAATTCATTTGAAGTGAATTATCAGCCATTATCAGATTGAATGGTCTTGATCTTCTTTTTAGTATGGTTCTCGATCAAGGCTTTGAATTCCTTGAACTTACTGAATACTTCGTCTTTGTTCTTCATGAAGTAAACCCATGTCTTCTTAGAAAAGTCATCCATAAAAGAAACATAATATGCATACCCGTTTAGAGAGTTTGATGACATAGGACCTCATACATCAGAGTGGATGATTTCCAAGATTCCTTTTGCTTTTCTTTCACTGCTTGGAAATGTCTTCTTTGTATTCTTTCCTTTCACACATCCTTTGCAGCCCCATCATGTTTTGCTTGGATTTCTAGAAGACCTTCGACAACTTTGCTTGCAATAGGTAGTGCTCTGTAATGCACATGTGCAAGCATTCTATGCCAAAGTTCACTTGGCTCTACTATGTCATGGACCAAGGCTTGTTCTGGATGGCCCTTTAATTTGTACAATCCTCCTTCTTGTTCTCTAATCACTACCGCATCATCGATAGTCTTTCCTTTTGGCCACATGATGACTTGACCATTTATGAATGCAACCTGCATTCCTTTCGCATCTAATGCTGATATGGAGAGAAGGTTCTTCTTGAATCCTAGCACAAACAATACTTCTTTCATTGTTAGATATTTTCCAGAGTCTAATTTATGGGAAGATTCCCCACTACCTTTTATTGGATATTGGTAGTCATCTCCTAGCTTTACCTTGTGAGGTGATTCATGTTCTGATAGTCTCACAAAGGATTCCTTGAATCCAGTCATATGTTTGGAAGCCCCAATGTCTATAAGCCAATCATCACTTCCATGAGTAATGTTACCTGTAAGAGAGGATATAAAAACATATTCATCCTCGCTTGAATAATATTCACTTTCATATCTGGATCTCTTCCTAGATGGTTCATCATCCTCTGGAGCATGAGCATGATGTCTTCTTTTGTTGCTCTTCTTCATTATCTTCTGTTTGTTAGGACAATTCCTTGCATAGTGTCTTGCTTCATCACATGTATAGAATATGATCATAGATACATCTTTTCTAGTGTTATCTTTGTGAGAGTGCTTACCTCTGGAGCTATGAGGTCTTCTTTTGTTTGACTTGGGGTGTACCGTGAGAGCTTGGTATTCACTTCCCATCTTCTCTTCTCGAGCTGCTATCCGAGATTCTTCTTGAGAGCACTCTTCCCATAGTTTGCTGAACTTGACTAACTTCTTTCTAGCACAAATTACTTGGATGAAAGAATCCCATGACCTAGGAAGGCCATTCAAGGTAGTCATTACAATCTCTGCATTTTCCACTTCTTCATCAATTTCTTCTAGTTTCTCTTTGATCTAATAAAATCTTGTGAAGTAATACTGGATTGTTTCTGCATTCTGAATCTTCACATTCTTCAATTGGTTTCTCAGGGTCATCTTCCGATTTATGTTCTTCCCTTCAAACAATTTGGTTAGGGCATCAAACATAGCTTTAGGTGTATTGAGAGAGGACACATGTGGGATAAGGTGATCCTTGATAGAATCATCAATGATCCTCTTTTCCATAACTATCTTCTTCTTATGTAAGGTCTTTGCCTCATCTCCCTTTAGAACTGGAACCTCCTCATGGATGTAGGAGTCTAACTCATTTTTTTTAGGACCAGGGAGATCCTATACTTCCAGGCTCGAAAGTTATCAGCTCCCTCAAGCTTTTCATCAAGCTTGGTATGATGAGACATCTTAACTGAGAACCTAAAATGGAAATACAAAATATTTAGATCTTACCAGGTTCAAGATGTAGGATCTGAAACTTGAGCTGAAATTCTGTAGAGCCGGTTCAGGAGCAAATTAGGGTTTTGCTTTTCTAGACTTCTGTCCACCCAAATGCCTTGAAATTTATCTCTAACTTTGATTTTTGGGAGGAGATCAATCTAGGATTGGGCTCACTGAAAAATTCCTCTTCTATGAAAAGCTCTAATTTTCGACAGTAGTGATAGGTCCAAAACTGAAAAACCTCAGAATTGGATTCTGCTTCGACAGAAAGATGCACCTTAAGGAGGAGAGTTATTCCACCTTACTTTTGCTGAAAATCTGTGGAGGAAGATCCACAAACTAGGAATCCCTAGTTCCCGCAGCTACACAGTGTCTTCTTCTCAGGTTAGCTCTGATACAATGTTAGTTTTTCAACATTAAGCTAGCATTATGTTAGGATCTTTATTGAGAGAACAACAAGTACAACAATCAAACACAAGAGACAATGAACACAATGTTTTTCATCGGGGAAACCATAAATGGAGAAAACCTTGCAAATTCCTCAAAGATAGAATCAACACAAGATGTAAAACCCCAAAACAGTAAGATGCACTCCCAACAACAGTAATCTTCTTCTTGTCTAGCCCCAGTGTCTTCTCCTTCCTCAACTATGTGCTACACTTGAGTGTGTGAGTGATGTGTTCTAAATAGAGACCCCAACGCTCTATTTATACTAATCCCAACATGACTAAAACCCTACTAGGGCCGACCTCTACTAGGAGAGTCTAATAACCCTAGTGCCCCGGAACTACAGGGACTTTAACCCTTAAACAATCGGAGGGTTACCCACTATGACTTCACATGACTTGTTTACATTATTGATTCTCCTGACCGGAACATCGGGGCATGACAACATGACTCAATTACATAATAGATACATCCCGAAATAAACATCGGGTTACAATACATAAGATACATAGATGAATACATTCCGAAGTTACAAATACATCAACATTGGTTGGTATTTGTATTGTGGTAACCACTAGAAAGAGAGAGATGGGCACCCATTATTTAAACAAAATTATCGAGAGGATTCCCAATCTTCTTCACCAGGAAAATACCTCTCTCAATGACGTCCAAAATTGAGAATAGGGAGGTCAGTGTTGGATGGTGGAAAGGAGACAAAGAAGGCTTCATCTCCTCAACGTGAAATAAAGAAATGGGGTCTCTACGTAGACTAAATAAAAGGAAGAGCCCGAGTTTAAAGGAATAAATCAGCAAAGGTAATTATGCACATGTTCTTTTTTGTAGCGTTTACATGTAATCAATCTCAAATACTTTATGTAGAGTGTTGGATAGACAACTCAGCTTTCAGTGAGAGCCTCCTCAATCGTGTGACGATGCAATTGAGTGATCTTTGTAAGTACCAATGCCAAACCTTTTTGTAGTTGTCAATGTATGTATTGATGTAATCATTGTGATATGGACATGAATGACTCGAGATTCTTACTTGGGTTCTTTTTTGAATGAAAGTAGTTTCTACTGTTGGTTGTTAGAAATCATAAGAAAAGTTTTTATAGATAAGATAATATTATTTATGGATATTTATGTACAAACAGGAAACCTTTTCTAGAGGGAGATCTCACCCAACTATTTTATTTGTTTCTTGTTGATTAAGTTTGGCAATCTCCATGAGAGAAATTGCCCGGTTCTTACCTTACTTTGGTTATTAAGATGCTAAAAAGATTGGAAAGGAATTCAACCCTTGAATGCGACTTTTCTTCTTTATGTATTGAAATATATGTATAAAACTTATAAGGGGTGAAAGGAATACACTTTAGTACATAGCCCTTGGCTTGCCTTGTTTACTTTTGATAATGATAATTCAAAATTTATAATATGTAAGTGTAGAGAACTAAACTACGATGGGAACAATCAAGGGATTAATACTTAATATATGTCTAGTGTAGGAAGGGCATAGCCCAACACCATGAAACTTAACATTTGAAACTTCATTTTTCATTGATTACAAAGTCTAAATTCATGGGCAATGACTAAGTGTTTATATGTTCTAATTATTAAGTGAATGAAGATTAGTAAGTTTATATTTGCAGTCTTTAATACTATTCACTTGGATAATTAAAGTGAAGAGTTTTTGAATTAATTAGAAGGTAATTTCCATGTTTAAATGGATGCTTTACAATAACACAGAATAACATTTGTAAGTGGTCTCTGTGAATGTGACTTTCTGGAAAATGAAAGTAAATTGGAGTTATTGCATTGCAGAATTGTAACTCGTTATGTTGGATAAGATTGTAAGAATTGCATCTCAAGTTAGATTTAGGAGCTAAAACAATTTCACCATTAAAGTGTTTGACAAAATATGCAAGAGAAAACAAAGAGATAGAAAATATCTAGAACAACACATGTGAAAGGTGCTGATTACTGATCATATTATTATCATACACCATTTATAATACATTGGACAAATTCAAGTGGCTCTGGAAGCCAATTGGAGTTGTACATGTGTTAAGGTGAGAAATGACCTCAATCCCCCCTAGGTGGACCAATGGAGACAAAAATCATCCTAAACAGTCACGGATCCTCATGTGAACATTGGTGAGGTGTGTTGGGTCATTAATGAGTCCTAGACAAGCATGGGTGAGAATATTGAGGTGAGTGGGGTGCTCTAGGTGGCAATAAACGCTCCTGGGAGAGCTAAAATAAGACAAATACACCACTAGCACACTTGGTCAAGCATGGACCCCACAAATAAAGGAGGTATCACCCCAATGCATTAATGAGGTAGCACATGGGTTGGGTTGACCAAACTAGGGCACTGTTGTGGGTGTGAACAAGCCAAAATAACCAGATATTTAGCAGAATTAACTCTCCTAAGTCTAAACCATAGGATATCATTGCATGTGGGAAAGTAAACTTAGCCTAAGGTTAAAACTATGTACTGAGGGTGTATTACCACTCCTAGAAAGATAATAAAAAATTTAGCAACTTTTCATGGACATAGCCCCAAGGTTGGAGCGAACTACATATATTGGTGTCCCTCTGATATTTGTACTTTATGTGTTTCATTTCTTCTTTATATAATGGCCATGATGAATGTAATGGTTTATATGTTATGTGTGGTCACCATAAAAAAAATGTGATGTGTAGTAAAAGAAATGTGTATGTGTGCTTTATTTTTAGTTTATAGGATAATGTTATAAGGAGACATTACTTAACTTTTAGCTATATATATTTTTAAGGAATAAAGATTACCGCCAACTATTAAATGTTATTCAGTGTGAATCAATATGACTATAATGTCATGGATATGATCTTCATTCCAATAATAGTGATTGATTATGATTCAAAATAGAAATTGGGTTGATGCCATTACATGACATGTTGGCATGATAGCCATAATTATTATGTTATTTATCTCATGCATGTGAGGATAACTACTTTCTTGATAGAAATTTTGGCTCATCCATCATTATCTTCATGAGTCTCTTAATGAAGGTACGAGTCTTTACACTAAGAGGGACTACGGTTTTACTAATAATTCAGAAGTAACCTTATTTAAATAACTTTGTTTACCTAAATATTAATGGGTTACATCTTGATGCTAAATTATAACTAAAGATCATTACATGCCTTGTGTTAAATCCATTATAGTGTTGAAATGAAATAAAGAGTGATGTGAACACTTGGTACATTACTCATAATAAACTTGCATTTATTTGAAATAATTATCTATGATTATTCCCAAGTAGGTAGTTATGAATGGAAAAGGTTGTAATACATCTTTAGCTGATAATATTATATTATCATTGGGACTAACATTTATCATTGAAGCACATAGCTAAGAACAAATATAAGGATAATAGAAGATTGGGTTTTTTACACTCAAGTTTCTTAAACTATTATGTTGTTTCAAATATAAACATAGTTTAGATATATATCGCAAAACATTGAATACATGTTTTGAGCCAAAATTTCTTATTAATAATTTTAATAATAAATTTAAATTTTATAATATGTAACAAATTGAATCTCCTCTTTACCTTTTTAGATGATGAGATAAAAAAATTTTAAACTTCGTCCTTCACTCATCATTATTAGTCCCAATGATGATATAATATTATCAGCTAATGATGCAGTACAAACTTCTTATTAATATAGTAGTTACCCACAATTGCAATGAGAGAATTAATATAACAACTAAGACTAACATGAGAACATCCCATGGCATTTACATTAACAAAACCTTTATCCAACATCATAATAAACTATTATTGTTTAAACAAATATCATATGCATGCTTTCGTAGTCATCATAATTTTCATTGAGATAACTTACTCATTGGCAGTATAGCTAAAAAGTTAAGTCTCAATACAACATTATCCATTAAATCTAAGTGAAAGCACACATATACACATATTTTTCCACATACTATAATCCTCTGATTAGAACCACTCATAAAATAAAAATCATTATATATTTCACAACTATTAAATAAAGCATAGATGAAAGCTATAAGGTGCAAATACAAGAAGGAAACAAATATACATGGCTCGTCGCTAACCAGGGGCTACGCCCACCAAAATTGTTAATATTTCTATTAATTATTCAACAAACATTTAGAAATATGCTTATTGCATTTCATCTTCCTTATTCTCAAATATCTATCTCATAGAGAACAATATCAACTTACTAAATAGCCTTATTGCAAGGCCTTTCTTTAAAAGGTAATAACACCATCTAAAACAATTCAGAACATTTCCATTTAAACTAAAGTGAAATGATAAAGGACTACAATTATGAACTTATTTGGCTCCCTCGCCTCCAATCTTACATATTTATACTAAATCACTTACCATCAGTTTCGAATCTAAGGCCACCCACTAGATAATCCACTAGATGGTGAAAATAACAAGAAATCTTCTCACCCAGTTTGTGTGATAGTTTTAGAGTCATTGAGCTAGTTTAGATACAATCTCATGTAATTAACTAAAAACCTTAGTCCTGGGCATTATATTGACCCTCAAAGACAAACATATAACTAAACTTTTAACAATCTACCTGATACTCTCCTCTCCAACATTTAATATAAAAAACTTTGCATAAAAAGCCTTTAGCTCTCAAGTCTAGAGAGTCATGATCCTTATTTAAACTATAAAAATTAATATTAAAAAAAAAGGGTTAATCACTTAGTGACCAATCCATTTTTATCTTAATCAAATAATTTCATATCATGGAATGATTGAGTGCCATTATTAGCTCTATTAGAATACATTGCTCCCTTCAAAAGGAAGAAAATAAAATATTCTTAATGATCACAAATATGATAACTTAACTTATAAGAAATCTGTTCATAGTTTATAATGCTAGTGTTTCACTCATATTACCAAGAGATTCTTGGTATTTACACAATCACTTCTCCCAAGAGGAGGAATCTGTCGCCTTTCTTTGCCACATTTTGTATTCAACGAAAGGTAATTCCTTATATATATAACAAACATCACATAACATATAAAAGTTTCCTTCTACAAGCGTTCTCAACTTTCGGGGCTAAACAACACCAGTAACACAACTATTCAACTAAAAGGGAGACAAGAGCTCTCGGATCTTCTCAACGCATATAAAGATAGAATAATTTAATACAATAATATGTTATTATTTACGCAGTCATGGATGTTCTCTCATAATGAAATCTCAGCTCATAAGTCAAATCGTAACGGTAAAATAATGCAAATAAAAATTACGCTATCTAACCGACTTGCTTTCAGAATCATCATCTATAGTTTCAGTAATATTTATCAAGCAGAATTCGTGCCGAAGTCATCATCTAAGTTATGTAAAAAAATTTCAAGTATTCAACGGTTTGGGTTCACAACAAAATGAATATGTAACCAATTACGTCTAAATGGAATGCCCTGGTTTCTTTAGTAAATTTTATACTTACCAATGATAGGTTGAGTGAGTGGATCCTCAAAGACTTAGCTAGAGGTATTCTAGTCATTAACACAACAATGGATAAAACACTATAAGAATCAGACTATTTTATAAAACAAGTGGAAATAATGCTCTTATGTATCGAATGGACATCTACCATCAATCGTACAATGTAAAATAAAACATACCATAGTGTGTAACTCTTTTTTCTTTGATGAGGTTGATCCTGTTTTGTTCTACAACGCAAAGTAAAGGTGGAATAACAGAGTTTTCTCACCAAATGATGCAGCCATCTAGATTGTAATCAATCTACCTTCAAGGATGGGAGATCGCCTTTCAAATACCTGGAAACAAGAAGGATCTCGATCTTCCTTTATAAAAGACTACTCTTACAGAGCATGGAGAGCCCCTTCTACAGCCTCGACTCCTTCTTTTTCCTTTCCAAGTCGTAATCGACTTATTCTAGAAATGAGCCACAATCCCCATCAGTTTGGTGTAACGATTTCTTTTAAATAATCTTCTATTTTTTCTTTTAACTAATAATATTTAACTTGATACAAATTGTCGAATGTAATATCCCAAATTTTCGACCTAACACTTATGGGTACGAGCCCATTGATTATGATGTTACCTTGATGTTTTATTTTGATATACTAGGTCGAAGACCACATTGCATATGAACATGATGATTTGTTTGATATACTGGGCATAAGCCAATTACATATGATATATATATATAGGGGGGGCTTAAGGGATAAGGGCTCTGCAGTCAGAAAACAGTTCGAAGAAATTAATGCGAGGAAAAGTGAAGGACAGCAAAATCAAAGGTCTATGAAATCAAAGGTCTAAAGTTTTAAATTTTTTAAGCTATATGCCAATAATGGTGATCGACGAGGTCGATTGTGACTCAACAACGCCGGAAGGACATAGACTCATTTTCTCACAAGTGGCAGATCAAAATGACGCCGCACAACTGTTCACACGCCGGAGGAACCCAAGCACGATTTTTTCAAGGAAGAAAGCGTGATGACTTTACCAAAAAATTATGAAAACCAAAAAAGAGTTGGAGCTAAAGCTAAGAAAAACGCAGCGACATTGATAGTAGGGAAAGATATATCACTTACAGAAGTTCCCGATTACTTATCGCTAGGTCTGGTAGGAAGATTCTACGACAAAATAGTAGGTGAAAACGCCCTTCAAAGCTGGATGGAAGAAAAATGGAGTCCTCTTTTGCGGCATCTTCCAATGTTTCATATGTTGTCGAGAGGATGGATTTTGTTCCGGGTTAAGACAGAGGCAGAGAAGCAACTGTTACTTGCAAATAGCTAGCAATGGGGGCCTTTAGGATTAATACTTAAGAACTGGAGCATGGATTTTGATGCTAACAGGGAGCTGCAAAATACGTAGAAAATTAGGGCGATTCTACCAGGGCTGCCTATGATGTTTTGGCAAAAACATATAATGGAAGCAATAGGAGACAAAATCAGAAAATTTGTGGCTTTAGAAGAAGGATGGGAACAGAAGCTTGATAGAAGATGTGCCAAAATCCTCATTGAAGTTGATCTATGGGAGGAATTGTATGAAGAAATCCACATGGAGCTTCACGGGAGCATGTGGTGTCAGGGGCTGGATTACTGGAAAATTCCTTTCTGATGCTTCTCATGCAGAAAGGTCAATCACTTAGCGAAGGACTGCCATACCCCAGAGCAGAGGGTTCATCAGGTCAAGATCCAGAAGAAGGGGAAGACTGAACAGATCACAAAAAGCAGCGAGAACCTTTCAAAGGATAAGGAGCAGAAGTCGAAACCGATAGAAGAAAGCACCTTAGCGCCCTCGGGTAAGATGGAATTCAGTCCTAAAAACCTTCCTACCATTGATTTTGAGAGTTTAGGAAGCCAAGAACAACCATCTTCGTGAACATTTGGCTCGTAGGCTGATAGCAAGGTGGCGACTCCAGTGAGAACCACGACGAGCCCGAAGCAGATAGAAACAATTGTTGTGCATGCGTGAATTAAGGAGACAACACCAATTAAAGGGTGTATAGACATGTGTAGTATTGAGGGAATAGAAGGAAAAAAGGTGGCATCCACTAAAGAGCCTCCTTTGTGGGTTAAACATAAGATTTACAACACACGGTCAAAGGTGGCGGCTGATAAAGACCAAGTCTCAACTCGAGGATTGGCATATGACAAGGTACCCAAGGTCACATTGGGAAGGAGATCTCATATTACAATTTCCAAGTCACAAGTTGAGGTGGAGGTGAAGAATGACAAACATGCAACAATTGGTAGGGCCCTTAGAGCAAGGCAGGCCCAGAGCAAGGTCTCCTGATTCTAGTCCTATAATTCAATGGACGGGCGTTGGAAAGCTCTCCAAAACTAAAAGCTATCAGAAGAATGATTGACATTCAAAAACCATCTATCATTTTCATTCAAGAAACTATGATGGAGGGAGAAAAAGATAAGGAAGTTCTAGAGTTGTGGTTGATGGGTTGGAGCTTTTCCCACATCAGCTCTGAAAGAAATTCTCGAGGTTTGATAAAGGCCTGGAATCAGGGGAATGAGGAAATGTAGGTGGAAACGCATAGTACTGTGCTAAAAATAGTGGTGAAGGAGAAAGCTACAGGAACAACTTTTGCACTGTACAATGTATATGGCCCTTACCTAAATCGAAAAGGGTTTTGGAAATCCTTCTTCTCCTTATGAATATTGGAGACAAGGAATGCAATACTTGGAGGAGACCTAAGCCTAACCCTGTCAGAGAAGGAGAACCGGGGAACCCTAGCTTGTCAAGATGGATTGAGTTTGTTCCTTGCTCGACTCTTTGAATCCAAGCACTAGTAGAAAATGAGAAATTAATGACTAAAAAAATGACTAAAATCAGGCTATAAATGACTATTTTTGAGTCGGTGACTAATAGTAGCAAATTACCACTATCTTATAGTTAGTTGTATTTCACTAGTCATTAATAGCTTGACTTAGTACTCATTGATTTAGTCATTGATTTTGTCATTGATAGACAATGATTTAGTCATTGATAGACAATGCTTTAGTCATTGATAGTCAATGATTTAATCATTGTTTTAGTCATTGATAGTTAATGATTTAGTCACATATTTAGTCATTGATTTAGTCACTGAGTTAATCATTGATTTAGTCCTTGATTCAGTCACTGATTGCAACCATTAATGACCAAATATATGACTAAATAAACTACTAGATGTTAACATATTAATGACTAAGCTAAATACAACTAAAATACGAGAAATTAACTACTAATAGTCGTATATATGTGAATTTAGTTGTTTTTGTAGTCACAAATTTATGATAGGGCATGGAGGAATCGAACCACCAACCTCATGCCTATAATTAGGCAGGCGCTCTACTGAGCTAGCACCCTTTAAGAAGTTGTTATTGCTTGACAATGATGATAAGTTGCTCACAATAAGTGTCATCAACTCATTTTCCCGTGTTGATAAGTTGCCTATGAAATAGCATAGTCAGTGATTTTACAAGAGATGCACGATATAGATACATGAACTTCCAAGATGAAATTTCTTGAAATAACTCACACCAGTGACATGTTCCAGCTTTATACTATATGACTATGCAGCTAGAAGTAGCCAACAGTACCAATTGTTGAAAAGATTCAACAGGAATCACAGTTCTATTCTAAAATTGTGAATCCCACTATAGGAAATTAAAATTCTTACATAAGTCATTGTAATCTACACAAGTTCAAGAGAATAATATGCATTCTATATATCCAACATGAGATAATATTCATGACCAACAGATTAACTGGACCTTCCCATTTGATATGCAAGAAATAGATAGTATCTACTTCTATCGAATCTTAGACCTGAGATACAATTTCTCCTCAAAACAGATTTGCCAATGTCCAAGAGGAGATAATAAGAGTCTGATTGGCTAAAGAACTGTGGCTTTAAGATCATAGTTGTTTGGGGTCTTCATATTATTTCACTATCATCCTATTTATGTAGATCTTGGAATCCTCTTCTACCTCCAATCTGGAGAAACCCTAAATTACGACTAATCTGAATCTTGTCCAACAAACCTCTGGCATCTGCCAAGTAATAAAACCTATCTCAAATTAACAAGATAAAAGAATAGACTTCCCCCCCATAGATCCAATGGATTCTTACACATATGGATCTCCCCATATTGCTTTTTGAGGCTCTGTTAAAATTGAGCTTCAGAGGCCCCTCTCTCGGAGGCTTCCAATAACTATTTGGGCGTTTTGTGCCCATTCTTTCATTACACTTGGTTGTAATTTAGTATCATGCTTTCATAAAAGAAGCATATTCTATTTCTATTTTGGCAGAACTTAGCAAATGTCTCTAAGGGCAAGTTGGCACTGGAAAATTAAGATAAGCTATGAAGAGGCTTTGCACTGCATTTTTTATCTTTTTGATAAGCACAACCGTTAAAGAGTTTTCATTAGGTCATACAGTTCCAAACATACCTCATTATCAACTACTAAATTTTTAATCTTAATATATTCCTTTAAGGATATTATGCATTAATTATTCTTCAGGAAGAGGGTTCAAAATGGCCCTAATACAGGTTGGTAATGCAAACCCTTCCTTTCTGTTTCCTGAGATAATCATCAATTATTCTTTGAATGCATCCATTTCCTATGGGTATGAATGACAGTATCCATTTGTTCAATCAATTTGGCTCAAAACTGAAACAACTACTTCTTTTAAACAATTTTTGCAAGGGCAACTGTAAGCCTCAACAAGTTGTAACAACAACATGGAAAAATGAAAGTCTAGGATTTCATCCAGCCTTTGTCACATGTTCAACCAATTCAAATCTTAAACGATGATATATTTCAAGTAACTTCTGCAAAAGAAAACAATGGTGGATATAGCTCACCATTGAAACTACCATTTATTATTACTTTAGCCCTGTCATACTTTGTATGAAAAAATATCCTTTGGTTAGAGGCCTAGAAATTAAAGTAATGACAGTTGATATCTGAGATTATGTAGTCTACTTTTTTCCATAATAGCTATAAGCAATAGAATGACTTGAAGATTTATGTCTATTTTTTTGCTTGTTGGTGAGGAAATCGTAATAAGAGTGAAAAATGTGACCTGATTTTGGAGCCATGTGTGGAACTGAGTTTTTGGTCTCAGATCAACTGTATAAAGTATAGAGGAATCATAAAACCTTAGCAGAAAATAGAGCGAAAATAAGAAAGACTAGAGAGTATCGGACTAAAATCAACACAAATATACACGAGCGTGTAATGCTAATTTTATGAAAAATGCAAATGCAAATGTAAAGGTTAGGTGAAAATTGAAACCAGCGTAACCTCCCCGGGGTACTATAAACATGTGATGTGCAATGTTATAAGTTATAACTTATATTTGTGGGAGAGATGTTATATTCAGAGTGGAGCCAGATGACGGGACTGAAAAGATTTAAAAAAATTAAATAAATTGAGGATATATGAGGGGTAAGTTTGACGTGAATGGATAAGTTCTTAACTTCAAAGTTTATGAAATCAAATCAAGTCCATTTTCAACTTAAAGTAGTTGTTTTGAAAGAGAAACTATACACACAAATATGCAAGCAGCTTTAGGAATATCCAAGAAGTACTTGACCAGTAGATAATGAAGTACATGTACCCAGAATTTGCAGATCCATAGAAAAAGCTCAGACATTAAGGAACACGAGCAGTCAACATTTTTCATGCCTTCCTGGGCACAGAAGAACCTTTATTGTCCAGAATGACATTGTTGCTGGTGTCAGACTAAGAGACAATCACATGTCAGAATCTCATTTTGTAAACACACCTGCAAGTTGCCTATGTCCAGTAGTGAGTTGAGACTGGACATGACCTGATGTGTATTTAACCACGGTATACAATATAATGACAGTGTTGAGCAGAGAAAAATTGAATGTTTAATATTTATAGGGTATAACTTAATCACATCAAGAAAGTGGTTATGGCAGAGCAGGAGGAATAAAACATGATTTAACTATGTATTGGGAAATCAAGTATCTTATAATCAGCAATATCATTTCAAGAGGGACAAATGCCAGGACAGTCAGTGATGAAGCACATGAGCATTTCTGACCCATAAAATTGGGCACTAGTCTTGACGCATAGTCTGTAAGTGGAAAAAAGGGCATGGTAACTTGATTTCTCAGATTCAGTGCCTAGTTTTTTTTTATTTAGATGGATGTGATACCATGCAAATGAATTAATATCTGTTATGCTATAAAATGTCAAGATTAGAGTTTGGGATGATGTGGAAGCCCACAGGATCATAATACCCATGAGACCAACAGATTAACTGGACCTTTCAATTTGATAAACAAGAAATACAGTGTCTACTTCTATTAAATCTTGGACCTGAGATACAATTTCTCCCCAAAACAGATTTTCCATAAGAGAATCCTTATAATTTATAAATTGTTAGAGATAGAGGTATCTCGGGATTCCCTTCATGTGGTGCTTCCTAGCATGGAGGCACATTAGCATTATGGGCATGAGTGTGGAGTATGAGATGCTCTCTACCAGGAGTCATGGATCCAGTGGTGGAATCATGCATAGGTTTTAGTTACCTATGACAGTTGCAAGCGAGGTGTGCCAGGAGAACCAGTTGGACAGAGTGGAATCATCCATAGGTTTCTGTATGGGACGAAGGTGATGGTGGTAGCCAGGAGAAGCAGCTAGACAGAGTTTCACAGGAAGATATTCTTTCTCCAGAAATGCAAGGACTGTCAGAGTTATGCTCGTTTAAAAGAGATGAGAACAATAAAAAATCCCTTTATTTTTTGCTCCAACAATCTGTAAATTTCCAGCAAAGAAATATTAATTTCAGATTGATTTTTAGATCCTTAAACCCTCATTTTCAATTATTTATTTTATCTATTTTTCTATATAACAGATATGTAATTTTCAGGATATAAATTGAAATTTCAGATCTGTTTTAGCCTAAGAATATCTCTGTTTAATCATTGTTTAAAAGCTATGTAAATCTAGAATTTACTTGCTACAATTCAAATTAGAACCAGATTTACCCTAAGTCCATTTACCCCTTTCTCTCCTTGAATACACCTTGGACTTAGATTGTTGTCAGGATTCCCCCCTTTGAGCTAGATAGGAGAGCTGAACTAAACTGAGAGATAATACTATCAAGGTGACAGTGGGTAGTTTTTCTTAGTCACCCATGAGTTCTCACATGTATGCTTGGGACTTTCACCTTGAGTGAGAATGTAGGAGGTAAAAAGTTGGAAACAAAACCAATTTAAAATGTCAGAGAGTTATTGAGGTGATAGTGGGTAACCTATCTGAGTTGTTCTTAGATCTTCACCTTGTGAGTTTGGACTATAACGCCATAGGTGAGGGTTTTAAAGGAAACAAGTACAAAATTGGATGATATCCTCATCATCAGTGCTAATAGGGCAGAAATATAATCCGAATAGCTATTTTATAAACAATCACAACCACAAACATTATTTTCAAAGGATCCTGGGTGCATTCTCATTGTTTTTAGATGACTAATTCATATAGATAATATCTAACTGAGCTTTATTTGTCATTCCCTAGAACACATGCATGGCCTCTTAATGAAAAAAAAAAATTAAAAATAGATATTAATTGAGACATTGCCCTGAAATTCTTCAGAAAATTAAATCTGCTTCTTTATGAATCACCTGTATTTTATTTATGGCTTCTTGTGGGTGTTTAATTCGGAACCCAACCTGTGAAGTTAAAAACAAGAAATATATCCTTAGAATCTAAAAATAGAAAGTGATCAATCTGCTGATTAGTGTAGAGACCCTAAGGAGACACGATCACATAAAATTTATTGAAGAACATTTCAAATCAACCAGCTTGGCTATAATGTATAGACATGAGCCCAATCCTCATGATGAAATTTTCCAAGAAGCTTTCACATAAAATGAAGTATTGAGTAATATGGAAAATGACAATCAAAGAAGAATGTTTCATACAATTTAAGAAGCTAACATGAAAATAATAGTGGAAATCAGACAAGTATCATTTGGAAATGACATGGAGAAAATAAAGGCAAAAACAAAGGTTGATGCCACCAGAAGAGAAGATTTAGAGTTACATTTGCTACGTCCATGTATTTCCCATATTCTTGTTTTATACACATGAATGCTAGGGCAAGAGCATTTGTGGCTATATGATGGAAATTCATCTTACTTTCCATCTGTTGTCTGGCATGTAAATCATATTCACATATGTTGGTATCAGAATCTCTTACTAGATGTGGACTCAAAACCTTCCATGTGTAGATTATCATGAAGAGGAGGTGAATAATAATTTACAACATCAGATGAGTTTTCATGGCCTTGCTTGGTAAAAGGTTGAAATAGCTATTCACTTATGTTGTTAACATTATGTGAAAGACTTGGAGGAAAAGGTTCATAGATACGCACACTACCGCAAGGTGGGGATGTTAAAGACATTTATTTAAGATAATATGATCATTTCATCTCAAGTATCTATTTTATTTTGCTTTTATTTTTTTAAGTTGTTGAAGTTAATATTTTTGAAAGGTGGAAATATCAATTGCAGACAAGACAATTAAGGATTGTCCCTTCCAAATACTCTCTCATCCCAAGCCTTTTCAATCTTTTATGTGGCAGCAATCTGTGGCTGTCAAAGGGACTGGGCATATTGTTTGGCCATTCAATCCCTGCTCTTTTTTGGGTTGAAGCTATTGGCATCAAGGTGGTTTTCTCTCTATAGTAGTCAACTTATTCTGCTTTTTTTGAGGGCTGCAAGTTTTAGGGTAACACAAGCCCTGCTCTTCCATTTTCGAGATCATATCTTTTGCTTTTGCTTTTGCTGTCATTCGGGCAGCAATTTGTTTGTGTATCATCAACTGTACCAATTGCCATTCTCCCCCATTGGGTGTTGGTAGAATGGTAGGAGCAACAGGGATTTTTCAGTTAACGCTGAGACTTATGGAGTGGCATTTAAAATAAGATAGGGAGTGAGACAATGCTAGTGAGACAATGGCAATTAGTGCAGTTGAGGATAACTACGGATGGAAAGAAAGATTCTTATGATATTTCCCCTTACTAGGAATTTCCCTTGGTATGGAAAATGGCTCCAGGATTTGGTTGTCAACTGTGTGAACATATGATGAGCTCCCTCCAGATCAAAAGGTTTTAAGTCTCCTCATTATGGACTTTCCCAGGTTGGATTCAAACAACATTTACACTTGAATCCCCACTTCAGGGCCTCTATCCACACTCCCCGAACTCTACAATATCTCACTATAAAGAAGCTCCCAGATGTTCCACATCTTATCCCTGATTTTTATAGTATAAGCTCTGGCCCCTGGGGCTCTCAATAACCTGGAGATAATGTGGAAGCTAACTCAAAATGTGAAGAACAAGTTCCACAATCTAAAGACAAGGGTGATAGAACAAGAAACAGAAATAAGAAAATAAAGAAACAAATTATCTGAGATCAGGAAGCAGTTGTAGATGATGAAAGGAGAGCAGCAGCGAGGACAATGGTGCACTATTATTGAATGGTGAAGCTCCTTGTCAAAATTATGATCTATTTTTAAAAATTTTGGAACATCCACATGCTGCTTGTAGAAGACTATATACTGAAGCAAGACACTACATAAGGAACTAGGCTACCTTTTTGGACACCTTGCTGCTCAGAAGAAGACTTACATGTTGTCCTTTTTATCATTTTGATCTATAGGGTGATTTGTAGTACTATAATAGTAACATAGTTGATTCTACGTTCTATATTTCCAATGTAAATGGCAATGTTATACATATATTGCAGTACAATCTGCCAACTATAGGTAAATTAGCCAGAAATTTGTTTGTAGATGGCAGTATTCGAAAATCAAGATAATAGAAATAATGTATATACCTATAAAGAGCAATGGCAAGGACAATTCAGAGAGAGAATTGCAATCCATGTTCAAACTATCTCAGGTTGCTAGTTTCTATCTACCCTAATTTGTATAAGTATTTGTATCATTAATGAAATTATAAGCTCTTTTACCAACCAAAATAGAACATGTATAGAAACTCCGAAAAAGAAAAAGAAACAAAAGATATGTATCAATTGATATATTACATGCCAAAGCTCAAACACACAACTGTGACTTGTGCTGTGCCTACAAAGAATAAAAAAATTACATCAGTAACAAAAATAGTGGACATCAGAAAAGCAAGGGATGACTACAATAGTAATAAGATAAATAATTTTTGAGACTACCATTGTAAGTTCCATCTCAGAAACAATATGATGTCGGGAAGGTCTATTGAAATAACTTTGATGTTCTTCTTCTTCTTAGGCTTGTTTTCATGAGAGGGAGGAACATAATGAAAGGTTTCCCTAATAGCATTAGAAGGCATCGAGGGAGAACTTTCAAAATCATAACTAGGATATTCTTGAAATCTAGATACCCTCATCATGGAATGTTGCCTCTTTCTCCCTATTTCAACATTTATTTCTTCCTGTTAAGCCTTTTCTTCTTAAAAATTTTCAAAATGACTTTCCAATTCCAATCTTATATCTCCAATCTCTTCTGCTGTGATTACCCGGGGCAATTTGGATTTTTATAACAGCCAAGTGTTTATTCAACTATGAAAATCACCCCTTGTCTGATGTGTTTCCTGCAAGATTTTCAATACATCTCACTATCAACAAGATCGACATGGATCCATGCATGGTATTTCACTCTCAGGGCCATTGTAAATTCAAATAAATCTACAAATACAAATGTGCCAGCTTTATCTCAATTTTTTTTGCAACAAAAGACAGATCTATTTTTATGAGAGAAAAGAAAACAGGGGTGGATTTTACTATAAACCTACCTGGGAATGAACTCAATGGGCACAATACTTTGGACAACAACCTGTCCAAGCTTGAATATGGGATGTAGCCTCCTTCAGTAGATGCCAACTCCACTACAAGCAACCCAAGAATATTTTCCAAATGAGATCCCAGATCACTCCAAATCACACTCTTCGGTACTGCTCCAAAAACTCCAAATGCTCAATGAGATAGGTGTGAGGAAAATAGAGGCAGGGGTGGGGTGGGTAGGAGGTGGGTCTCTTTATAGTATGCATTTTGGGTTAAGGGTTTTAGGAAATACATTTTTAATGTTTAAAGAATAATTATCTTAAAAATGGCCCCACTGGCTGGTTAGGTACTGACTTTGCCGAGTAGGTACGGACTCAATTGAGTTGGATCGGTTTGGTCTTTTTCACACTCGAAACTACTGATGTCGATGGAGACTTGGTGCAACTGTAGACACTACAGTCTACTTCCATTGTATTTTTTCAAACCATGGGAACCTAGCTATTTTTTGAGAGTATATGCAACAGCATGCAAGCCACATATACCAATAGCTCATAGGTCAGACTGGGCTGAGAATTCACATCAAGGGGATTCCTACCCTTTCAGCTTCACTACGATGGGTCAATTTGTGCATCCCTACCCCCCACCGAAATTGAACTTGTGACCTCCTTGGAGATAACACATGTTCTTGACCATTGGGCCCAATCAGGTGCACACTTCACTACGCCCACTGTTACCTCAACATACATGCTTCCTGCTCAGGTTTTGTTTTTTCCTACTCTAGGGGTTCTCCCCAACTGTACATGCAACTTATTAGTAAATAGTGCAATAGAGTTTGGTCACAGGTACTTGAAATACTAGGTCAAAATGGAACTTAATGGAAAGAATCAGAGGAAACTGGTGCTCACCAAGGGATGGAGTCAAAATCAAGCCAGAACATGTGTCTGAAGGAAAATGGAGAATAATGGTGAGGCTTCTGAAATGGAAGAATCTTGCCACACACAAAATATGACTGAAAGACTTGGGTTTGGTGCTGATAACAACCTTTGTCCTGGCTGCTACTAGGTAGCTAAGGAATGGATCTCTCCAATATATATATTGTCAGGGCCTTGGAAAGCTCGTTGAAACTTGGAATAGTTCAGGAAAATCAGGGTTAAAGAATCTCTAGATTTGCAAACTATTCTTAACAATGGAACAAAAATGGCTGAAATATGTACTAGTTAAGTATCAAGCATATAAAAACAGTGGTACAAAAAGTGGATCAATTATTCCAGCTTTATTTAATTGTAAACCTCTGAAATTACAATGACAAATGTCCTTGGTGATCCAACCCCATTACAATAAGTATTTACTACTCTTATAGACTTCAATTGACTTGGAACTATGACCTAGGTTTAAGAGAGTCTTTGCCTTGAATGAGATCATTTACAAGTGTGACCATGCATTACATAACTGCACCTTAAACTTCAATCTCATAGTGATCTGACTGCTGAACTAGTTAGCTGTAAGAAGAACTGCTCTTAGTTGCGTGCAGAGCTGAAGGTATATTATGGTAGCCTCTCCTGCATGCCGCTTCGAATTACTCCTAAACTCAAGTGAGGTATGATGCAAACTCTGTCTTATCAGCATGCAAACTCAACTTGACTGCTGTCTTATCATAATGCAAACCTCACCTTTAACTGCTGTTTGACAGCAAACAAACCCCATCTTTAAACTACTATCTTCTCCTCATGTAAACTCAACTCTACTATTGTCTTATGATCTTAAGCAGTTGCATCCTCTGCAACACATGTAGACATAGCTTCTTGAGCTTGGAGACATCATTTAGAGGGAGGTAGGGAAACATCATCACTCGGTAGAATACTTCTCAAACAATATTTATCATCCTTTGGTGTGGTGAAAATGATGGTGAATAAGACCCTTTTGAGTTGGCTTATATGTGGGTCCAACTGGTGTATTATCAACATTAGTACAAACCCCCAAGTGTTCCCTTGAATAGAAAACTCAAGTATTGAAGTGCGAACTACCGGCAATAGGAACTACTGACAATGGACTAAATCCCTTGGTGAGAACTGACACTAACTGATTGAACAACAAGCAAGCAAGTCATATTTAATCCCTCGGAATGGTAGGCTGACCAAACAAGCAACATCGGCTATGTGTTTTATATCCATGGACTGGAAGGAATACTCCCTAGGTAAGAACTAACAACAGATTGAATACTTTGGGCATACTTAATCCTCTGAGGTGAGAACTAACAGACTGGCCAAACAAGCAAACATGTCTAATTTAATATCCTCTTCAGCTGAAAGTGTGTGCACCCAACTAGTAGAAGGATAAAAAGTGATATTGTCTGTTGAAATTGTAATAAAAAAGGGCATGTTATCAAATATTATCCTTCTTTAAAATAAAAATGAGATGTTGTTGTTTTATCTATTGTTGGTCCTTGCTATGTTCTATTTACCTTTTCTCTTGCGTACTACTCTCCTGTTGTAACTGCTTCTTCCGCTGTTGTTCAGATTTGGTCTTACAATAATAAAAGGAGTCTTGGCCTCATAGAAATATATCTTTAGTCTATTTGAGGGTACCCCCTCTCTATCCTGAGAATTGGCTCGAAGTCCTAGATTGGTGCAAGAAGGTTATCCTGCACATTATGCTCATGCATTTGTCCCTGTGAGAGTAGAAACAACCTGGGGAACAACATAAGAACTGGCATAGTTGTTAGGGGCTCTATCTCAGTAAACGACATAAGGGTTTTTTTCTAGTTGAAGAGACAAAAAGCTCGCTAACAAACTATGATTAGTGTTTCTAATTACCCTAAATTTTTTAGCACAGTAAGGTGCTGCACTTTCACAGAGATGGGAATGAAAAAGCTTCACATAGAACTTTTGGATAGATGGGTGAACATATAACATTCATAGGATTCAATAACACTTGCTTCAGGAAAGGAATTTAGTAGTAGAAACACTATTGTTATTTGAGGTGTGGTCATTCATTTTGCTGGGCACTAAAGAACTGAATTCTTACCAGTTATTGAAAAACCAATTATTTAGGAATCAAAATTCACAATAAAGAATCAAGATTCAGGACGCTAGACAATTTTGAACATTCACAATGTAGGATGCTAACCAATATTAACATGCATGAGCTAAATTTCCAAATAAAACCAAGAAACCAACCTGCAATTCATCACCCACCTCTTTAATAGCCTCCAAGCTCTCTCGAATGCCCTTCTATCCATGGAAGAGCTCGAAAACAAATACCCAAATTCTAAACCCTCGGCAATGGTTTCTAAGCATGAAAATTCCTCGATGAGCATCAATGTGACCTGATAAATACCCAAAACACCAAAATCACCTCTCAGACCAAATTCACAACTATTTTCCTCCCAAAACCCACCAAACCCTCATGGCTTCTTGCCAACAGAAAATATTTGGCGTCAAACGTCTATTAAGATAATTCGAGTAGGAAATCTCCATGAATTCAACATAATTCTTCATACTTAGGTAATTTGGGGAGGAATTCACCATGAATTCAGATAATGTTGATTCTGGAATGATAGATTTTACTGTGTATGAAGCAGGAACAAAGTAACACAGTCGTAGTTTCTCAACAAACAAGCGATTCATAGGGAAGCTTGATGCTTTCACAATTTATGCGCCTCAATTTTCTCAGTGAAGCTGTTGTCCGCACTTCTTTGAAGAAATCCCTATGCAGTCAAAGAAAAATATCTATTACGTTAATCCTATTGGCTATTCGATACGTTCCACTGATCCAGTGAAAAAAATAAAACAATAAACTTACAAAGAACTATGCAGGTTGTCTTAGCTTTCTCATAAGCCATTTCCTTCTCATAATCCTCCATGAATGAACTCAAGAAGAGTTTGATCGTATGTTTGGGTTTGCGCTGGAGGTATTTTGGTCATATTCCAATGATCATTTTATTAGTTTACATAGTACATATTATATTGTATATTTTATATTGTATCATAAGTTTTATTTTATATAAGTTTTACAATAATATATATGTGTGTTCGGGCATTTATATTGTTTATTTTTATGTTGTTTTGTGTTATATATATATAATCATCTAGTGCTGGGTTTCGATCTTCAATAGGCAAGATGGTGGTAATGGAATTGAATTTCGAACTAGACGAAGGAAAGCTTGGGTATTATCCCGTTGTAATTTATAAATCCGAGAAGGCAGTTTCAAGATACCCTAGAAATAGGAAGGAAGGAGCCAGGAACCTTTTGCCTTTTGGGATAGTTTGTTAGACCTTTCAAGCCTACCAATCACATTGATTATATATTTGTTCCTTTAGCATTCTTTCATAGAAAAATAGGCCCTAATTAATTGATATGGACTTGTATGATTCAGAATTGGATGATAAAGTACTATAATGAGGAGGACGACAAGAGATGAAAGCTGGTTTGCTTTCTTAGTATTGGTTCGAATCCAATCGTCTCTGCCATAAGTATTTTCGGAAGCTAGTACAAGTTGTACCAGTCCAAGTAAGAAATCTCTCCTCCTCAATCAGAGGATAGAAGCAATTAGGCATGGATAAATTGATCGATCAGGTGACTCGGCTCCATCATTCTCCCCACCCCGCCCTATTTGTTCCAACTAGGCTTTCTGTAATCAATAAATAGATTGTTTGGTGGGAACTTGAACTCACTCAATATAATATAACTATCATGGCAACTCAGAAACATATATTATATCTCTCTCGTGTATGGTGTTTTGATAGGTTTAATAATTTTACGCCGCTAACCGTTCAGGGGCTCATCATTAGGTTAACCTTGGCCGCCCTAAGTTGGACAAGTAAAAGAAAAGAAAGCAATCCATTTCCTTTTCCTTGTCTCTCTTGCTAAGCTTTTTGGGGTCTGTGTTGAAGGTTCCAAGGGTATTTAGATTTAACAGGGTCTGACGCGATGGTGACTCATGGTGAATGGGGTATTTATTTAATGGGGACTACTTTCTTGTCTGGCGAACATCTCTTGTCATCTGTTGGAGACATGAAGGGACATATATCTTCTTGGCCAATGGTGGGGGTGAGGGTATGAAATCGCTCGCTTGATAGAAAGAGGGCAAGGGCTGCCATCGGTCTTGATCTCGTCTGGTGGGAGTGATGGGGTGACTGGGTGTGTTATTGGGGATGTATAAAATGCTATACATACCTGTAAATTCATGACAACCAAGTTGATAGCTTAGCTCTGCATAATCTTTTGGAGGAAATAGAAATTAGGGAGACACTGAAGCATATAATTGGAGAGTTGAGAGTCTGAGTCCTGACCTGCGACTATCCTATACTCGTAAACCCAAAATAGTGTTTTTTTTCACGAGATTTCACCAATCTCTTTAAGTTCAGGGAAGCTCAATCCAGCCTACCCAACGTTTTACCTTTGCTTCTCTTGCTCTTACCTATGAAAAACGTGGAACCTTCGAGTTTCCCACCGTAGAAGACAATGAGGAATTAGAGTGTGCAACTATTTCCTTCTACAGAAAGATGATTAGAAGCAATGCCATGTCAATTCCACAATATCCCGACACTCTTGAGTTGGTTTACCTTGCCCGAGGTAGGAAAATGCATGTTTATGTATTTCACATGATTACAAAAAAAATAATTTTATAATTGCTTCTGCATAACATAGATATATCTGTGCAGGTGAGGGAAAACTGGGTATTGTTTTCCTGAGGTCTCTAGAAACTTTCAGTGATAATTCTTCGTTACGAGGGCACTCAGGGTGTAAATCAGAGAGCCTAGAGAAGGAAGAAGAAGAATAAGAAGAGGACTCAAGTGAAAAGGTGAGGTGAGTGAGGAGGGGAGACGTAATAGCGATATTTGCAAGAGAACCCCACTGGTTCTATAATGATGGGAATGAGCCTCTCTAAATCGTATCCATTATATATCATATCATGTTCTTGTACGTTGTTCCCTCCAGAAATAGCATCAAAAATGAAAAAAAAGATAAATGGGGAGAAAACAGTTGTACGACCATAAATAAATATCATAGAAAGAATCATATCCAACCACCTAATCCATTTTCCCTCGAGGCGACCACCGTTCTCTATCACAAATAGATGCAGGAAGAGATGCCTACTCTCAAGACTCAAACACTGACATCCAGATTCAAGAAAGACACAACACACCAAACGAGAAGATATGATCCATCTTGAAAGGTGAGAAGATGGACCAGCAAGCGGAAATTACATGGCCATGGAAAGAGGAGAGGAAATTGTAGAAGCAGAAATGCCATAAATGCTGAAATGAAAAGGTTGTGATTGTGATTTACCTCCTACCATTGTTGTTTCTCTCCATTTTTCGGTTCTCTCCATTCCCTATTCAATCCAAAGTGTACAAAAGTATTAAAAGGAAACAACATAAAGCAATTCAATCTGAAGCTTAAAAAGGAAACAACCTAAAGCATGGGTTAAATAAGTAAAATGGAAACAAATTTATAGATAAAAATATATATTATATATTTGTCAAAATAGGTTGTTTTAAATTGTGTTTTTTCCAAGGTGTAAATGAAAAAATTATGGAATCTCTATTTATTGAAATATAAATTATATATTTTGTTATAATTTATTGAAATTTAGATTATATATTTTGTTAAAATATAGCTTTTTAAATTGTTTTTCTAAATATAGAAAGAAATGTGGTGGAATCTTTCTATATTAATGGTTTTTTTTCATTGTAAAAAAATATATAATTTGTTATTCATAAGAATCAAAATTACATCATAGTTGTTGATGTAAAATCCCCTTCAAAGTAGGATAGAAGACAATATTGAAGCCCTGGGAAAAACATTACAATATCCAAAAATAAATGAGAGGGATTCTACCCATCAACCTGTAGAAAGCAAAAATACGGAAAAGACAAAATAACTGTGAGACAAAAAATAGCTGGGCTCCAGAGAGTTGTCATGTAGATACAACCTAAAATAGTCCAAGACAAAACCAGAATGGAGAAACTAGAAGCAGGTAAAGCGACCTTCAGTAATCATGATTCTATTTGACTACTTACATAAGTGAAGAATACCAGGGCAGTCTTCTATCACAAGATTTGATAGGTTGTCTGCGTCAGAATTGAACTCCCTATATAGGTTCCCGAAGGATAAAGAAAGAAAACAATTCTTTAGGAGCCCAATCCTTTTCAACCAACAATCATAACTCAGTGACTGCAAATTGGTGAGACCTTTGGCCCAATCAATTATGACATTTGATTCGCCAAAAATAAAAAACTAGAGAATATATATATATATAACCATAAAAGCCCCCATAAGGCTAAAAGTTCAAAAAAATTATTAGTGCCACTCCCAACACCCATCCTTAGCTTGAAACTATGAGAGTCATATATACGGAGGATCATGCCAGTACCACAATTTCCATCCTGCTTGGCCCCATCAAAGAATCCATATATGGTATTGTATTCCAACACCTGGATGATTCTAATCTTTTAAAATTTTGGGGCACAATCTTTGTTCCATTACAGAAAACTTGCCACAATCTAAGAAACAAGAAAACCTCCTTGCAAAGTTTAATCACTTCTTCTAATGTCTGCTTCAGTTTTCCTTTGGAGTGTGTGAGGAATGTCGATGTGCAAAAACCAGTGACCTTTGAAAATAGTGGCATTGCAAGAGGGTGTGAGGAGGGTGTTCATGCTTTTCCCACGTTGAAAGCTCAAAATGCATATGGTTATGAGTGCATAAGCTGGAGACGGTGATAATTGCAAATGTAAAGTACTAGAAGCAGTAACTTCAGCAGCATTGAGACTTGTAAAAGACCATAACAATTGGTTATTGATTGGAGTGATGAACACAATCAAAGTGGCAATAACCATACCTTTGAAGTGCTTCGGTTGGTCACGACAATATCCTGAACCGACTTATTGTCTACAAAAATAGGGTATCAAGTGAAAACACAGGGGAGCGGGGGTCGAACGATACCTTCAGCCTAGAAATACGAAGTTGACATGTTTTTTTGGCCATGCATTGGATGCATTTGGTAATTCTACGTGGAGGAGGTGCATTCGAATGGCTTGTTCTCGAGGGGATGTAGGGCTTTGATGCTTCTATATAGGTAACGATACGGTACTAGTTCTAGTACCTAATTCATAATTGACATAGGAACATAATTTTCCCTTGGAACGTGCTTAACCAGGTTTGCTTCAATGATGCAGCAGGGATAAAGATGGTCAAGAGAAAATTCATGCAATTGCTTTGTTGGATCTCTAAAGATCAAGGTGCATGGCACTAATATTACTAATAGAAGGCAGACAACTTACAAAAATTACACTTCATTGCCAAATTTGCAATTTTCCATGACACAATTAAAAATGACTAATTCATATTCTTCTAGCTAGTTATTTTTTATGCCGTGACTAAATTAGTCATTTTTAACTCTGTCACTTATTATCTAGTCATATTTGTTAATTGGTGACTAAATTAGTCGTTTAAAGTTAGGTCGATCAAAATTGCTCATATTTAGTAGTAAATCACTTGGAAAACCTGTGGTGACTAGAAATTTTAGTCACCTAGTAGCTAATTCCTCATTTTGTACTAGTGAAGGAACTAGTGGAAATTCAACCGCTAAAGCTAACCCCAACTTGGAGGAAAAACATAAGTGAGGACCAGGAAATTTCTAAGAGGTTAGATCGATTTTTGCTTCTAGAAAACTTTCTCTCTGAGTTTTTAATAATTAAATATTGGGTTGAAGTAGGAGGTCTGTCTGACCATCTCCTAGTTCCCCTACAAATTCAAAAACCAGAATCAAAACCAGCAGCTCCATTCAAATTTAACCCTGCATGGATGAAGGAGGAACACTATTGTAAGTTGATATGAAATACATGGAGACCCTTGGAGGAAAACCCTAATGTATCATACATGAAACAACTTGTGGAAAACCTTCAGGAAGTTAAGAGGGTGTCAAAAACCTGGGCTAGGGTTTACTCGACGAATCAAGAGAAACAACTAAAAGAAGTAGAAGTCACCTTAAAAGAGATTTATGAATGGAATAAAACTGGGGTATTTGTAGATATAGAGCTAAAGGAGGTAAAGGAAAAGGAACTAAAAAAAGAAGAATTATTAGCTAGGAAGGAGGTGACTACAAAGGTTAAAGAGTAGAGCAATATGGATAAAAGAAGGCGACAATAATAAAAAATTCTTCCACAATTTCTCCAACCAGAGAAGGAATCAAAACACAATAGCATCAATAATGGACATGAACAGTGAAATGGCGAGATCCTTTAATGAAAAATCAGAGGCTGGGAAGAGCTTCTTCAAAAACTTATTTAAGGAACTAGAAGGATGCAATATCCAATAAATCCTAAAGGTCATCAATTTATTTCCAAGATTGATTGATGAAGAAATGAACAACTCACTCACATAAGAGGTTACAGAAAAAGAACTGGAGAAAATAGTATACTCTATCTAGAAAGGAAAATTCCCAGGTCTGGATGGGATCACCATATAATTTTTTCAAGGATTCTATGACCTAGTCAAGGGGGACCTTTTGAAGGCGGTGCAAGAATCTCAAAGGGTAGGGAAGGTTCTGGGAGCCTTGAATAGCACATTCTTAGCACTTATCCCCAAGAAGAAAAATCCATCCTTCTTTGAATAATTTAGACCAATATCATGTTGTAATGTGGTATATAAATTCAATAGAAAAGGTTATAGCCCAGAGGATGAATCCAATTCTGTGCAAGGTTATAACAAAACAACAATTTGGATTCCCGTTCAATCGTCAAATTCACGATGTGGTATCCCTGGCTCAGGAAGTGATGCATACCATTAAAATTTAAAAAAGCTCAGCCTTTGCCTTAAAACTGGATCTCTCCAGATCTTTTGATAGGGTGATATGGACCATTTTAAGACTAGTGATGATACATATAGGATTGGACCTGGAGATAGTCAACTATATTATGTGGTGCATTCAATCAGTCTCCTTTGCAGTACTCATCAATGGCTCACCCTCAAACTTCTTCATCGATTCAAGAGGCATTAGACAAGGGTGCCCACTTTCCCTCTTTCTTTTCCTTCTAGTTGCTAATGCTTTGAGCAGAATTATCGAACAGACAAAAAGAGAGGGCTCCTTTAAAGGTGTAAAGGTAACTCACTCAGAAGAATTATCTCATATCTTGTTTGTGGATGATGTGGTGATAATGGGAGAGGGTTCTTGGGAAAACCTCAAGGAAATAGAGCAGATGCTAGATCTACACAAGAAAGCCACGGGAATGCACATCAACATGGAGAAGTCAATTCTATCCAAAAATGGTCTACAAGAGGAGGTAAGGAGCATAATTAGAGCAGAACTTCCTTACATTGTTAAGCCTATGGAAGAAGGGTTTAAATATCTAGGGTTTGTACTCAAACCTAATTCCTACTCCTACAAAGACTCGATGTGGTTGCATAAAAAAATTGAAGGAAGAATTGGATGCTGGACATATAAGTTCTTATCTAGGGGAGGAAGGCCAGTTCTTTTGAAGGCAGTCCTCCAAAGCATGCTGGTCTACTGGGACACAATTTCATATATCTTGAAAGGCATCCTACATAAAATAAGAAAAAAATTATTTTCCTTCTTATGGTCTGCTAATAGACATTCAGAAGGAGTCCCCTTAGCAAAATGGCAAATGCTAGCTAGTCTAAAAGATTTAGGGGGGTGGGGCATTAAGAACCCCTTTTTTATTTTGTCAATCCCTGGCATCCAAAACACTATGGCGCCTTATCAAGAATCCCAAGACTCTGTGGGGGAGAGTCCTAACTTCCAAGTATTTCCCAAATGGGTCTATTATTGAATGGATAAGGAAACGAGACAAATCCTTCAAGAATGGATCCGTAGCTTGGAAGGAACTGGTATTAGCCTTCCCACAGTTCAAGAATTGGTTGGCATGGATGGTAAGTAATGGGAGAGAAGTAAGGATAGGATAATATTCCTAGGTAGGAGCAAGGGAAATATTTAAACTCTCAGATGGCCTAATTTGAAAGATTATAAGGTTAGGGATCTCTACTCTAAACCAAGCAAGCCTAATGTCTTCACAAAGGGATACTATTTGGAAAAACTCAAAGGATTTAGGCTTAGAGGAAGGACTTAAGGAGGAATGGGAGGAATATGTTTCTCTACTCAAGTTGATTTTTATTCATCTAGACGAGGAGAAAGAAGATAAATCGGTGTTGACCAAAAACCCGGTGAATGGGACTTCTCGGCCAAGTTAGGCTACAAGACATGGGTACGAAACCAACATCATGGAGAGAAGATGGAATGATGGAAAAAATTATGGAAGGCTGAAGGGCCCTTAAAGGCTAAACTAAATCTATGGTTGACTCTTAGAAACAAGCTCTTAACATGGGACAATTTGCAGAAAAGGGGTTGGAAGGGCCCAAATCGATGTGCTCTATGATTTTCATATGAGGAAACAGTTACTCATTTGTTTCATTTCTATTCTTATGTAGAAGTTGTATTGAAGACAGCATGCTTGGAGCTGAAGTACCAAGGGAATCCGGGTACCTCTCTTGAACACAAAGCAAATGCATGGTGGAAAGATAGATCGGTACGTCTATACAGTGCTCTTCCCTCCCTTTTCACTCATGGAATTTGGTGGGAAAGAAACACTGTCATTTTCAATAACAAGTTGATTCCAATTGAAATAACCTCCACTCTTGTGATTCAGTGGGCCAAAGAACATAGGTCTCAAGAGAAGGAGCAGAAAATCAAAGTACTAAACCCTCCATAAATAAACAAAGAAATACCTTTGGATTTTTTTGATGGTGTCAGTCAAGGGGATCCTCCTTTGGGAGGCTCGGGAGGAGTGCTCTACCTCTCATCCAATCAAAAGGTCCAAGAAAAATACATTCTTGGACATTCCTCAAATAATAAGGCTGAACTAACATCTTTGCATATGATCCTGAAGGTAGCCATCAACAACAACATTTCTCAATTGCAAGTTTTTGGGGATTCAAAGATAGTGGTTGATTGGGTGAACAAAAAATTTCAAATAAATGCTCCACATCTACAACAATTGCTGAATGCTATCAGAAGGCTTCTAGATTTCTTCACAGGATTCCACATTTCTCACATTTATAGGGAGCTAAATATGGAAGCTGATGGTCTTTCCAAACAAGCTTGGTTACTAGATCCTGGCAATTTGGAAATAGAGGTAATCACAAAAAATTAAAACCTTGCATTGTATAATTCATTTTTGTGTCTATGACAAGCTTCATAACTCAAGAGCCTCTATTTTTTGTAAAGAACTGAAGGCAAGGCCTGGACAATGAAATTGTATAGATTCTTTGGTGTCAAGAGGATTTTTGGTCCTTATATAATGGAAAGTTTCCCTGGAATAGTTTACAGTCACTTTTTATTTAAAGTGACAAATATATTCCAATTGGAATATATATATATATATATATATATATATATATATGTTTGTTTGTGTTGGGAATGGACCCTGAAGCACATGGGTAAATTGATGTTTTCTGCTGAGAAAGAAGCTTTGGAGCACATGAGTACTTATATTTGTGCTGAGCAAGAAGCTCTGGAGCACATGAGTCTTGAGATATTTGTGTTGAGGATAAGCTCTAGAACATCGGATCCTTAGCAATTGTATCCCTAGGTGTATCCTACAAGTACATCCTAGGATTAGTGTTGAGCGAAGAACTCTAGAATTGCACTAAGTTTGTGAATCCCTATTTTTAGCATTGAGTATAGGCTCTGGTAAGTGCTAGGAGTTACTGAAAAGAATTAATGATTCCCGAGTGAAAACGACTTGAGAAAAATATTGATCTCATCTAACTTATTTAAGTGATTAATCGAAATTTTGAATTTCTGTATTCTCATCAAGTACTGAAGAAATACCATGTTATACGAGGGAATCCAACATGCAAGGATGTTTAGAGTTGCGTAGACTAGTAGACCTAACCATCTACCTGATTACCCTAATGAAGAAAGTGTCATAAGTCTAGGAATCACAACATGTGATACCATAAGACAAATGTCACCAAATAATATATTATTATATATCTTATACAGAGTATGTATAAAGAGTACACCTAGTAATAATATTAATAACGTAGAAAAGAAGGAAAAGTTCCATCTATTATTATTATTACTAAGATAAAAATTAAATAGTATAATACCTATAAAAGTTCCAATTAGGAACTAGTTGAAAGTCCCTAAGTTAAAATATTAAAAGTATTAAATTAAATAAAAAGGGTTAAATCAAGAAATGAAGTGATTCTTGATTTAACTGCCTCTTTGACTAAAAACGTTTGTCTATAAAGACCCAAGCCAAAGAGAGGCTTGGGGATTTGATCTATCTTTTTGAAGTCATTGTTCTTCCTGCTAATTATGGAGAGAGTTCTTGGAGAAAATTTCCCTAAGAGGAAGAAGGAGAACTGATCCAGACCTGATATACTATTTAGGGCAGTGTTGTTCAGGATTAAGCACCCTTGTAACCTAGGGTCTAGGGTTACCAACTTACTACTAGCTTGCAGACAATTAGCTTTACCAGAGAATGGAAAGGGAATAGGAAGAAAGTATTGACTTACCCGATTACTGATGGTTGATCCAAGTTTGACCTTCTCCCACTCCTCTTCTCTCCAAATCTTCCAGGGATGTACCTCTTTCACTTGTAAAGAGCAAATCCTTCAAGTAATATCTCAAAGATATATATATATATATATATATATATATATATATATCAGAGGTTAGATAAACAATATATCAAACATATAATCAAATACATTCATTAACCACAATACATGAAATAGACTCAACATAAGGTTGGAAGAAGAATTCTCTTTATTAACAATCAGTGAATGAGATAAGAGTACAACCCAGCTTCTGAGACAAGGACTCCTCTGCAACCAAAGGACTCTAAGTTCTGTTACTTTAAGATTTCTGAAGATATACCACCAGCATAAATTTTCTCTCTAATAGTGATTGATTAGTCCCCACCCCAAGGCCTCTATTTATATTTTGGGAAATAGAGTTGTTTCAAAGGCTAGGGTGGTTAAAATAGTTGGGATAGTTAAGTATTAGGGCCCAACTAATCTCATATAATTGTGTTTTATATTTTCTAAATCCAAACTAATATGTATGCGACTATTAATATAGGCAACCCACGTATGACACATGAGTTTCTTGAAGGAAACCCGCATACGCTGGTGTATGCGGGTTGGAATGCAAATACTTGCCTACACTACATGAGTTGCAATGCCGATAGTCGCATACACAACTCAACACTTACAAAACATATATTGCAAGTTGTTTTAAGGGTAAATGCATCCCAATTCATGCCCATCTGTAGTGCTTTGGCAAACTTCAATCCTAATTTTTCCTTTTGTGTACCAACATAAAGAATGTCGACACTCGGACGAATAATTTCCATTTGGGTTGATAACAGATGACCCCTAATGTGTGAGGTCGGAAGATAACGATGACCAAAATACATTATAATCATTACCTTGGAGAACTCAGAAGTCCAATGGAGCAGAGGAAGTACTTGAAACAAATACATAGAAATGTCGTATACAAAGTCATATCTGGGGATGCCATGTTCAATATACTGGAACACTAGTGCCTTTACAATATTTGAGTAAATCATATGATACAAGTTCAAGACCATGTATATTACAAAGGTGGATCGAAGCCACAATATAAAATAACAATGAGTCTTCAAAGATTTGGAAACTATGTAAGTGAACACAACATAATCTTGCGCAACTTAGGTCATAGATATGAACCTAAGGTCTTCGTCAAAAATCCAAAAGAACCAGTACAATCTAGGCCATGTGAATAGATGTTGTAGAAGTCGAACATGGATAGGATTCAAGAGATTGTCAACCAATAGGTGATAATTGACAACTGAAGCAAAGGAATTCACCAATAGTGAAAGTGAATCCTGAGGTATCATCATCAAAAACTCTAGGTATTCGTCGTCAGGAAGTGCTATTGAGAAACCATGCTATGATGAGGAATGCAATATATCCTCCAACAGATCACAAGAGTGACTAGGAACTAGATAAAGGACAGCAGACACAAGTAATATCATATAGGACAATGATGGGATCAGGATAAAAATTAGATGCAGGGATAAATCATTGAACAGCCAGCACGACACAAAGATGACTCAAGGTAGCTTTTAACTTTGCAGATAATACAACTAGACTTATCTGTCATGTAGGAGACATGATTAGATTCCCCAGGTATAATGAACAAGTGGAGGAGTAAGAAACTTGAAGTGATAGCTGAACTGAAAGTGAACACTGAGACATGAGTATCAGAAAGTACAGAGAGTGCTATGTTCAAGGATGACATGCTGCCACTGACTGAGAATCAAAATAAAAATTCTTCCTTATCTTTCCTGTTAAATTTTAACGAGTCCAGGAATGTCAACTCAAGTCTCTCTTCATTTTTGACAAGCTTGAAGAGAAGAGGGAATAATGCTTGATAATGATACTGATTCATGGATTTTATGAGCTGAATTAGTACATGCTCACTTGATATTTTCATGTTTAGAGAGTCTAAAAACTATGAAGAAGACTCCAGGGGTGTCCTTTTTCATCCAATTTAGTCTCTTGAGGCCGGAAAATTATAAAACATACCACAGAAGAACTCTCTTAACTTCTGTAGAAGAAAAGGTGAACCTTTTTCATACTTAGTCAGGGAGGTCCGAAAAAGGTTAAAGTACCACCTACCCAATGCTCCTTTGAGAGCAACATATAGCTCAAGTTTCACGAGTGTGAAGGAAAGAAAGATCACTTGAAAAGATCCATTTGAGTACCAAGAATGGGGCTTACAACAATAAACTCGATGTTTTGTTCTTGGTGTTTAACGAGAATGAAAAAGACATAAAGTACACTTAGAATATTTTTCATGTTTAGGTCCAGAGCACGAAAAAGGGAAAACTAAGCTCATACCGGGTATTCCTTTTCCATAAATTTAGTCCCTCAGGGCCGAAAAAGTGATAAACCTATGCCTGAGAGTACTCTTCTCAATTCCATAGAAAAGAGAGTGATCCTTTCTCGTATTATTCCACATGGTCTGAGAAATAGATAACCTACCACCAATGTGGATTCCCATTCATATATTCTTAACGATCTTGAATGGACAATTTTATTCCGCAGTCAAGTCTATTTTGAGGAGTTAGACCTGGGCCTAAAGAAACTCCATAAGGGAGGGGAGGGAGTCTTGAAAAAGGATATATTCTAAAAAGAGACCCAAATGAGGCTCAATTTGGCATGAAAAATAGATAAGGAGACTCCCCTAAACCTATGACAAATGTGGCATGAGTACCAAAAGAAAATAAGTGGGTTCTATTTTAGGATACTCATGTGAGGAAAGCCATATCCATGGAAGAACAATGGCATAAACAAGGTTCTAATGGTTAAAATACTATAGTCTATGGTCAAAGTGGCAATTCTAGGGTTAAGATGGATTAGGTGTGAATGCAAAAATGCATTTGAATGACCGAAATCCTATCCTATATGAGCGAAAAACAACTTCAAGTGACCTTAGACCTGTTATATTGAAGAAAAAAGACATGGTATTAGTTTGATTTTTATAAAAATCCCACTTTTGAAATAATATTTCTATAAATAGTTCAAAATAGAAATAAAAAACTCACCATTTGACATTTTTACCCAAAATAGACAAGTTTTACCTTTGCCTTTAATTGCTCGTTGTGGATAACTTGGTGGACAATTCTCAAAACTACAAGTTCCAGGTAAATCTCCTCTCCATGTTCTTTCATTTGATCCAAGAAAATTTTAATTTTTGGCAAAATTTGATGTTTTCAACCATTCTCAAAGCAGCTACACTGTTTACGTGGGTATGGTATATCAACAGTCACGTAGACGCGTTCTGTATGCGGGTTGCTCGAAGGCAAGTCGCGTACAATATGCAACATGTCCAAAGGACAGTTGCATACACTATGCGAGATATGAAAAGGTTATGTAAGGGTAAAATAAATTTTTTTAATATGACTTTAATGTTTGATTATTGGCTTGTTACCAGATTGAAACATGGTGCTCGAGTGGAGGGAGAGGGACCATGAAGACATCGACCAAGAAGCTCTACGAAATGCCCCCATGGTAAATGCTTTGCGGCAAAGTGGGATGCTCAAATTCTTTTGTACCTCATTTATGCAATCCAATGTTCACCTACTAGAGTTTATGATAAACTATTAGGATCATGATCTTGGTATGTTTGAACTACAAGGTGGGTTTCTAGAGATTACCTTGGAAGACATCTACTTTATCTCTGATTTGTCACGATAAGGAGCTCCGGTTAACTTGGAAGGTACCAGTAGAGGCGGTGACCTTATAAGTGTGCAGAACTACATAGATACATACTGTGCACCTGGTACTCAAAAGAGGGGTAGTTGCATCCCTATTGTTCATATTCGCAGCTTGCCATTACTGGTGTTGGCAAGTAATATAGTGAGGGTTGTAGTGTCATAATCACTTCACCTTGCAACTCGAAACCAAATGAGACTTGCAGTGGACTATCTACAGGGAGCCCTATATGACTAGTGTTCGGGAGTAATCCTAATAATGAGGAAACAACTCTTTGACTATAAAAGAGGCCGATGGAAAAACTTCGGTTATTCTAGCATATTGGTGGCCTTTTTGTTTGAGTGGGTGCCCAGTTTGAGTCCTGCAGTACCACTACCAGTTCGTTCTCCCTGTCAACCTAGACTGAGTAGGTGGGGGGAAATATTCCTCCGCCAGGGAGGCGGTGGATCGGTTCAAAGTGTATCTGACGACGACTTCTACTTATGGTGGGAGTGAAAACTACCAGCACTGGAATAGTTTTCATATGCTGGGATAGATTTATGAGGTGACACCGACCTTGTCCTCCCTCCTGGAGGAGCATGGGGAGCGTCAGGTATTTTTGTTTTCAAGTTTTTAAATTTTTATGAATTTTAGTCATAGAGATATATGCATATGTATAAGAGTTATTAATCCTATAAAATGTTAAAATGTAGATATTGGACCAGTCTTCCCTATTGGGAATCCACGTATGTATGTGCATCTTGTGGTGGGAGAAGACCATGGCTTGATTAGGGTTATTGAGGGAAAGTTGGATAGGCTTACCCAAAGAGTACCTAATTTGCGTATTGAGCATATCCCTGCCATTATGCAGGAGCTAGTGGTTGGCCTAACACCTATCTTTATACGCCTTATGAGGCGGGTAGCTAGAGCAGTACTTGTGTACATCGATGCCGTTGAGGCTGTTGTAGTTGAGGAAGCTGAAGAATCTGGAGAGCAAGGTGATCAGGAGGATTAGGGGGACCTGGGTGGTCCAGATGACTAGGGTGGCCATGATGACCAGGGTGGTCAAGTTTAGAATTAGGAGCATTTTATGGACTTCGATCGATTTTTTGTATATTATACAGTTATAACTAGATCTGAGGATCAGAAACTTGACCTATTTATATGGACACATATTCACACACACACACACACATACACACACACACACACACACACACACACACACACATATATATCACTGGTTTTATTTACATGTGTTTTGTAATGTATCTGTTGTATATTTTTATGCAAAATGTGTTAAGTGCCAGTCCAAGATATAATTAGCATATGCATCAGTTAATGAATTTTGATTTCCTGAAATATGATTGAATGTAATAAGCTCAAAATTTCTTTCCAATAACCTAACATGCATAAAATGACATAGTAAAATAGTGTTATACACCTGATAAGCTCGATTGAGTTGGGAAACCACCAGTTGAGAGTCAAGTCTAACTTACAGCAGGGTGATGCCACATGACAAAGTATCCCATAAAAGCTCAATGAAAACCCTGTATTTGGCCACATTTTTGGTAGTAGGACCTAGGCAAGTGCCTCTAGAGGCAACTAGCTGTCCCGAGGGTGAGTAAATGACCCATGCAGTTGAAGCCATGTTACAAGTGTGGCGACTAGCGCCATCTACGAAACATACAAACCACTCGGAAAACATCGGTAACAACCAACAGATGGTATAAGAACACAAATTGACGAACTATTGTACATAAAATACATACAATAAAAATACAGGAAAAAGCGCTAAGCCTAAGCATAGTACTTTTTGAAGTAGAGCCCATTTCTAGGATCAGGTAACTTATTCCCCTCGAAATCTGTTAATTCATATGCACCTTTCTTCAAAAATTTTGACACGACATAAGGTCCTAACCACATAGACCTAAATTTTCCTGCCCCCATGGTTTCTTTCTCTTGATCCCAGAGCAAGACAAGCTCCCCTTCAAAAAAAAATTGAGGTTTGACCTATTTATCGTATTGATTTTTGACACTATTTTTATGATCCTTGTTTGCTGTCAGCACATCTCTACGCTGCTCATCTAGATTTTCTGAATGTAAAAAATGTTCTTCTAGCTCAGTCATATCAGGTAACACATGAATAGAAATCTTTAAGGATGGGATTTCGATTTCAAATGGGGTTACTGCTTTCACTCCATGAACGAGTTGGAAAGGAGAGAACCCTGTAGTAGTTTTCACATTGGTTTGATAAGCCCAAAGTGCAGGATACATCATGATGTGCCAATTGGAATGGGCTGCATTAATAGTGCACTTGAGAATAGTCTTCAAGGCTTTATTTATAGTCTTAACTTGACCGTTCACTTGAGGGTAGAAAGAAGATGAATGCTCTTGTCTAAACCCTAACATAGTGGTCAATTCAGTCATCATACTATTTTGGAAGTGACTACCATGGTCAGTGACAATCTATTTATGGATACTGAACCGTGTGATAATTTGGTTGAAAATGAAAAAACCTGCAGTTTCCCCATCAGCTTTACAGGTGGGAATTTCCTCTTCCCACTTCGTGAAATAATATATTACGACAATGATATGTTTGTCCTCCCCAGCCAAGACTGGGTTGCACGTCACGTAATCTATCCCCCACTTCATGAAGGGGCCCACTGAGATGATAGGAAACAAAGGATCGGGATGTGACCACATCTTTCTGGTATAAAGCTCACAAGGATGATAGTGCCTCATGGCTTCCACACAATCTTTAAAGATCGTGGGCCAGAAATAAACAACACATAATATCTTCTGAGCCGTTGCTAACCCAGATAAATGACTCCCACACTCTCCACTATGGGCATCATTTAGGATAGTCTCTGATTCTTTGTGGGTAAGAAATCGATGCAAAATGAAATCTACCCCCCTATGATATAAAGTATCTCCAATAATGAGGTAGTTTTTGGCATGTACGCGTATTTTGCATCGTTCCTCCCACAAGAAGGTTGTAGGGTACTTCAAAGTCTAGAGATAGACAAGTATATCTCCATACCAATGGTCAGAGGTGGAAATCAAAAAGATATGCTCATCTGGGAATGAGTCTTCTTCAATGGCTATATCTTCCTCTACCGAAAATTCTACAATGAGATCAGCAAAAACTAAGAATTTTATGGATTTGACAGCTTGGAGATCTAAGTCAAACTCCTGAAGAATGACTATCCATTTGTTGAATTTGCCTCCAACTATCCGTCAGGACAAAACATATTGTAATGGATTAACATCCGACACTACCATCGTGGTCCTCAGTAAGATGTAGTGACGCAACCTCTGAACATCATACATAGCTACCAAGGCCAACTTCTCGACGTGGAAATACCTAATTTCAGGGCTAGCTAAAGCACGAATGAGATAGTAGATGACATGCTCTTGGAGCTTATCATCCTCATGGACTAGTATAACCCCTATGGTCGACTTAGATGTGGCCAGATACAATATAAAATCACGACTAGTGCTAAAAGGAAGGTAACTTGTTTTGTAAAAGAATGTGCAGTAGTTATGGATCATTTTGAAACTGTTGTAAAGCTTAATGTATTACCTCTTAGTTCTAGTGATTTACTAATCGGTATGGATTGGTGAGAACAACATAGGGTAGTTTTAAATTGTTCTGATAAAACCTTTATGTGTATAAACAGTGATGGAAAACCAGTAAGTGTAAAACAAATCCCTAGAAAAACCACCATAAGGAATATTTTTGCTTTGCAGCTTAAGAGAGCTGTCAGGAAGGGTTGTAAAGCTTATGCAGTAACAATAACTAATGAGGAGAATTTAAATAAGACAGATAAATAAAAATTGGAGGACATACCAGTTTTAAGAGAGTATGCTTATGTTTTTCCAGAAGAAATTCTGGGACTACCTCTGAAAAAGGAACTGGATTTTACCATTGAGCTGGTACCTGGTGCAGTACCTAGCTCAAAGGCCCCTTATCGAATGAACATACTTGAACTTAATGAATTAAATTCACAATTAAACAAATGTATTGATAAAAAGTATATTCGATCTAGTGTGTCTCCATGGGGGGCACCTGTCATCTTCGTTAAGAAGAAGGTCGGAACCATGCGACTTTCCATAGATTATCGTCAGTTGAATAAGATGACTATTAAAAATAGATACCTATTGCCTTGCATAGATGATATATTTGATCAACTACATGGAGCCACGATGTTTTCAAAAAATGATTTAAGTTCTGAATATCATCGAGTTAGGATTAAAGATGAAGACATGTTTAAAACATCTTTTAAAACTCGATATGGCCATTACAAGTTTGTCGTCATGCCATTCGGGGCTTACTAATGCCCCAGCTATTTTTATGTATTTAATGAACAATGTTATGCATAAGTATCTAGATAATTTTGTAGTCATGTTTATCGACGATATATTAATCTATTCAAAAACTAAAGAAGAACATAAAGAGCATTTACAAATTGTTTTGCAAGAGTTACAAGATCATCAACTCTTTGCAAAGTTTAGTAAATGCAATTTATTCAAAGATAAGATTCAGTACTTAGGTCATGTAGTGACTAAAGAAGGGAATTCGGTAGATCCCGAAAAGATAAAGATAATCGAAAATTGGCCGGTTCGTAAGGATGTAACTGATGTTCGATCCTTCATGGGAATTGCCAGTTATTACCAGAGGTTCATTGAAGGTTTTTCGAGAATCGTGAATCCGATAACTTCTTTGTAGAATAAAGGAAAGAAATTTTATTGGAACCAGAAATGCGAGGAAAGCTTTAAAGAGTTAAAAAATTTATTAACCAGCGCACCTATCTTAAGAATAACTGATCCAAATAAAGAATTTGTAGTGTGCACTGACTCTTGCAATGATGGTTTAGGCGGTGTTTTGACTCAAGAAGGGCATGTTATTGCCTATTAGTCTAGGAAATTAAAAATTAATGAAAAGAATTATGCAACTTATCATCTGGAATTAGCTGCTGTTATACATTATCTAAAGATGTGGCATCATCACCTAGTTGGCAGAAAATTTATTTTAATGACTGATAATAAAAGACTAAAGTATATGTTAGATCAGCCTAATCTAAATGCTAGACAAGCTAGGTGGCTAGCTTTTCTAAGTGAGTATGATTTTGAAATTCAACACATTAAAGGTAAAGAAAATAAAGTTGTTGATGCATTAAGTAGGAATGAAAAGCTGAATTTCACAGCAGTTATCAACACTTATACAATAGATCTGGATGAATAGCTTAAAGAAAGGATAGAACAAGATGAAATTTACCAAAATTTACACGCTAAAACGAAAGAAAATCCAATAGAAAGCTTAAGTAAAGGGTACAGTTTGAATGCAAAAGAATTTTTACTGTATAAAGACAGAATGTATGTACCTAACATACCTAAAGTTAAGTCGTTAATTTTGGATGAAATCCACAAAACTCCATACTCAGGTCATCCAGGCTATTAAAAGACTATAACTATGTTAAGAAAAGAATATTTTTGGCCTAATACAAAAACTGAATTAGTAGAGTATATCGCTAGGTGTTTTGAATGTCAGCAGGTGAAAACTGAACATCAACACCCAGCTGGATTACTTTAGCCATTACCTATTCCTAGCTAGAAATGGGAGATAATTAGTCTTGATTTTATTACTGGACTGTCTAAAAATTAGAATTTAAATGATTCTATCATGGTAGTGGTCGATAAGTTATGTAAAGAAACTCACTTTATACATGTTAAAACTACGTATAAAGCTGCAAACATAGCTGATATCTTTCTAAAACAGATTTTCCGACCACATGGAATATCGAAAGTTATAATCTCAGATAGGGATCCTAAATTTACAGGTAACTTTTGGAAATCTTTGTTTAAAGGATTAAACACTACATTAAATTTTAGTACTTCATTCCATTCTCAAACAGATGGACAAACTAAAAGAGTAAACCAAGTACTGGAAGATTTATTAAGAATGTATGTGAAAGACCAGCTAGGTAAATGGGAGGATTATTTGCATCTAGTAGAATTTGCTTATAATAATAATTATCAGGCATCAGCCAGATTTAGTCCTTTCAAAATTTTGTATGGAAGGAAATGTATTACTCCTATCTCTTGGAGTAATCCTATGGATAGATTAGTATTAGGTCCTAAACTATTAAAGGAAATGGAAGAAATTGTAAAGCAGGTAAAAGGTAATCTAAAAGTTGCGTAGGATCAACAGAAAAGTCATGCATACCTTAAAAGAACTCCAAAGGAGTTTCAGGTAGGTGAACATGTGTTCATCAAGGTGAGGCCCAAGAAGATCTCTCTGAGATTGGGAAGTTGTGCAAAACTAGCACCTCGTTACTGTGGTGCATTTGAAATAATGTCCAGGATTGGACAAGTAGCTTATCAATTAGCATTACCACAAAATTTAAGAGTACATAATGTTTTTCACATTTCTGTATTAAAGAAATATGTTCATGATGCTACTCATGTTGTTAACTGGAATGGTGTATAAGTGGAACCAAAAGGATATTTTCTGGTGGAACCGGACTGTATCCTCGGGCATAGGGAGATCACGCTTTGGAACCGCACCATTGGTTAGGTGAAGGTGCAATGGAAGCACCTTAGTCCAGAAGAAGCCACCCGGGAATTGGAAAGTAGTATACGAGATGCATATCCAATTCTGTTCCAGGGGAATTATGAGGACGAAGAATAAATAACATCGAGGATGATGTTATGTTCTAAGGGGGTGTGTATATCACATGCCCTAATTTTTCAAAAACAATATTATATTATTTTCTTTTATTTGAGGACAATATGTTAAATTTTATGCTAAGTTGTAATTGATGACTCAGCAGATTCAAGGATATTTAATGTAATTTCTGAATATTTAATTATAAATAAATAAAGGAAGAGACAACATCTTAAGAGAGCTATTAAAAGAGTATTTACTGGTCAAATTGGTGGAGGAGACTGGGTGGAGAGAAAGCAGACATGTGGCAGCATACTCAAACCACTTCCAACTGTTGCAGGTGGCAACCTACCTACATTTGGGGTCATGATTCCCCAAGAAAGTTGAATTAGAGTAGGTGGCTCAATTAATAAAAACTGACCCAAAAGACCTAAGAAATATTTATAAAAATTCCCATTGAAGAGAGCTAAGGATGCTCATTATAGAGAAGTGATCATTCAGGTGAATGTACTTTAGAGAAATTAAATGGAAGAGAATTGTGGAAAGAGTTTGAGGGGATAACTGCTGAGTGATCTAGTGCAGTGTTTAAGTTGAAAAATCTTATTGCTGAGTGCAGGGAATTTTATTGATTTATTGGACCAGTCTACTATTTGCATGCTCCACCAGTTCTTAGGCAAGAAGACCAGGAACAGGCTCCGGGGTCTTGAGAAAGCGTTGTTTGAGCACTCTCCAGGAGTTTGGTACGGAGGAACGACCTCCTAACACTGTTGTTTTCTATCCTAATCAAGTTCTACATTATTTTATTTTACTGTGTTAGATAGATAAATCTGAATCTGACTGTTAAATATTCATTTTGTAAATTGTTAGAATGGAAACTAATTCTAGTCTGTGTTTTTCCACACCTGGAAGGACTAGGCCATACTCCAACACAGATAGAGTATTTACAGTAGATGAAAGAAAATGTAAAGATGCTGAATAGAATAGATTTGGTTCTGCATTTTGTAGTAGCATACTAATTTATTTCAGTATGTAAATTATTATTAAAAAGAATAATCATCTAGTTATCTATGTTTATTGTTTTAACCAGATTATTTATGTAAATATGCTGGAAAAGAAATTGCAGTAATCTAGTACAGTTAGAAGGATTAATTTGTTAGGAAAATATCTTAGTAGATAAGATTGTGTATTTACTGACAGTAGGTTAATTTTTATTCAAGTTAAATTACTATGGCAGCTAAACTATGTCTTGATAGGTTATATTTCTCTATGTTCACTTAGTAACTGATTGCAATGCAGTAGAAAAATCACAGTCAAATTACAATGTTTACATTCAGTTCAGTAAAGAAACAAACTATTAATCATTTAGTTTATTTTAATAATATCAATTCATTTAAGACTAATAATTAATATAAACTAAATAGGGTTATATTAGAATTACTTAACTTATAAAGAGCAAACTAAGTTACAAAATCTATGCTTATCTTTGCAAAGAACTATGAGTAAATTCTATCTGTTAGTTTAGTAACTAAAAGCAATGAGAATATGATTAATAACTAATATAAAAATAAATATCTATCTATGTAAAGAACTACTTATAATTATCATATAGGCTTATACCGGTAAAGGTAAACTTTAGGGTCGAAACCCTAAACCAAATTTATTTATTCTATACAAATAAAAACATTTAAGCAAGAATCCATTTATTTGGATTATTATATTAATAAGCCATTAAAATACTATAGACTATTTCCAGTCCTTTTAAGGACAAATGAAAAGACAAATGTACAGATACAACTTAAAATTATCACAACACATCTGTAATACTAAATAAAACAAAAAATTAATAAGTAACAAAACCTATTAAAAAAATTAATTGAAAAAATAAATTAGACAAGGGTTTCATTTAGAAAAACCCTAGTTTGTTCTTTCCGAACAGGTAGGTTAATTTTATAAATTATACACTATGACTAGGTTACATTCTTAATTAAAAACAATAATCTATTTATGAAATATAATAGACAATAAAATTCTTTATTAACAGTCAGTTAGGGAAAACCCCAACATACAAAGAGTCACATTATACATTATCACTGCAAAAATGAGTCTGAGCTCAAAGAAAATATTTTTAAAAACCAATGTATTACATTGACAGGACGTAAGTCTAGAAACTTAAACTAATTACAACACCCAGCTCAAGGCTGAGACAAACCAATGACATAGCGAGGGTTTGCAATAGAGTAGAACCAACTACATTTTAAAAACAAGAAAATTATATAACTAATGGCGAAATTGGACAAGCTTCCAAGCTCAGGGTTTCACTATCGAAAACCTATTGCAAACAGGGTAAGAACCCATTCTTTGAACCCAGGGCTTACTATATTGGAACCACAAGCCCTCGAAGACATCCAGCATTATCTTCGTCACAGGTTGCAAGAATTAGCCACGAGTTCCTGCAAAGAGAGCACAATAATGAGCTTTAGTTTCAAAACTTTTTTGCTATTGTAAACCCTACTGTAAAATATAACTTTACTATGAATCTTCTATTTTGAAAAAAAAACTAAATATTTACCTTAATGAAGAGTAACGAACAGTGTAGCGACGGGACTGTCATCAACTACAAAGTGTGCATAAAAATCTTCAAAACCCTCCGACGTCGATGGAGCACAACTGACAGCAATGAAACTTAACTTCTCACCACAGTGACAGGCCACGGGGAAGGCAGGATGAAGCTAAGGATAGGCTGCGAGCCAAGTGCAAACAAACTGTAACTCTCGCATAGTAAAACCCACAGCTACGAAGGCTAGAAATAAGACTGAACTCAGGAGACTACAACAACATTAACCCAAGTTTTGGAGCAAGCTAGAATAGGCAGAACACTCACGACCACCATGAAACCTTATAGAGCAGCCCGAAGGCTAGCGTCAACTTTGGAGGAAGAATGACAAGCGATTAGGGTTGTAAGGGTTTTATACCACCAACACATGGACAGGAGGTGACCACGTGCCCTCAAACATTTCCAACTATGCATGGGCCGATTCCAAAGTTCACCTGCGTTTCGATTATCCAAATTATTAAAAACAATGATTTGTATCAACATTGCATGAACTATGATATATGCATATACATATCACATCGTTATTCATATGTAATTTTTATCATAATGTTTGATAGCTCGATTTTGGTGTTTAAGTAAAACAATAATATGTTAACATTGACCTAGTGAAAGGTGATAACCACTTAAGCTTTTGGTTAATCCCGAAATTGATCACGCTTACAACAAGTAGGCTTATATACTTGCAAAATAATGTTAAGTATGCAAGTTTTATAATCCAAACTTATCACTTATAAACCAACAACTCGGATGGTTATAATGTATGGAGTTAAATAACACAATAATAGAGTATAAACACGACTTTTACCAAGTTCGATGTTGGTTTAAACTTTCATAAACACTAGTTGCTTCTCGACCTGTCAATACTAGAAGTTACCATATTTGTTTATGTTGGACAACATAGTTGGTGATTGATCAAGATAATCTGTACTTAGCATAGGGTAGAATTATGATCATAGTAGAAAGATCTACCATAATAGAAACTATAGACATTAACTTAATGTAAAAGAGACATTATGGTAATAATGTAATTACAATGGAATAACCATGCTCAAGTCTTTAATCATTGGAACAATACTGATTAACTTAGATTTAGGAAGTAATGGAAAACAGTATTCCATGTGAAATGATGCAGTTATTTTGTTTACAATAATCAAGCTTATAATATCAAGGTGTTTTACAGGCAGTAAGTTTCCCTACATAATGTAAATAACGATTAGTTTGGTACTTTAGTAAAGACTACGATATTGTATGTGATGACAATAGTACAAGCAGTACGACGTTGATGAGGAAGCTAATAACCTATTAGTGAGCGACTGGTTTGTACATATAAGGAATAGGTTGATACTTACTGTTATGTCAGGAATTTGTTTTTACCTTTTAAACAGCTTGATAACCTTTTTGATCAAGTTTGCTTATTTCTTTGACTTTATTTTTTCAATTACTATAGGAAATTTTGATATTTACTTTAATTTTTAGGTTTTTTTCTTTAGATTTATTTTGTTTTTTCTCCTTTAGGTGTTGAAGGGTTTTTAAAGTCATATTATTGAATAATGAAGTCACATTTAGCATCATGAGTATGCTTCACCTTTTTAACCGCATGCAAAATGACCAAAAGCTGAAAAATAGCGCCAAAATGCAGTTAATTTTATTCTTGTAGCGGTGGAGCCCGAAATTAACAAAGAGCGCACTACAAGAATATCACGACTCTCATTTTCTCCAATTTTTTAGCCAAAATTTAGCACGATCTCAGTTTTGGAGTGACTAGTTACATGACTTGAGGATTTTATTACGTGCTATATCAGTTTTCATCATATGAACAGGTGATTTTGATTTATGGAAGGGATCGTGGCCATCATTACTCCAAATGTGGTCGATCATGACAAAACAAAGATCAGGCAATGATTTTGAGCATTTGTAGCAACACATAAAAAAGCGTTATAAAAAATTGTGCTACAATTCTGCAAAGAAATTCCTTGCACTAAACATTCCAAACACTGCAAAATGAATGCCAAGTTAGACTAGTTTTCATGCCCGAGAAAATGGTTTTTACCAGTTCTGGAGAGCAGGGGATTATGATGTTCGATCCACTCAAAAGAAAACTATAACAGGTAGAATGGACCATGTTTGTGTACACCCTAAATTCCTTCATTCTAATGTAATCTCCTACAAATGGAATTTGGAGCAATTGCAGAGCTTCTCGATAATGCAGTTGATGAGATCTAAAATGGCACAACTTATGTCAAAGTGGACCAAATTTTTAACACGCAAGATTTCATTCATGCTTTACTCTTTCAGGACAACGGCGGTGGTATGGATCCTAAATGTATTCGACGATGTATGAGCTTGGGATATTCCATGAAGAACATAAATAAGACCATTGGACAATATGGTAATGGTTTCAAAGCAAGCACTATGAGGCTAGGAGCAGATGCGATTGTATTCACACGGAGTGCTTGTGGAAGCTCCTCAACACAGAGTATCGGGCTACTTTCGTATACATTCTTGAGGAAACTATTTCACTATGGGAGGAAGTTGAAGCACATTTTTGAATCGTGTAAATGGAGGTTGTGTTATCAGTTTCAAGATGGAAAAGTGTTGGCACTGGATATTCAGTTTGGTAATTATATGTCAGCATTGAAATTGGTGGCTGCATATGCTGATGACCATGTAAAGATCTACGAATCGCTTGATACATTGGAGTTAAAGCGATGGCAGCTTCAGGCCGAATTTCAAAATGTAAGTAATGTTGTTGAGAGATTTGGCAAATGTTCATGTTTGACAGTGTCCATTTCTTAGAAACCCCATGCCAGTGGTATTCAACAGCCCACATTTATTTTGGGTTTTAACTCCAATCTGCCACACTGGAAAGGACGACATCATTGTTCCAATGGTTGATTTTGATCTTCCATCAAATCATGGAGCACCAAGAATGTTAGTTCGCAGCACTGAAGATACTTGGACAAAAATCATGAACACAATCAAGCGTTGGTCTCCCTATGTTACAGAAATAGAGCTTCTGAAACAGTTTGAGGACATTGTTCCTCATGGAACAAAATTTATTGTTTACAACTTTTGGCTTAATGATGATGGCATCCTGGAGCTTGATTTTGACACAGATAAGGAGGATATAAGATTGTGAGGTGGACTTAAGCCAAGCAGATCCACGATTTCACAAAATGAATTGATTCAGTCACATATTTCTTACCGTCATTTATATTCATTATGTGCATATGCATCTATTCTTTATCTAGAGTAGCTGCAATTTTCAGATCATTCTAAGGGAAAAGCCAGTTGAATATCATAATATAGCTGACGATCTAAAATTTTCCAAAGTAGTAATCTACAAGCCACAACTCGGTGTTGGGATGAAAGAGGTATCTGTATCAACAACCATAGGATTTATAAAGGAAGCTCCTTTGATCAATGTTCATGGGCTCAAATATGGAAAAACATTGAAGGAATTTCGTGGTCATATATCTTATGTAAATGATGGACAACTCTTGTTGTTCCTTCAGATTACTGGCCACGCTGGGATGGAAGCTTGTCCATGGAACTTGTAGAAACTAAAGAGGGATTGCAGTTTTTCAGGTACACTCATTCATCTTCATATTTGGAGGCACAAAGGAAGTTTGAAGCAGCAAAGAACATGTATGATCTAAATGATATTACATTTGTGTTGGCTCAACATCCCTACCATGTGGAATCACTTTTATCTCTTGCGGAGGCATTTAAGTATGCTGGAGATCACCAGAGTTCTATTGAAGAAATTGAGAACATGCTTCTACCTTGAGTGTGACACATCAATAAAACAAACTCCTCAAACAGATGATGTATCATCGAGTGAACTTCTGAAGCAGGCACTCATGCTTCACCCATTAGCCTTGAAGAAGATTGTAGACAGGGCACCTTTAAAGGATGCAGGATGGATACAAATCTTAAAGCATCCTCATTTTCCATATTCCAAAGCAGGAAGTCTCTCACTTGAACATCTGACACAAATATATGTGGAAAGAAGTTACTTAATTTGGAGGTTACCAGAATTGCAGAAATGGTTGAAAGATGCTACATTGCAAGTCATTCAAATAATGAACCAGGACGAAGGTGAAGCCAAAGATTGGGCTTGGTAATATTCACAAGTGACGGGGGTCGGTTTATTACTGCTTTTAGTGAGTGCCCTATAAATGTTTGAGATGCCAGATTGAGTTAATATTGAAAAATATCAGTTTCTCATATGAGTATAACCCTGTCAAAGTTTAAAAGTTCAGTGATGTGAAAAACTGTGCATGTTATGATGTTCAAACTTCATAAGCCTGCTACTTATGCAAAATGTGATGAAGGAGCTGGATATTTGAGACATTTTGAAGACCTATTTTAAGTGCATACTAGAAGACTGATCAGTTTAGCTTTGAAGTAAAGATTGAAACAGAAAATGAAGAGAGCATGAGGTTGTTTTCCTTGTCAATACAACACAGGGGTTCTCTTTTTACAGCTCAATGAGAGTATAGTATTTGAATAAATAGTGTGCTTGATACCTAGTTTTCCTTAACAGTTCAATGAGGAGTTTGAGCAGCCTATGATCTAAAGCATTCAGAAATTGTGGTGAAAATCATTTCACCTTATACAAAACAAAGAATCAGTCAAGGAAACTTGCAGCAGAGATTATATCTACAAAGTCTTACTGTGCAGAGGTTGTTCCTAAGGCGATACCAGAAGGGTTCAAGGGTTAATTTTTGTATTATTACACAGGTTTATTATGCATGCTGGAGATGGTCAATGGTCAGTTGTTTTCCATGACGGACTTAATGCTAGTTAAATTTTACTCACAAGAAGAAAATGACACCATGGTTTTTTAATATCAACAAAGTCTGAAGATGTATGAGGCAGTAGAAACAGAATTCTGCTCTATTTTTCCTATTTTGAGTGATTGAAGTCAAACGCAGACCACGAGCTGATGGAGAGGAATTGTTGAAAAAAAAATAGGTTTTTTTTCATAAGATATCCATATACAAAAACCTCTCTCAGTTTTGAAACATCTTTCAAGGTGTGAAAGAGTCAGTTTAATCTTTGCAGCCTATTTTTTAGGGATTTTAAATATTTAATATTTTCCTGTTTTAGTGTTCATTTTGCGGGGAATATTATGATTGATTGGAGATGAATTTTTGAAAAAAAAAGAGATTTATTTTTCCATCACGTACCAATATACAAAAACCTCTCTCAGATTTTACACAGGTGTCACCAATTGAGAGATATGGAAGCTTCTTTGACACCTATTTTCCAGAAATTCGCCATATTTGCCAGGAATCCGATTTGCTATTTTTAGTCAATTAGTTGAATTAGTTAGTTAATGTAACTGCTGGGTGGTTTCAATTTCGACCTAATGAAGGGGAGATAGAAATACTTATTTGTAATTATAAAAGAGGGATAGTGGGACTAAAGAGGGGTTCTGATTTTTGGGAGCTACAGGAGGTCTGCAGACTGTTTGTATCTTCAGACTTGTTCAGAGCTAAGTATTGTGACTCTTATGAGCATTTGCTGATGAAATAATGAAATATATGACTTTTTCCCCTTCATTTTGTCTGTCTTGGTTTCATTTCTGAACTTGTTTAGTTCCTGAAACGATAAATTCATTACTAGTTAATGTGTATTTGCTGGTAGTGCTTGTCCTTTATGTATGAACCTCAGCATGGTATCTCTGTTGGATCTTATGCGATATGTTATGCATATTTATTAGTTTTTGTTTATGATTTAGTTTTTACTTTTCTTTTGAATGTATGCCCTGCTTGTTCTCAAAGCTTACAACCAAAAAACACATTGCAGAAACCCTAAACCTTAATTTTATTGAGTTTTATATTTGAGATTGTGTTGGCTTGTTTCTCTGGCCTTAGAAACAATTTCTGGCACAAACACTTACCATAACTAGTAAGTTCAAAATAAAATCGAATCGTATATTCTAATGAGAATCTTTACTATCAGTATTGATAGAAGCTCTTCCATGTATAAAAACAAATAGTATGAATAAGTGTAACATTGCAAGTTAAGCATGTTAAAATAGAAATGATTATATGACAAAGATTACAAGTTTAGTGTTCACAGTAAGTATCTTTAGTGTCACTAAGCTTGATAAAGAAAGGACCCGTTTATCTGAACTTTTCTTACAAGAAAAACTGGAGAAGATAAACTACTTTACCTCATTGAAGTTGCTTGAAAATTATCAGCTTATTTTACTCGCATATTATTTTGCAAACGGAAACACTTCTTGATACTTTATGATTTTAAAACGTCTACTTGTTCGATCGTACCTGTGAACCTGTAAGAACCAGCAATCTGTCTACATTAGCATAAATGCTAAGAAAGCCTAGGATTCAAAGTTAGATTCCACCTACTTTCCATAAAGAAGACTCATTAGTAAGCTAAAAGAAAACAGTACGCAAGTAAACCTTATTTACGTTACAATAAAGAAACTGCTTTACTTAACATAATTTGAAAATGTGTAATACTAATCATTAGATTGTTTCATTTTTCACTAACCATTAGCTATTAGTAAACCACATATTCAGCATTTTATGTTATCTCAAAATTTTAAATTTTTGTGAAAATTTGGAGTTTTGACATGTGGTATCAGAGCACAAGGTTCAAACACTAGGTCTTGATGAAGCCCAACTAGTTTTTATGAAACCGTGATTTTGAATTATTTTGCTGATGTATTTTCTTTTAAATTTTATTCAACAGAGAAATTGTTTCTGAAGTTTAACAAACAGGTATGGAAAGGATGGAGGAATATGCAGAAGAGGAATATCCACTTATTGAACCATAAAACTTTCCAAGAGATCCTATTTCAGAAGACCTAACCACTTGTTAGAGGAGAAAGTCAGTATGCCGACTTGAACGATAGCTGACTTAGTCGATCAACTGACTAAGTCAGTTGGCCGACTAAACTAGAGATTAGGTCGACCACCTAAGGTCGTGTCGGTTCACCAAACCGACAGGTAGTTATTTTGTAACTATTTCTAATTCATATATATTACGTTGTTGAGCCAGATGAGAACTTGGTTCAGTTCTCTGTATTGTATGGACCCACTCATGTTAATATAATCTGTTATTTCCTCTACTTGTTCTTATCTCTTGTCTCTGTTATATATGTATATTTTGGTATGTATTATTGGTAACCTTAGGTGATTTGTGAGATTACAACATTGGTTCCGTTTTCGGTAGTACATGTCTGAAATGTATGCAAACAGATGATATCAGAACAGGAGATTAAGGACTAGTGGGAATGTAAAGTTGCAAATTATTTGCAGAATTACGTATGAAGAAATAGATTAATGACTGCACAAGCAAAAGCAAGATTCTTTACAGAGACACATAAGAAGTTTGTAGAATCAGTGCCCCAACTTCTAAAGAAACTCCTGGATGAAAATGCCGGAAAGGACTAAAGATCAATAGTTGCTAGAAAAACTAATTCATGGGGAAGAACAAACTTGTCGAAGTGGTTCGAAAAAATCATCGATGAATTCTACGAGGAACAAGCAGTAGAAGAAAAAACTTCGGTGGAAACCACAAGAAGAAATTATACACAGACCTCACTAAGCAATTCTTGTGTCACATATCGACCTTGTTGTTTAAATTCCTAATCGAGAAGGGAGTAGGTCATATTATTGAACCTCATCCATCACTTCACGAATCACCATTAAACCCTAACTGGGTGGAAAAACAAAAGAGGTGGGAAAAATTCATTGCAGAAAGGGAGTGGGAATACTTCCTAAGCAAGTAGACTGAACAATTCAAGATTTCTAAAGCATCGGGTAGGCTATGGGGGGGGGTAGCTGGTCATATGTCGGGATAAAGTGGAGCGGATTCTAGTCAACTAAAAGAATATACCAATCACCATTAAGGAGAAGTCAATTAAAAGGAAATCAAGAAGATAGTATCACACAAAGGTATGTCGGACCTCCAGAAAATAGAGAGGGAGGAGAGACAACAAAGAAGGGAAGAAAGAAGAGAAAGAGCCTTAGCACTGCATAGAGGAATCAGTACTAGGATGACCGACCAGGAAAGAAATCCACCAGAGTCGGGTCATGACCGGTAAGAAGAAGGCGAGGAAAAAGAGGCGTCCCCTATGGAAGAAGAATTGTGGATAGAGTAGAAAGAAGATCTCCAATTAGAAGCTCCCCAAGAAGGAACAAATCTATCTCCGTTGAATCTCCATACCTAGATACAAGCCATTGTCGAAGAGGACCTCCGACTAGGAGTTGGTGACTTTGGTGTATGGAGTCGACTAGACGATGAGACATACATTGGTAGACATCTTATTATCCATCGAACAGAAGAAGGAAATTGGGTTACCTTTCAAGGGGTACCCTCCAACTGAAGTATCCACTTACTTTTACTGACAGATGAAGGAGCACCCCCTTGCCAAATACAGCTTTGGAGGACATAGAACATTCAGAACTATGGACAGATAATTGCAGTTGGACATCAACAGAAGAGGTCGAAACCAACTGACTGTTGGTCAAAGACGAAACAACAAAAACAACCGACGGGAACAAGAGTTCTGTCAACAATAGTTCCATGGAGAGGAATAAACAAATAACCCCACCACCCCCACCCCCACCTCCACCACCACCACCTCTTGAAAGCAGTGATAGTGATTATAACATGGCTCACGGGTTAGCACACATTCCTCTATATGAGGTTGATGAGGACCCCAGGTGACATTGGTTTGTCTCTGAGTCGACTTGGGAGGCTAACCAAGTTACAGATGAAGACAAATAGATGGCACAGTTTGCCGGTGTCTTGAGAAAAAGGGCATTAACTTGGTACATGAACTTTTCTGAAGGACAACCCCAAGCAACCAAAGCTGAGATTAAAGTGCAATTTCTATCATTTTTCAAAACTCCAGATGCAAAACATCTGGCTGCAAAGAAACTAAAAACAACATTGCAGAAGCCAGGATAAACTGTCTGTGATTATGATAAATGTTGGAAAGACCTTCTTAGCCAATTGGACTATGTTATTGATGAAAAATTATTAATCCGGTGGTTTCTTGAAGGCTTATCTCCAAAAATCCACCGACACATCAGTATGGAGACATTCAAGTCTTATGAAGATGCGCTTACAAAATATCTCCAAGTGGAAATGGATGAGGACATACTAGCATACTCCACCGATCACAGACTAGAAGAACAGCTTGATATCGTGCAAAAGTCTCAAAGAATTAAACCTCAAAAGTCAGGATATTTGGTGCATGAAGTGCTCAATAGCTAGACACTCAAAAGACAACTGTCGACAAGAAACTAGCCGACAGGACGTTTGATTCGTACAGACAAAATGTTTTTGTGACATTTTCCAAGAGCATGGAGACCACTCAACAAAATATTGTCCGTTCAACATAAATAATGACAAGGCATCTTGGTCTGCAATCTACAAAATAAAGAATCATAACACAACTGACTACCATATGAACCTAAAGAACCGACAGAATTATCATGCAGTCTACCAGACCACTATAATTGCACAAAATAACGAGCAAAACAACTTACCAAATGATCAGAACAATCAAAGATATGATGGTCGAATATATGAGCGCCGCTATGACAATCGACATGGAGGCTACGGAGGTCGAGGTCGATTCTCTGGAAATTGAGACAACCGACCACATATACCCACCTAATGCTTTACATGCTATAAGGAGGGACATCGGCATGCAGACTATCCATACAAGGACAGCACTGACCTCAAATTTTGTACTCATTGTGGAGTAGGGGATCACTCATTAGAGGATTTCCCTACAATGCTGGAAAAAATAAATAAAAAGAAAAATCTTAATGTCTTGTCATGTGTGCAAAAAAATGATGTACTAAATACAAAGAATTTGCATATTGTAACCCGACAAGGGACAAAAAAAGGAAGTGATAACCCAAGAATTAGCAAAATAAAAGAGAAAAATGTCCACCCTGATCCACTTAAAGAAAAACAAACATATACAGAGGCACCAAATGTATTCAAAAAAATTGCACGATAAGAAGAGGCTAATGACAATCGACATAACAAAATAAAAGAGTTAATACAACTCTTACAAAAAGATAACTCAGTATCTCAGTTCATTGATTTTCTCTATGAAATAAAACACAACAACATTAAAAAACAAACAAAGAATATCTACAGTTTAAATAAAAAAGATAAAAGTGACGCTGACCCACTTGTCGACCTGGAAATTGAAGGATACCATGTCCGACAAGTTGTACTTGACTTTGGATCACAAGTAAACATCATGACTCGTGACACTTGGGAACAACTGGGTAGACCTCGACTACATGAGTCAGGTATATACCTGAGACTAGCCGACTAAGGCCTTATTGAACCTATTGGAGTCTAGAAAAATGTTGATACAACTATAAAAGGAATCTCGACCAAAGTCAACTTTGAAATCATTGACCCTAAGGAAGGATCTAGTTCCTTCCCAACGTTAGTTGATCGACCTTGGGGTAGAAAGATGAAAGAATCAATATCCCTATACAAAGAGAGAATCAAATTAAAAGGAAATGGACAAAAGGTCATCGTACCTATTCATCCATCCCAAGGAGAACCTTGGGTAGAACCTATCAACGAAGAAGTTGATATTCGACAACTTGATCAGATACAGAATAATTAAGATTAGACAGAACCTAACACATATGGTGAACTCTACTTAGGTAATCAAGACTCAGTCGGTTATAATTCAGATGCAAAATTATATGATTGGGAAGTCGAGAACTATGAAACACAAGCAAGAGGGTGTTGGAATATCCAAAAAGTACAAAAAAATCCCACCCAACAGTGCTATATAGTGTCCATTGTCCCAAAAATCTTTAGGCAATACCCTACTTTAAACCCTACAAATGTAAATACTACACAAATACTAAGATACAAGGAAAGATAATCACCATTCATGCATGTAGAACAAGTTTTCAAAAATATTGGTGAACATGGTCGAGTACAAAGTTTAGTAGAAACTTTTATAAGACAAGCTGCTAAATGGTGGGATACCCATCAGACAAGACTACAGACCTGGACAACAGCTTCAACTTACTTTGTAGAAAGGTTTGGAGGAAAGAAGTTAACCAAACAGGCTCAGATACCTATATTCATCCAAGGACAGAATCTAGAATATCATATCAAGCCATGTGAAAAGGAATGGAGAAGACTTGGGTACAAGGATGAACGAGCATGGCCACACCTATTTCCATCAACCCTCTTCAACTTACCAAAAAAATGGTATAAAATGGAGGAATCTAGGGGTAAAACCTTCCTATGGCATGAACTCAGATAAAATTTTATTAAAGATTTCAACTTTATACCACAAAATGAAAATTTGGTCGAAACAACAAAACAGATTAAAGAATTTATACAACCGACAGAAAATAAGCTTCTAAAAGACAACCGACAGACAATGAAATGTAACAATATACAAACCGGGACAATACCACAGTCGACACAACTACAGTTAGAAAACGAAAATACAGAAGGAAAAAGCTTTAGATATAAATTAAGCCATGTCAAAACGACCAAACCTATCTACATAGTGTTTAAAGTTGAAACAACCAACAAGGAGGAAGCTGCCCTGCCACATTCTCCCAGTTTAAAGAAGGAAGTCAACCAATCAATGAAGCCAAAGCACCAGAATGGCTAGATGCTAAAGTCAAAACTAAAGAATTTGACATCTCAAATGATGATCGACAAAAAATGGCAAAGATTGGAGACTACTGGAGTGAAGAGCAGAGAACAGAGATAGTGAACTTAATGAAGGAGTTCTAGGATGTATTTGCCAGAGACTATAAAGAGCTCAAAGGCTTAGTCCACGAAATGGGTGAAATGAAAATCAAAACTAAACTTGATGTTCGACATGTGAAGAAAATGCCATATAAGCTAGCTCACAAATACAAAGAGATAGTCAAAAATAAAATTGATAACATGCCTGTAGTAGGCATCATCTACCCTATTGACCAATCAGAATGGTAAAGTCCAATGGTAGTCCAACCTAAGAAACATGATCTGACCAAACTAAGAATTTGTGTTAACTTCAGATAGCTAAATAAAGTGACACTGACAGACCCATTTCCAACTCCTTATGCAAATGAAATATTAAATGAGGCGGCAGGACATGAATGCTACCCATTTACAGATGGATTCTCAGGTTATAACCAAGTGCCAATAGCTAAAGAAGATCAGAAAAAGACAACATTTGTATGTGAATTTGGCTCATTTTCTTACAAGGTTATGCCTTTTGGATTAAACAATGCACCTACAGTATTCTCTAGAATTGTGGTCAAGACATTCCAAGAGTATATTTACAAAACCATGGCAGTATACTTTGATGATCAGATAATATACTCCATGTTAAAAGATCATTGGAAGTGGCTAAGATTTATGTTGGAAAGATGTTGACAAATATAGTTATCCCTAAATATCAAGAAGTGTATATTTGTCACCCCCATAGGGGTATTGCTAGCACACATTGTCTGTAAGGAAGGTATTAAGGTCGATTTTGCAAAAATCAAAATTATTCTCGACTTAAAACCACCAGTGAACTCAAAACAAGTCAGAGTGCTACTAGGTCATATAGGCTATTATAGAAAATTCATAAGATATTATTTAGATATGACCTATGCACTAGAAGAACTATTAAGGGAAGATAAAGAGTTCAACTGGATAGAAGAGTGCCATATATCATTCGAAAAACTAAAAGAAAACTAGTCGAAGCACCAATCCTAAGGTTTCCAAACTGGTCGATCGAATTCCATGTTCATATTGATGCATCAGGCCTAGCAATAAGAGTAATCCTAACTCAACCAGGAGATGATGGGATGGATTATCCTATAGTTTACAGTAGCTGAAAATTAAACAAGGCTGGAAGAAATTATTCGACAAGAGAAAGAGAAGCATTAGGAATGGTCTTTGCACTACAAAAATATCAACATTATCTTCTAGCTAACCCATTTATATTCTATACTGACCATCAGGAACTTAAGTACCTTGTCAATAAACCTCTACACCACGGAAGGATTTGTTGATGGCTACTTTTATTTCAAGAATTTGAATTCAAAGTTGTTTTGAGACCAGGTAAGTTAAATGTCGGTCCCAACCATTTATCCCGAATCGACACAGGAGAGGAACTTAGAGGAGTCAAAGATGACTTACCAGATGCACATCTATTTCAGATAGAAGCAGTCCCAACAGAGTTAGAGGAAATAACTCAATTCTTAGAAGATGGACAAGCACCAGAAGGAATGCGTACAAAGAAGAAACAAATCCTATCTATGAAGGTTGCACCATACAGTCTTATAAATGAATTTCTTTACAAAATGGGATTACATGACATCCTCAGAAGGTGTGTACTGGAACATGAAAGAGAAAACATTATGCATGAAGCACATTATGGAACTACAGGAGGACATTTCCAAGCAGACACAACTGCAAAAAAAATCCAACAATCAGGGTTATGGTGGCCAACACTTTACAAAGATTGCAAAAGTTTTGCAAGTCAATGTGACATATGTCAACGACTAGGTCGACCCCTGCCTAGCACATAAATGCCTTTGATATCGGTAAACCCAAGTTTGAAGTTTGAAATTTGGGCCATAGATTTCATAGGACCATCTCCTATACTAGCAAAAATGACAGGTGCAAGGTATATCATAACTGCAGTCAAATATGTGACCAAACGGGTAGAGGCAGAACCTATCGACACATGTTCCAGTGAGATAGCTGCTAAGTTCATCTATGAGAATATCATTACTAGATTTGGATGTCCATTAACCTTAATCAGTGATCAAGGAACACACTTTATCAATAAAACTATCAAAGCCCTAACCGCCCAGTTCCAAATCGACCATCATCGGAGTACAACATACCATCCTCAGTCGAATGGAGCAATTGAAGCATTTAATAAAAAATTAACCAAATTTTTAACAAAAATATGTAATGCTAATAAGGACAACTAGGATGAGAATATACTTGCAGTACTATGGGCATACATAACAACATATAAATGCTCAACCGACCAAACCCCCTTTCATCTAGTTTATCGATAGGAAGCAGTAGTTCCACTACACTTCTGACAACAGACACCTATTATTACAGAAATCTTACATGTCGATGTCAAAAAAGGAAGAAAGGACCGACTATTGTAACTAAGTAAACTAGAAGAACATCGACTACTTGTGATGCAACATCAAGAAATCTAGAAACAACAACAAAAAGCATGGCATGACAGAAAGATCAAGAACAAAAACTTGTCGATAGGAGAGCTTGCTTTACTATACAATAGTCGAGTAAAAGGAAAACCTAAAAAGTTACATACATAATGGATGGGACCCTACATTGTCAAATAGATACATACCAATGGATCAGTCCGGCTAAGGACATTACAAGGCATAGTATTTCGGAAACTCGTTATTGGAGCCCAACTAAAATGCTACAAAAACTAAAAATAAACATATTGAATATATATATATATATATAATGACCATAACCGTTAGACAAAAATTATAGAAATCTACAAAACCCAAAAAGAAAAATAATATTGTTATACATAGAAAAATATAACAGGAAATCACCATTTTGACAACCGACATCATTCCCATTGACATAACACCATCGACCATTTTCACAACTGACATCGACCGACGACCTCGAAAGTCCCATCGTGCATTCATGACCTCGAGCGCTAAAACCAACTCACCATTAGCACACACTCAAGTGTTCCAGCTGGAACATCATTCCCGCCATTAATACATACATTGACAAGAGCATCCAATGTGCCCCCTATAATTAATGGACCGCCGAAGGTTCATTCACCGCAAATCAAACAGAGAGAGCATCAGAGCAATCAGATGACTAAAAGGAAAAAGCACCCTAGTGAAATCGACTACCAAACCGACAAAATGGAACCCAAATAGACTAGAGCCTCAGCCAAAGCCAAGGAATTACAGACTGCAGAAACACCTTTAGTCAGGAGGCTAAAGAACATTAAGAATGCTAACGTACAGGAGGGTTCATGCCAAAAACTATGGACCGAGGTAAAATAGTGGGATTACGTCGACAAGGGGCCTACTCAAGCTGCCGAGAAAATACAATACAGTACCATCTTCAACTATGTCAATGCATCGCTTATGGCTAGCTTTGGTGGCACAAAAGAAAAAGCCGTCAAGTTTATCATAAGCCGATACCACAATGGCCAGTTTTACTTTGACCAACCAGTCGACATCTATGGAGAAGTCATCTCCAAGTTGACAGGTCTCTCAAATAAAGGAGACCCTGTACCAGTCGGTATTAAAGAGGGATTGGTCAAAGAATTAACTGGGTCACCATCGGGTAAAAACTAAACAGAGTTGATGATCAGCCAAATAACAGCCCGTATGCCACAGATCGTGGCCAAAATAATAGCCATCACACTCACCCTGACAGGTCGAGGAAGCGACTTCAAGTTAGATATGCTAGAAGCAGTTGACACCATTGCGACTAATGGAAAGATCTACAGATGGGCTGAGTATGTTGCTGAAATGTTCAAAACCATCTGCAAAAGATGCCAAGAGATGGGAGGAATCATCAGGTTCCCATCCCTTATCTTATGGATAGTCATGTATTCTATTTGCCCTGAAGGACACAAAAGTTTTCAAGAACCGACAAAATTCCACAATTGGAGATTCAAAGCCTTCTCCCAGAAAGGAACATTGAAGGAACTTGTAGACGGAAAAGTATTGTTGGAAAACTAGCTCCAACAGCTAAAAGTATGCATGACTAGATGGAGGGTGCCTCAAAACATCCAATCAATTCTACCCAAAAAGTCCCACATCCAGTTAGAGCTATACCATACTTTGGTGTGGTACATGCAGGACGTTAAATCAAATGCAAAGGCCCTTAATTATTATTTGTTGGTCGAATAGATATTTCGGGAGCTATCTCGACAAGCTGGAACGAAAATAACAATACCAGCGAAGGCCAAGGAAATTGACTTCTCAATCGAGGAGTTGTTAACAAACCCGAAAAAAGAAGAGGATTATGAGCTGAACCTCTACATTAGTACCTTTGTGTCAGAGGAGACACTAGTCGAACACACTGGCCGACTTCAAATCATCATCAAACCTCTGACAGCATAGAGGGTAGAACCACAGATAGAAGAAACACATACAGAGTAGTAGGAAATCCTTCCGGCTGAAGAAAGTCTCATCCCGATCCAAAATCCAAGGGGATAAACAGAAGCAGAAAACCCAAAATATGCTATCACGAAAGAAATTATAAGAAAATTGTCGAAAGAGATAGCAGTTGCAAGAAAAAGGAAAAGAACATAGAAATCACAAGGGAAAGGAAAGTGCAAGCTTCTAATTCCAGAGTCATCAGACAATGAAGAAGAAGTAGGAGCTACGGCCATCGACATAATTGAAGATATCGCAGCAAATAAAGTATTGGTGGAAACTCAGTTCTAGAGATTTGTCGAGGAAGGAGCATTACAAGGTCGACCAAAGAAATCCAAAATCACACACATGTCGATGCTTGAAAACATTGTATACCTGGTGTCTACACCCCCACCTCCGTCCTCGACAAAAGTAACTGAAGAGTTAGCCCCAGAACAACTCTCGATAATCCCACTCGACTTATGCAAGAGTGTTATGTTGGAGGCAGTGAAAGAAAAATTTGACAGGGATAGAGATCTGAAGGCATTCATTGAGAAACTACCTGAGATATTCATGTTGGTACAGAGTCTATCCACTAAAGCACCCCTGTTTGAAGCTGGTGGATCCCGACCACCTGGCCAAGTTCTTCATGGACTAAAAACTTTTGCAACTTCAAATTCATTCTTCGAAAGGAACCTCGATAAGGAAGCTGAATTTGTAGGACATTGGACCACCAGTATCACTCCAATTGTACCAAAACCCCACCTACCAACCTCTGAACTGACCAGAGGTGAGGAAGAAGAAAATGTTGAGGACATAAACAGATAAATCAACCAACTATTCTCTAACTTTGACTCAGCCCCTCAGACCAACATTCCACCACTTGACCACATTTTCACCAACCCAATCACACTCGACCATTCCCCAACCCCATCACCACCACCACCACCACCTCCTGAATCAGAACCCCTAATCCAACCAGCTACACCAGAACCAACCCCACCACAACCATCAATACCAACCACATCCATTTCTGGACCACCTGCATATGAACAACTAGAGGCAACAGTCATCCCACCACCCCAAATAGAAATACCATCAACCAATGCTGCATAGTAAACAGAAAATCCCGACTCAACTTTTGCAGGTATACAGATGCCGAAACAAGCCAAAGCACAGAAGCACAAAAAGAATAAAAAGAAGAAGGATCATCATGGACAGCCAACAATGGTTCACATCAATTTAGTTGGATCGACCACTATGGTCGATGCAACCAAACTGAGAGATCAAGAGCTAGAACAACTACTGGAAGCACTAGCAGTAGAAACAAAGACAAGGAACCAACACAGACGTAAGGAACTAGATAGCAAAGAAAAATAACAAGTTAAGTTCCTTAACAAGTGCAGGGACTTGGTCCAGTCTGTCATACCAGGACCAATAGAGGTCAACACTGACAAACCACTAGAAAAAGCTTATCAACTATTTGAAAGTGTGGTGTCGGCGGTCCAAGCACAGATTCAAGAAACAAAAGAAAAGAAGAAAGAAAAAACCGTTCGAGTATTGATAGCACGGCACACAGCCTTTTTCAAAGCCTATAAAGTATTGCAAGATCACTTGGAGGAGTCTGTCATCACCAAGGAAGTACTGCAAGACTAGCCTACTTACTATGGGCAAGTCTATCAATAAACTCGACAGATCCGAAAAGGGATTCAAGCACTTGAAAAAAGGAAAACCACTGTTGAGACACTCAGGAGCACAATAGAAGACCAAATAGTGCTTGAGACAGCCAAGCTGCAAAAACTCGAGCAGGAAGCATATCAGTGGGTGCATCAAGCCATCCCCAATATAGAAAAAGTAGACATCATATGCCTGTAGATGAAATAGCTTGTAGATACTGCAGAGGAGAAGGACCAGTTTATGGGTCCCGACATGGAAAGAATAGCTGAAATTTCCATGCCAGAAAAAATGTCGATATTATCAAGTCTAACTACACTCACCATCAACATTCAGAAAATACTACAGAGTTAGATAGATTTCCAACATCACTTAGCTGTGATGGCCCCAGCAATTGTCGAAGTCTAAGTGTAGAAAATACTAACAATCAGATGTCACAGCTCATGAAGGAAAAGCATGAAACAAACGACTACTTAGACAGGCATTTTTTTGGGTACCTCCCTGTTTCTTCAGGACGAAGAAATGTTTTGTTTGTGGGGGAGAGGTTAGAGGAGCAAGTCGGTATGCCGACTTGAACGATAGCCGACTTAGTCGATCAGACGACTAAGTTGGTCGGCCGACTAAACTAGAGATTAGGTCAACCACCTAAGGTCATGTCGGTTCACCGAACCGATAGGTAGTTATTTTGTAACTGTTTGTAAATCATATATATCAGGCTGTTGAACTAGATGAGAACTTGGTTCAGTTCTCTGTATTGTATGGACCCACTCATGTTAATATAATCTGTTATTTCCTCTACTTGTTCTTATCTCTTGTCTCTATTATATATGTATGTTTTGGTATGTATTATTGGTAACCTTAGGTGATCTGTGAGATTACAACACCACTAATTCCTCAGAACTATTACAAATAGTAAAATATTTAAAAGCTAAAATGGAATCAGTTAAACAAGAGAATAAAAGGATTCTGAGGGCTCATGAGGAGCTGAATCAGATCCTAACAGAAAGGTTTCAAACTAAGGGTAGGGGTAAAAGAGCTGAATCAAAAGATACAAGTCATCAACATAAAAATAAAAATATTAAATAGACTAAAAATGAAAGTAGCTCATCCTCAGAGGTGTTTGGTGAGCAACGTAATTTTCATTCCACTAGTGATAGTAGTGATGATAACAATTATACTAAACAAAGAAAATATAAACCATATGAGGAAATTTATGGAGAATTCAAAAAGATAAAACCACCAACCTTCAATGGAGAGACTGAGAAGGGGGAGGAAGCAGAATCCTGGTTATTTAGGATGAAGAAGTACTTTCAGATTTATAACTATTCTAACCAATTAAAGGCTAGAATGGCTATCTACAATCTCTCAAGAAAGGCTGATATTTGGTGGCGGGACCTGAAGAGAGTGAAGGGAATAAAAGAGAAGAACATAAATTGGAGTACCTTCAAGAGGTACTTTAAAAAGAAATTTCTATCTGAGCAATACTATGAGGAGAGACCAAAATAATTCTATGAGCTTAAATTAGGATCAATGACTATGAAAGATATAAACAACAAGTTTTTAAGTCTGCTTAGGTATGTGCCATACCTTGTAGATGAAAAACCAAAGGTACAACGATTCCTTAGTTTTCTACCTTATCATATTAAGGATAAGATTGAGTATGACAATCCAAAGAGTTTGGAAGAAGCTATGAGGGAAGCCAACTTCTGTTACGAACATAATCGGAAGAAGGAAATCATGGCCAATTGGAAGGCCAAGAAGAGTAATAATCATTATGATCAAAAGAAGAAATAATTTGTGCCCAACAGAAATTCTAAAAACAATAAGGCCAGAAATTTTCCTAACAAGAATTTCCAAGGGAATAAGAATAATTCACCAAGCAATCAGAATAATTCCAAGGGTAAAGAATTTACTAATAACCATGGTAGTTACACCAAGAAATTTGAACGCAAAGAACTTATAAAGTGCTGGGAGTGTAATGGCCCACATTATGCCTCAGTTTGTCCTAATCGAAAAAAGAATGTCAGTAATATCCATACTATATAGGAGGAGATGACTATTGGAGAGTTAGCGAGGACTATGCCCAGAATCAATGCAACCTTGGAGAATTGACAAGCAGAATATCAAACTTCCATGGTGGAAGTAGAAGGTATGATAAACAAAACCCCTATAACTATTTTAATTGATCCAGGAGCTAAAATGGTAGAAAAATGTAAGTTACCTGTTGAAAGATTTGAAAATTCTTGGTCGGTTCAATTAGCCACTGGTGCTAAAAGGAAGGTAACTTGTTTTGTAAAAGAATGTGCAGTAGTTATGGATCATTTTGAAATTGTTGTAAATCTTAATGTATTACCTCTTGGTTCTTATGATTTGCTGATCGGTATGGATTGGTTAGAACAACACAGGGTAGTTTTAAATTGTTATGATAAAACCTTTACATGTATAAACAATTATGGAAAACTAGTAAGTGTAAAAGGAATCCCTAGAAAAACCACCATAAGGCAAATTTCTGCTTTGTAGCTTAAGAGAGCTGTCATGAAGGGTTGTAAAGTTTATGTAATAACAATAACTAATGAGAAGAATTTAAATAAGACAGCTAAATTAAAATTGGAGGACATACCAGCTTTAAGAGAGTATGCTGATGTCTTTTCGGAAGAAATTCTGGGACTACCTCCGAAAAGGGAACTGGATTTTACCATTGAGCTGGTACCTGGTGCAGTACCTAGCTCAAAGGCCTTTTATCGAATGAACATACCTGACATTAATGAATTAAAGTCACAATTAAAATAACTTATTGATAAAATTATATTCGACCTAGTGTGTCTCCCTGGGGGGCACTTGTCATCTTCGCTAAGAAGAAGGACGAAACCATGCGACTTTGCATAGATTACCGCTAGTTGAATAAGATAACTATTAAAAATAGATACCCGTTTCCCCACATATATGATCTATTTGATCAACTATGTGGAGCCACAGTGTTTTCGAAAATTGATTTAAGGTCTGGATATCATCAAGTTAGGATTTAAGATGAAGACATATTTAAAACAACTTTTAGAACTAGATATGGCCATTACGAGTTTGTCGTCATGCCATTCGGGCTTAATAATTCCCGAACTATTTTTATGTGTTTAATGAACAACATTATGCATAAGTATCTAGATAAGTTTGTAGTCATGTTTATCAGCAATATATTAATCTATTCAAAAACTGAAGATGAACATAAAGAGCATTTAAAAATTGTTTTGCAAGAGTTACGAGATCATCAACTCTTTGCAAATTTTAGTAAATGTGATTTCTTCAAAGATAAGATTCAATACTTAGGTCATGTAGTGAATCAGGAAGGGATTTCGGTAGATACTGAAAAGATAAAGGAAATCGAAGATTGGGCGATTCCTAAGGATGTAACTGATGTTCGATCCTTCATGGGAATTACCGATTATTACCGGAGGTTCATTGAAGGTTTTTTGAGAATCACGAATCCGATAACTTCTTTGCAGAAGAAAGGAAAGAAATTTGATTGGAAGCAAATGCGAGGAAAGCTTTAAAAAGTTAAAAAATTTATTAACCAGCGCACCTATTTTAAGAATAGCTGATCCAAATAAAGAATTTGTAGTGTGCACTGACGCCTACAATGATGGTTTAGGCAGTGTTCTGACTCAAGAAGGTCATGTTATTGCCTATGAGTCTAGGAAATTAAAATTCATGAAAATAATTATGCAACTTATGATCTGGAATTAGCTGCTATTATACATTGTCTAAATATGTGGCGTCGTCACCTAATTTAGGTTGATCTAAATGCCGGACAAGCTAGGTGGCTAGCTTTTCTAAGTGAGTATGATTTCGAAATTCAACACATTAAATGTAAAGTAAATAAAGTTGCTGATGTATTAAGTAGGAATGTAATGATGAATTTCATAGCAGTTATCAACACTTATACAACAAATCTGCATGAACAACTTAAAGTTGGGATAGAACAAGATGAAATTTACCAAAATTTACAAGCTAAAACGAAAGAAAATCAAACATAAAGCTTAAGTAAAGGGTACAGTTTGAATGCAAAAGAATTTTTACTGTATAAAGACAGAATGTATGTACCTAATGTACCTAAAGTTAAGTTGTTAATTTTGGATGAAATCCATAAAAATCCATACTTAGGTCATCTAGGCTATCAAAAGACTATAACTATGTTAAGAAAAGAATATTTTTGGCCAAATATGAAGACTGACTAAGCAAAGTATATCGCTAGGTGTTTTAAATATCAGCAGGTGAAAACTGAACATCAACACCTAGCTGGATTACTTCAACCATTATCCATTCCTAGCTGGAAATGGGAGATAATTAGTCTCGATTTTATTGCTGGACTGCCTAAAAATCATAATTTAAATGATTCTATCATGGTAGTGGTCGATAAGTTAAGTAAAGAAGCTCACTTTATACTTTTTAAAACTACATATAAAGCTGCAAACATAGCTGATATCTTTCTAAAATAGATTTTTCGATTACATGGAATATCGAAATTTATAATCTCAGATAGGGATCCTAAATTTACAAGTAAATTTTGGAAATCTCTGTTTAAAGGATTAAACACTACATTAAATTTTAGTGCTTCAGTCCATCCTCAAACAAATGGACAAATTGAAAGAGTAAACCAAGTACTGGAATATTTATTAAGAATGTATGTGAAAGACCAGTCAGGTAAATGGGAGGATTATTTGCATCTCGTAGAATTTGCTTATAATAATAATTATTAGGAATCATCCAGATTTAGTCGTTTCAAAATTTTGTATGGAAGGAAATATAATACTCCTATCTCTTGGAGTAATCCGGTAGATAGATTAGTATCAGGTCCTGAATTATTAAATGAAATGGAAGAAATTGTAAAGCAGGGACAACGTAATTTGAAAGTTGCACAGGATCGACAGAAAAGTCAAGCAGACCTGAAAAGAACTCCAAAGGAGTTTCAGGTAGGTGAACATGTGTTCATCAAGGTGAGTCCCAAAAGGAGCTCTCTGAGATTGGGAAGTTGTGAAAAACTAGCACTTCGTTACTGTGGTCCATTTGAAATACTGTCTAGGATTGGACAAGTATCTTATCAATTAGCATTACCACCAAATTTAAGAGTACATAATGTTTTTCACATTTTTGTATTAAAGAAAATTGTTCATGATCCTACTCATGTTTTTAACTGGAATGATGTATAGGTGGAACAAGAAGGAGATTTTCTAGTGGAACCAAACTGTATCCTCGGGCAGAGGGAGATCACGCTTCGGAACCACACCATTGGTCAGGTGAAGGTGCAATGGAAGCACCTTAGTCCAGAAGAAGACACCTGGGAATTGGAAAGTAGTATGCGAGATGCATATCCAATTTTGTTCCAGGGGAATTCTGAGGACAAAGAATAAATAACATCGAGGACGATGTTATGTTCTAAGGGGGTGTGTATGTCACATGCCCCAATTTTGCAAAAAAAATATTATATTATTTTCTTTTATTTGAGGACAATATGTTAAATTTTATGCTAAGTTGTAATTGATGACTCGAAAGAGTCAAGGATATTTAATGTAATTTTCAATATTTAATTATAAATAAATAAAGGAAGAGACGACAGCTTAAAAGAGTTGTTACAAGAGTGTTTACTGGTTAAATTGGTGGAGGAGACTGGGAGGAGAGCAAACAGACATGTGGCAACATCCTCAAACCACTTCCAACTATTGCAGGTGGCAACCTCCCTACATTTGGTGTCATGATTCCCCAAGAAAGTGGAATCAGATCAGGTGGCTCAATTAATGAAAATTGACCCAAAAGACCTAGGCAAGATTTATAAAAATTCCCATTGAAGAGAGTTGAGGCTGCTCATTCTAGAGAAGTGATCATTCAGGTGAATGTACTTCAAATAAATTCAATGGAAGGGAATTGTGGAAAGAGTTTGAGGGGATAAATGTTGAGTGATCTAGTGCAACTTTTAAGCTGAAATATCTTACTGCTAAGTGCAGGGTGTTTTACTGAGTTATTGGATCAGTCTATTGTTTGCATGCCCCACCAGTTCTTAGCTAAGAAGACTAGGAATAGGCTTGGGGGTCCTGAAGAAGCGTTGTTTGAGCACTCTCCAGGAGTTTGGTAGGGAGAAACAACCTCGTAACGTTGTTGTTGTCTATCCTAATTAGGTTCTACATTATTTTGTTTTACTGTGTTAGATAGATAAATATGAATCTAACTGTTAAATGAATGTTAAATATCAGTTTGTAAATTGTTAGAATGGAAAATAATTCTAGTCTATGTTTTTCCACACCTTGAAGGACCAGGCCGTACTCTAGCAAAGATATAGTATTTATAGTAGATGAAAGAAAATGTTAAGAGACTGAATCGAATAGATTTGGTTCTGCATTTTGTAGTAGCGAAGTAATTTATTTTAGTATGTAAGTTATTATTAAAAATAATAATGATTTGGATATCTATGTTTATTATTTTAACCAGATTATTTATGTAAATTTACTGGAAAATAAATAGCAGTAATCTAGTACAGGTAGAAGGATTAGTTTGTTAAGAAAACATCCTAGTAGATAAGATTGTGTATTTACAGATAGTAGGTTAAGTTTTATTCAAGTTAAATTACTATGGAAGTTAAACTGTGTATTGATAGGTTATATTTCTCTCTGTTCACTTAGTAACTGATTGCAATGCAACAAAAAAATCACAATTGAATTACACTGTTTACATTTAGTTCAGTAAAGAAACAAACTACTAATCGTTTAGTTTATTTTAATAATATCAATTCATTTAAGACTAATAATTAATATAAACTAAATAGGGTTATATTAAAAGTACTTAACTTATAAAGAGAAAACTAAGTTATAGAATCTATACTTATCTTTGCAAAGAGCTCTGAGTAAATTCTATCTGTCAGTTTAGTAACTAAAAGCAATGATAATATGATTAATAACTAATATAAAAATAAATATCTATCTATGTAAAGAACTGATTATAATTATCAGATAGGCTTATACTCGTAAATGTAAACTTTAGGGTCGAAACCCTAAACCAAATTTATTTAATCTATACAAATAAAAACATTTAAGCTAGAATCCATTTATTTGGATTATTATATTAATAAGCCATTAAACTACTATAGACTATTTACAGTCCTTTTAAGGAAAAATGAAAAGAAAAATGTATAGATACAACTTAAAATTATCACAATACATTTGTAATACTAAATAAAACAAAAAATTAATAAGTAACAGAACCTATTAAAAAATTAAATTGAAAAATTAAATTAGACAAGGGTTTCATTCAGGAAAACCCTAGTTTGTTCTTTCCAAATAGGTAGGTTAATTTTATAAATTATACACTATGATTGGGTTACAGTCTTAATTAAAAACAATAATATATTTACAAAATATAATAAACAGTAAAATTATTTATTAACAGTCGGTTAGGGAAAACCCTAACATACAAAGAGTCACATTATACATTATCGCTGCAAAAACGAGTCTGAGCTCGAAGAAAATATTTTTAAAAACCAATGTATTACATTGACAGGCCATAAGACTAGAAACTTAAACTAATTACAACACCCATCTCAAGGCTGAGACAACCCAATGATATAGTGAGGGGTTGCAATAGAGTAGAACCAAGTACATTTTAAGAATAAGAAAATGATATAACGAATGGAGAAATTGGACAAGCTTCCAAGCTTGGGGTTTCACCATTGACAACCTATTGCAAACAGGGTAAGAACCCATTCTTTGAACCCAGGGCTTACCGAATTGGAGCCACAAGCCCTCGAAGACAGCCAGCATTATCTTTGTCACACGTTGCAAGAAGTAGCCACGAGTTCCTGCAAAGAGAACACAATATTGAGTGTTAGTTTCACAACTCTTTCCCTATTGTAAACCCTAATATAAAATATAACTTTACTATGAATCTTCTATTCTAAAAATAAAACTAAATATTTACCTTAATGAAGAGTAACGAACAGTCTAGCAACAGGACTGTCATCAACTGAAAAGTGTGCATACAAATCTTCAAAACCCTACGACGTCGATGGAGCACAACCAACAACAATGAAACTTAACTTCTCACCGCAGTGACAGGCCATGGGGAAGGCGGGATGAAGCTAAGGACAGGGTACGAGCCAAGTGCAAACAATTAGTAACTCTTACATAGTAAAAACCACCACTATGAAGGCTAGCAGTAAGACTCTGTTGGCCTCCCAACAAGATCCCTTTCCAAGCTGCTAAGGAAAGGGAACCCCTCAGAAATAAGTTTTGAATTTTTTTGAAATTTTGTACCTTTTAGATACAAAATCGTCATACGAGACTTCTTCTTTGTTATTTTTCATTATTCTTTTTTGTTTTGATTTTGTAATTATTTTCTTTTGATTTTTGTAAATAAAATTTTTATCATTGAAAAGATAAAAGTTTCAAAAAATCATTTAAAGCGTGTCTTAACCAAAGGATGATTAGTTCTTCATTCAAACTAGTATAACCTGGAACCTGCACAGCATAATCGCAAGTTTAATTAGAGATATTTGAATAATGAAATCATACAGAGAAAGGAATTCAAAACATAGATGTATATCCAACAATTGTGTTAAAAGCATTGCATGATTTTGTCATAAAAAATCTACTGAAGACTGAGATGATGCTTAAATCATTATCAATGCTTTAACATTCTATCTTTACCCTATATTTGGACTTTCTATTCATTTTTGCTATCCTATGGTTCTTTGACATTATGGATGTTTTATTTCATTTTGATTAGTTTTAATTGATTGAAAAATGAGATTTCGCTTCAATAAGTTATCTACTTATGTTTATTCGACATGATATGAACATTAGGAGATATGATACATTTTTACTTTGAGATGATTTACATTGCTATTTGACATATGAGGTTTTCATTCTGCGTGATGTTAAATATCTCCTTGTATTTATCCTTCGATATGATTAAGCTCTAAGAAGAAGGATTCATCTAAATCATCATGATGATATGAATATCAGTGTTGTCACGTTATGAACTGATTAGCTGCCACCTGCCCTTTAACACGAGTCTACTTAATAAAGCAGTTGTACTCACCTGTACTTGCATCATAACTTCTATGACAGGAAGAGATGGTTCTCAATAAACCCATTTCATGTCAATTCATTGTGTTGAGTAGGGCTTAGTCCTCATCATTTCGAGTATTGCTGAGTACAGGGTTTTGTTTGCTCCTGGTCTATGTTTCGAATAAGGGTTAGGGTTTTATTCATCTGTTCCTGATGCCACGAACCCTATACATTTCTCAGAAAACTGTGTGACATCGCATGACTTCTGTTGAGTTTAAAGATTATGGTAAGCCGAATCTCTGACCAGGGTTTAGCTCAGTCTGTTGGTAAAACATAATTCATTCCACGTTTTTGGAAATAATTCTTTACATTTTCTGAAAAGATTAAAATGAACTCAGGGTTTGCTTGAACTGTTTGCAAATTTGGAACTTGACTCGTCTGCTGGATATGATCTAATGTGAGATATTTGGACTTGTTGAATCCAGATTATTCATCTGTGGTTTAATTTCTAGAATGTTTTCATGATTCGATTCTGGAATTTCTACCATGATGCTTGATATTGTCTCTGTTACGACCTCAACTTAAAGGATAATTGCAGATCTGTTTTTTTTTTAATGATTGACTAGTTCTGCGTAATGATACTTATTTTGACAAAAAATGGTATTCCTGTTTGCATTGCACAGCAATATCGTAAGATTTATTACCTGGAAACTATTACTATATCATTGAAATGCACATATGTATATCTAAAATTATTTTCATTTGAAACAAATACATGCTCGAAATCAATTCTGTATGTTTTTTAAGTCTGGAATTGCAATATTTCGATGCATGACTGATTTGTAACTCAATCAAAACGATTTGAAATGCTAAAAAAAAAGATTATTGGAATGAGTCTCTATTTGAATGTTGTTTATTTTGAGAATGATGAGAACACAGAAACAGAAAATATCTTATACAGATGAATAAGAATCAATGTGACTTTTCTTACTGTTTCATTTATGAGAAATCTCTGTGATTATTTAGAAAATTGAAGTCTAGATCTTTTAAAGAATAATGATCATTGCTTTTTTTGAAACGGACAAGTCACATTCTATTTTAAAAATTTTATGTTTAAACTTCACATTATCTTTTCTGAGAATCATTCATTGTTCATCAACTGTCATAATGATATCTTTCTGAAAATGGGATAACAACACAGAATTATGAGGCAGTGCTATCTGATTCAGAGTTGCTATCAATTGGTCAGTTACTAGGAATTATGAAAAATGGAGATCTAGAGGAATTTACCGATTCTGAAGAGAAGGGACTGAAAACTGTATACAATAATTTTGAAGAAGAAACTGTAGCAAAGAACAACATAGTCAAATGATGAATCAGATTTAAAAAACGTTTCTGTATTTTGCTATTCATAAAATTGATGAAAACAAGAAAGATTCGATACAGAAGAATAGGATTATCGCTTACTTTCTGCCTACCTAAAAGATATTCTGTTTCTATCAAATTTTATGAATCTGAAACTTGCTAATTCTGAGTTTTTATGCTTCAGTAAGAACATATTTTTTATGGACTTTTTCTATGTGAACATACAATCTTTTAGGAGGTCATATACTCAGGATTATCATCTTTTGAAGTCACAGGAAAGTTTGGAGATAAGATTAGATTGTTTTGCTATGTTTATGGATTCATTAAGGATAATAAAGGACCGTGGATGCCAAGTCAGATGAAGAAAATCATGCCATGAATTTCGTTTCTAGCTGGTGACAGAAAATGCATGTTTTAATAGACAGGCATTTTTTCAGGCCACATTGTGAGCAAATGGAGATAGATTTCAAAAATCCGCCATATGGGTTTTCTCCAGAACGGGTCCATTAGCTTTTTAAGGGGCGATTTTCCCAAAAAGTGAGGGATTGTGGGATTTTTTCGTGGTTCTTTGAACACGTTTTTTTTGGTTGTGGTCAGCAAAGAAAGAGATTTTTGTTTCTACTTTGTTCTCTCTTTCCTATTTAAACAGAGGAAAGATCAATTGCCAAAGGGGGTCGATAGTTTGGGAAAGAGACTAAACAGGATCACTTTACCATTTCCTGTAGCTAAAGACAATTTCTTGTTAGCAGTTGCAGCATCTTTTGACTGGTGATATTTATAAATATATTTGTAGTATTTTTACTATGTCAATGTATTTATAGTATCGTATGATCTTGTTATTTCTTTTCAAAGTCTTTATGTTTTGTTATATTTCTTTAAAGAAATGTGCAAATGCATCATGTTTAACTGTCGATTTATGCTGGTTTAACTTGCAAATTCATGTCATATAGTAGATTTGATGTTATCATTATAATGTATGTGATATACTTGTTCTGTGTGTTGTCCTGTTTAAATCTTAGGATTTCTTCTGAAGTTTTCAGGATTCTCATCACATTATCATTATTTGCAAGTTGATTCCAGGGTTAAATAATATCATGCTCCTAATCAGGATAGGATACGTAGGATATATAAGTGGTAGTTTTTATTTAATTTATAGAAACTATATTCAATCAGATTTATACACTTACACTCTGCCAAGTTACCTTTTAGTTTTGTTATGAATGTGCATGTGTCTATAGTGTAATTTATGTAATTGGTTTGAGTTTGTTAATATTTTCTTAAGTATTGATCCTTGCACTTATAGGTTAATTGGTTTAACTAGATTAATTTTGAGTTATCAGTTGTGTAAAATATCAACTAACTTAGTAATTATCTTCAAGAGTTTTCTTTGTATATTCGTAGGTGTAGTATAGATTTATTTAACAAACATTAACTTCATTTTTCCTTTGAGTCTTCCTCCTATAGTTGGGAGTAATTTAGGGAAGGCAACGGGGCCTTAATCCCGTCAGAGACAGCTACCTAATGACTGAGAGCAGCTTTTAAAGCTTTTGGATTAGGTTGTCTCTTAGTTGACCATTGTGCCAATTCGGCCTGTCAACATTGGCGCTAGAAGGAGGGCCAGTAGATTGACAAGTTAATCTATTGAAGCTATATCATTGATTAATGGCTTCTATCCCGATTTGGAGATGTTTTTCTCGAAAAATCATTGTTGATGTTCCAGCAAGGATAGTTGATCTTTTAACATGAAACAAGTTTAATGGTGAGGAAGTAACATCTTCATATGAACATGTTTTACAATTTATTGATCATTGTATCTTTCATAATATTACTGATAAAGATGTCCTGTGCATATGTTTGACTCTTACTTTTGAAGGACGAATCAAGAAATGGTGTGAAACCTTGCCGGTAGCTTCTATCCATTCTTTTGAACTTTTAATTAGTGCATTCTTAGTTTCTTTTGGGGATTATGATTTCATTAGTTTGTGCACTGAATTAAAAAATTTAAGGAAAGACAAAGATGAATCAGTGGAAGACTTCATCAACAGATTTCTTCATCTTTGTTATATGTTTCCTTCGAAAGATATTCCTTGTTTAAGTGAATGGTTTCATCATCAAATGAACAAGATTTGAAAGCTAATCAATCTAAAGTTTTAGCAAATGATTATTCACAGGTTGATTTAGCTTTTCATGAAAATTCTGAAAATTTAGAAGTGGAAGAAAACCTACCTTGTTTGACAACGTTTTTCACTTTGACGGATGTGGATTTTAAAGAACATGATACTTCAAATTATGATATGTCCATATCTTCATTGAATGAGAAAGAAGTTTATGAAGAAAATTGTCATGTTTTAAAAGATACCACTTCTATTTCAGAAACGAAAGAAATTGAATTTAAAACTTCTAGTTTGGCTAAAGAGAATCGAGATTCATCTTGTGGAGATCTTATCATTGCTCATTTTATCAAATCTCCATTAGTTCCCGATTCTTCTTATTATAAAGAATCCAATGAATTTCTATCACATTTATATTCTTATGATGAACATAGCAAGGTCTCAGATAACTTGTTATGTTCAAATTTTTCTGTAGATCGTGTCTTGGATATTAATCAGTGTATCCTAGAAGAAGAAACCAAACCATCTATAGACTCATATTTTGAATAGGAACTATTCAATGAAGAGTCTTCTTCTGATAATTTTTCTTGTCCACGAAAAGAATTTCATTCTCTTAATGCTTCAACATATTTTTCTTTGTACCCTGATATTTTTAATCAAGAGGCAATGCATAGTTCATATTCTTATGACTCTGATTTTACATTGCCACAATCTTATGCGGTACAATACAATCATGATTGGCATTTAGAAAATGAAGAGATTAATCTTTCTTCCCATGAAACATTTTCTCAATTATCTACATGGGAATCAGGAAATATTCAAACAAGAAGATTTGAAGAAGTCTCTTATGATTCAACAAAATTCTTAGATCAACAATCTTATTATGATCAGTCACTTGAGTTTGAAAATCAATATGAAACAGGTGAAGTCAATGTTGATCATCATCATATTAATAATTTACATCTTACAACAATTTATGATGATTTTCCACCTACCTTGTTGGATTCCTTTAGTTCATCTCAAGTTAGTGATTATGAGGAAGTTAATCCCTATCAAGTTGATCAGGACATTAATCATAATGCAAAAAACACTCTCAAATTTGAATTTAAGAAAATTAAATCTGAATTTGATGATCTTTTTAAACAATGTGTTTGTTTGCAAGATGATATTCGTAGGGAGAAAAATCTACAGGAAGGATTGTTGAACTTTGAGTTTCTTTCACATAATTTTGTGCACAAAACTTTAGCACAAGACTGTCACGATATATCTCTCTCATTACCATATTCTTTTGAACAATCCTATTTTATTAATCACACATATTATGATAGGATTGCAGATTGGCTTGAGAGATCTTTTCTTGCAAAGTTTTCGGAGAATGGTAAGGTTGCATTTACTTTGTTTTCTGAAATTCAAAACGGTAAGTCTGATTTGTTTATTTTTGGTTTCAAAATACTTCAATTCTTATTGCTGACTTTCATTTTGTTTGATTTTGCAGGATTGGATTTATTACGATGGCTTCATTGAAAATATACTTTCACTTAATTTGTAAATATTTAATTAGTTTAAGCTAGGTTTAGATTTAGATTAATTCATGTTTTTTTTTTCAATAAATGCAGGTATGAAGATAACATAAGTATCGAAGCTGAAAATGAGATGGCCATGAACATATGCAGGGATGTATTCCTTACTCTCTCTCATTTTTTGTTTTTCTTTACTTTCATTTTCAAAAACATTCATGTCCCAGCCATATTCTTAATTGCACAATTATACAACTTTGTTATGGAATGTTTTGGATGAAATTAAAAAAACTTTTTGATCTCATAACTGCAAAACTTTAGTTAAAATTTTAGAAGTCTTCTTTCTTACTTTTCAAATAAAGATCTTGTTAAATCAAACTCCTCATGATTTATCAAGAAAACAAGCACTGTCATCACTAACTTTTCTTTAAGTTAGTTGTATAGTTGAGAGACTTTGTACATTTGGTCTTAGTTATTTTTAATAAGCAAACACTGGGAGGTGATTTTGAACTTATCCAGTGAATGATCAAATTTTGAAAACTTACTTTCAGTAGCTTGCTGAAAGTGAACCCTTGTAAATACTGTACATACTGTACATTTGTAAATATTTGATTGATTTTCTTTTCTTTTATTTTCTGTTGTATTTTTCTTGCTTTTGTTTTAGTCAAAACCCAAAAATCTTAAAATTTTGGGCAGCTGTCTGGGTCACAAGCTCACAATCTGATTGCAGAAAATAGTCAAGCTGTTAGAAAAATGTCTTCATTTCAGATTTGAAAAATCTACACAAGAAACTGAAACTGTTGTAAAGAAAAGATGAACACTAGGAAAAGACTGAGATTGTGTTTTATTTCTTTTATCATTATCCCCAGATTTGCTGAAATTAATAAATCACGAATTCATACTTACTAAGAATATCATTACTCAGTCAGAAATCAGCTTTGGGAAAACAATTGAAAGTCAGATACGAAACCAGCAATCTCTAGGTCCTTTACGCTATCCTACTCGTAAAAAGTTTCCAGATACGTTCCCCCATGATAAGATGCAGATATTTAAATAGATTAGCACTCAAGATTTTGGGTATGAAACCTTCTTCAATTTATTTGTCCAGGGATATAAGCCATTGGGTAAAAAGGGTTAAAAGATGGTCCCTTTCGAGGCTATGGACGCCTGTTGGTTGGAGTGGCTCCATCTGTGACCAATTTGGATTCCAAATCATAAGTACTACATTTGTACAAAACTATAAGAATACATAAGTCATCCCATACTTGTAAAGAGTTTCCAATGCTGCTTACCCTTAATAAATTCAGAAAGTCCTAAATGCTCATATGTTGAAATTTTATCTTGGGACAAGAATGTTGGGATTGATGGTTAAAAGTTAACCCTTTCGAGGTCATGGACGCCTGCTGGCTGAAGGGATAGAACTGTAGTATTGGGACTAAATCTATAAATGCTGGTTAGTTATCAGAAGTTCTTTGAATTCCCAGAGCTAATTTCTTTCCAAGTTTTGAATTTTTCGAAAAAACTTTAAAATTCGTGCTATTCCTGAAAGTAATCTTTGGATAATCATAAAAGACTTGAAATCAAGCATAGTCTAACATTTAGTGTTATCAAAAGAGGTACAATTTTCTGATTTCTGTATTAAAAATCTTTAATCTGATTTGAAGGCAGTCTTTTCTTCTTGCTTCAAGATATCTGAGCACTGATGATGTGTTTGTTTAGAGATAACTGCTTCACCCCGTGAGTCACCATTTGTTGGCCTCCCAACAAGATCCCTTTCCAAGCTGCTAAAGAAAGGGAACCCCTCATAAATTAGTTTTGAAAAATTTTGAAATTTTGTAGCTTTTAGATACAAAATCGTCATACGAGACTTCTTCTTTGGTATTTTTCATTATCCTTTTTGGTTTTGATTTTGTAATTATTTTCTTTTGATTTTTGTAAATAAAATTTTTATCATTGAAAAGATAAAAGTTTCAAAAAATCGTTTAAAGTGTGTCTTAACCAAAGGATGATTAGTTCTTCATTCAAACTGGTATAACCTGGAACCTGCACAGCATAATCGCAAGTTTAATTAGAGAGATTTGAATAATGAAATCATACAAAGAAAGGAAGTCAAAACATAGATGTAAATCCAACAATTGTGTTAAAAGTATTGCATGATTTTGTCATAAAAAATCTACTGAAGACTGAGATGATGATTAAATCATTATCAATGCTTTAACATTCTATCTTTACCCTATCTTTGGAATTTCTATTCATTTTTGCTATCCTATGGTTCTTTGACATTATGGATGTTTTATTTCATTTTGATTAGTTTTAATTGATTGACAAATGGGATTTCGCTTCAATAAGTTATCTACTTATGTTTATTCGACATGATATGAACATTAGGAGATATGATACATTTTTACTTTGAGATGATTTACATTGCTATTTGACATATGAGGTTTTCATTCTGCGTGATGTTAAATATATCCTTGTATTTATCATTCGATATGATTAAGCTCTAAGAAGAAGGATTCATCTAAATCATCATGATGATATGAATATCAGTGTTGTCATGTTATGAATTGATTAGCTGCCACCTGCCCTTTAACATGAGTCTACTTAATAAAGCAGTTGTACTCACCTGTACTCGCATCATAACTTTTGTGACAGGAAGAGATGGTTCTCGATAAACCCATTTCATGTCAATTCATTGTGTTGAGCAGGGCTTAGTCCTCATCATTTTGAGTATTGCTGAGTACAGGGTTTTGTTTGCTCATGGTCTATGTTTTGAATAAGGGTTAGGGTTTTATTCATCTGTTCCTGATGCCACGAACCCTGTACATTTCTTAGAAAACTGTGTGACATTGCATGACTTCTGTTGAGTTTAAAGATTATGGTAAGCCGAATCTCTGACCAGGGTTTAGCTTAGTCTGTTGGTAAAACATAATTCATTCCACGTTTCTGGAAATAATTCTTTACATTTTCTGAAAAGATTAAAATGAACTCAGGGTTTGCTTGAACTGTTTGCAAATTTGGAACTTGACTCGTCTGCTGGATATGATCTAATGCAAGATATTCAGACTTGTTGAATCTGGATTATTCATCTGTGGTTTGATTTCTAGAATGTTTTCATGATTCGATTCTGGAATTTCTACCATGATACTTGATATTGTCTCTGTTATGACCTCAGCTTAAAGGATAATTGCAGATCTGTTTTCTTTTTAATGATTGACCAGTTCTGGGTAATGATACTTATTTTAGCAACAAATGGTATTCCTGTTTGCATTGCACAACAATATCGTAAGATTTATTACCTGGAAACTATTACGATATCATTGAAATGCACAGATGTATATCTGAAATTGTTTTCATTTGAAACAAATGCATGCTGGAAATCAATTCTGTATGTTTTTCAAGTCTGGAATTGCAATATTTTGATGCATGACTTATTTGTAACTCAATCAAAACAGTTTGAAATGCTAAAAAAAATGATTATTGGAATGAGTCTCGATTTGAGTGTTGTTGATTTTGAGAATGATGAGAACACAGAAACAGAAAATATCTTATACAGATGAATAAGAATCAATGTGACTTTTCTTACTGTTTCATTTATGAGAAATCTCTGTGATTATTTAGAAAATTGAAGTCTAGATCTTTCAAAGAATAATGATCATTGTTTTTTTTGGAACGGACAAGTCACATTCTATTTTAAAAATTTTCTGTTTAAACTTCACATTATCTTTTCTTAGAATCATTCATTCTTCATCAACTGTCATAATGATATCTTTCTGAAAATGGGATAAAAACACAGAATTATGAGGCAGTGCTATCTGATTCAGAGTTGCTATCAATTGGTCAGTTACTAGGAATTATGAAAAATGGAGATCTGGAGAAATTTACCGATTCTGAAGAGAAGGGACAGAAAACTGTATACAATAATTTTGAAGAAGAAATTGAAACAAAGAACAACATAGTCAAATGATGAATCAGATTTAAAAAACGTTTTTGTATTTTGCTATTCATAAAATTGATGAAAACAAGAAAGATTCGATACAGATGAATAGGATTATCGCTTACTTTCTGTCTACCTGAAAGATATTCTGTTTCTGTCAAAATTTATGAATCTGAAACTTTCTAATTTTGAGTTTTTATGCTTCAATAAGAACAGATTTTTTATGGACTTTTTCTGTGTGAACAGACAATCTTTTAGGAGGTCATATACTCAGGATTATCATCTTTTGAAGTCACGGGAAAGTTTGGAGCTAAGATTAGATTGTTTTTCTATGTTTATGGATTCATTAAGGAGAATAAAGGACCGTGGACGCCAAGTCAGATGAAGAAAATCATGCCATGAATTTCGTTTCCAGCTGGTGATAGAAAACGCGTGTTTTAACAGACAGATATTTTTTCGGGCCAAATTGTGAGCAAATGGAGATAGATTTCAAAAATCCGCCACATAGGTTTTCTCCAGAACGGGTCCATTAGCTTTCTAAGCGGCGATTTCCCTAGAAAGTGAGGGATTGTGGGATTTTTTTGTGGTTCTTTGAACACGTTTTTTTTTGTTGCGGCCAGCAAAGAAAGAGATTTTTCGTTTCTACTTTGTTCTCCGTTTCCTATTTAAACAGAGGAAATATCAATTGCCAAAGGGGGTCGATAGTTTGGGAAAGAGACTAAACAGGATCACTTTACCATTTCCTGTAGCTAAAGACAATTTCTTGTTAGCAGTTGCAGCATCTTTTGACTAGTGATATTTATAAATATATTTGCAGTATTTTTACTATGGAAATGTATTTATAGTATCGTATGATCTTGTTATTTCTTTTCGTATTCTTTATGTTTTGTTATATTTCTTTAAATAAATGTGCAAATGCATCATGTTTAACTATCGATTTATGCTGGTTTAACTTGTCCTGTGTGTTTTCCTATTTAAATCTCAGGATTTCTTCTGAAGTTTTCAGGATTCTCAGCACATTATCATTATTTGCAAGTTGATTCCATGGTTAAATAATATCATGCTCCTGATCAGGATAGGATACATAGGATATATAAGTGGTAGTTTTTATTTAATTTATAGAAACTATATTCAATCAGATTTTTACACTTAGACTCTGCCAAGTTACCTTTCAGTTTTTTTATGAATGTACATGTGTCTATAGTGTAATTTATGTAATTGGTTTGAGTTTGTTAATATTTTCTTAACTATTGATTCTTGCACTTATAGGTTAATTGGTTTAACTAGATTAATTTTGAGTTATCAGTTATGTAAAATATCAACTAACTTAGTAATTATCTTCAACAATTTTCTTTGTATATTCGTAGGTGTAGTATAGATTTATTTAACAAACATTAACTTCATTTTTCCTTTGGGTCTTCCTCCTGTATCTGGGAGTAATTTAGGGAAGGCAACGGGGCCTTAATCCTATCAGAGACAGCTACCTAATGACTGAGAGCATCTTTTAAATCTTTTGGATTGGGTTGTCTCTTAGTTGACCATTGTGCCAATTCGGCCTGTCAACAGGCTGAACTCAAGAGACTATAGCAATGTTAACCCAAGTTTTGGAGCAAGCTAGAATGGGAAGAACACTCACGGCCGCCATGAAACCTTGCAGAGCAGCCCGAAGGCCGGCATGAACTTCGGAGGAAGAATGACAAGCGATTAGCGGTGTAAGAGTTTTATACCACCAACACATGGACAGGAGGTGACCATGCGCCCTCAAATATTTCCAACTATGCATGGATCGATTCCAAAGTTCTCCTGTGTTTCAATCATCCGAATTATTAAAAACAATGATTTGTATCAACTTTGCATGAACTATGATATATGCATATACATATCACATCGTTATTCATATGTAATTTTTATCATAATGTTTGATAGCTCGATTTTGGAATTTGGGTAAAACAATAATATGTTAACGTTGACCTAGTGAATGGTGATAACCACTTAAGCTTTTGGCTAATCCCGAAATCGATCATGCTTACAACAAGTAGGCTTATATACTTCCAAAATAATGTTAAGTATGCAAGTTTTATAATCCAAACTTATCACTTATAAACCAACAAATCGGATGGTTATAATGTATGGAGTTAAATAACATAATAATAGAGTATAAACATGAATTTTACCAAGTTCAATGTTGGTTTAAACTTTCATAGACACTAGTTGCTTCTCGACCTGTCAATACTAGAAGTTACCACATTTGTTTATGTTGGACAAGATAGTTGGTGATTGATCAAGATAACCTGTACTTAGCATAGGGTAGAATTATGAACATAGTAGAAAGATCTACCATAATAGCCACTATAGACATTAACTTAATGTAAAAGATACATTATGGTAATAATAAAATTACAATGGAATAACCATGCTCAAGTCTTTAATCATTGGAACAATACTGATTAACTTAGATTTAGGAAGTAAGGGCAAACAGTATTCCATGTGAAACGATGCAGTTATTTTTTTTACAATAATCAAGCTTATAATATCAAGGCGTTTTACAAGCAGTAAGTTTCCCTACAGAATGTAAATAATGATTAGTTTGGTACTTTAGTAAAGACTATGATATTGTATGTGATTATAATAGTACATGCAGTACGACGTTGATGAGGAAGTTGATAACCTGTTAGTGAGCGACTGGTTTGTACATATAAGTAATAGGTTGATACTTACCATAACTAGTAAGTTAAAAATAAAATAAAATCATATATTCTAATGAGAATCTTTACTATTGGTATTGATAGAAGCTATTCCATGTATAAAAGCAAATAGTACGAATAAGTGTAACATTGCAAGTTAAGCATGTTAAAATAGAAATGATTATACGACAAAGATTACAAGTTTAGAGTTCACAGTAAGTATCTTTAGTGTCACTAAGCTTGATAAAGAAAGGACCTGTTTATCTGAACTCTGCTTACAAGAAAAACTGGAGAAGATAAACTACTTTACCTCATTGAAGTTGCTTGAAAATTATCATCTTATTTTACCAGCATATTATTTTGCAAACAGAAACACTTCTTGATACTTTATGATTTTAAAACGTCTACTTGTTTGATAGTACCTATGAACTTGTAAGAACCAGCAATCTATTTGCATTAGCATAAATTCTAAGTAAGCCCAGGATTCAAAGTTAGATTCCACCTACTTGCCATAAAGAAGACTCATTAGTAAACTGAAAGAAAACAGTACGCAAGTAAACCTTATTTACATTACGATAAAGAAACTACTTTAGTTAACATAATTTGAAAATGTGTAATACTAATCGTTAGACTATTTCATTTTCTGCTAACCATTATTTCTTACTAAACCGCATATTCAACATTTTATGTTATCTCAAAATTTTAAATTTTTGTGAAAATTTGGGGTTTTGACACAATGAATCCGAGCAGTCTCCCTGACTCGACACGGAAAACAAACTTGTGGGGATTCAAGAGAATTTTGTAGTATCTGTATCGTTCAAAAATCAAATGCAAGTGATCTGGATGATTGATCCTATTACGAGAATGTGTTGGAAGATTGTCAAGGTAGGGTTCGACAATGGCTTTAATGTCATGAAAGAAAAAATTCATTGCTCGCTGAAAGGTAGCCCGTGCATTTTTCAATCTAAAGGGCATTTTCTTGTACGCGAATGTACCCTAAGGATAGATGAAAGTTGTTTTATGTTGGTCTTTTGGTTTAATTTGGATTTGGTTATACCTGGAGAAACCATCCATAAACTAAAAGACTTCACTCCCCTCACAGGTATCAATGATTTGATCTATGAATGGTGTGGGGTAGTTATCCTTAGGACAGGATTTGTTTAGATCACGAAAGTCAGTACAAACGCATATTGTCCCTTGTTTTTTTTCAATAGGAACGGGGTCGGATACCCATTCTATCAAAGCTATTGGGTAAGCGAAACTATCTTTCAGCAGTTTTTCGACTTCATCCTTAACAACTTCCACTTTACACGGATTGATAGGTCTCAATTTTTGTCGAACAAGCTTAGTATTAGGGTATGTTCGGATTTCATGCTTGACTATTGATCGATATATGCCTGGCATCTCCTCATATGACCAGGAAAACATGTCGTATAATTCCTTAAACAAGGCTATATAGATCGCAATCTCCTCCGGAGAGCATTTTGTGCCAATGTGTACATTTTCCACAATGTTGTGTTTGCAAAGATGTTGATAGGAATAGTAGCAAAAATGTTTTCCATATCCCCTTTAGCAAATATTCCTTCCCTTGATAAGGGATTAATAGGTGTATCAACATCACCTGCCAGTCTCATATGGAACTCCTGGTTCTCAATCCTACTTAACTCTAGAAGAAAATAGGATTGATGGTGAATATCTTCGTAGATCTTATCTCATCCACACATAGCTTCCAGAATGGCTTCATCAGAAGGAAAAACATTATCTAAGAAGTCTCTAGAATGCAAAGATTTCTCAGCCCAAGCAGGCAGATAGGCTTCTTCCAACTCCTCTGAGACTATGAGAGGGACCGAAATGGGATCAATAGTGGTGTGAACAATAGCTTGATAAGCTACTTCTGCTGCCAATAAGGGCACTTCAAGTTCATGGCGGGAAGGAAGAACCCAACGATCTGTTCTATCAACAATCGTGGAAATAGACTTCCCTACACTAGTAGAACCTAAATAATTAATCAGAGCTGGAAAATCGAATGTGCTCATCAATGATGCATACAGCCCATCCCCTAAGCTTTCCAAAGCAGGTTTAACCTGATCAATCAATGGCACTGTGGACTCATTAGTTTCCATGCGGCCCTTTTGAGTAAAACTGAGTTGGTCTATAGTAACCAACTTCCCTTCATGTGGAAACACTACTACTCGAAGAACGACCGATGCAATGGAGGACATGGCATAAGTCCAACTTATCCCTAGGAGCAAGTTATAATCCAAAGGTGCATCAATCACCTCTACCTCAACAAACACTGCCTTCCCTATCAACTTTATTTTGAAAGCCGGTAGCATACCATGTGGACGGAATGACCTTCCGTTGAAAGCAGTAAGTAGGGTGTTCGATGGAACTAGCTCTGGAGATCTAAGAGCTTTCCAGCAAGAAAAGGACATGACACATGTGGAAACACCCTCATCAAAAACATCCCTTCCAATTGTTTTTCCGCCATGGATGACATCTACCGATAAGGCCACATGATAAGGTAGGAGAATTTTGACATCAAACAAATTAAACTTCGCCATGAGGCTCCATGAATCCATGCTGCCTAAGGATGCTAAGAGTGCATCCCACTGGGCAAGAAAACTCTATAACATCTCTAAATCTGGCATCGCACAAGGGGTCTGGGATAAATCTTCAACTATAGAGTAGTTGGCTGCAGCCCTAGCATTGGGATTGTGCAAGGTTTTCTTGAAGACACATTTCGGTATCTTGGGCATATGTTTGACAGGTTTTTCAATCGTGAGAGGGTTGGAAGTTTCACCTATCGAATTACCCTTCTCCAAAGCCTCTGTCTCATAGTTCTTGTTCCTATTCTGGAGTAAATTCTGGGATCAAACCATGTTGATATAATTAGGTTCAGGAGCATTTTGGGTGCCCCTTGCTAAATTTGAAGCTGAAGCATAATTCTATCATTGGGGAAAAGGATCCTTCAGGACAGCCAGTTGTTGGGATTTTAGCAGCTTCTGAGCTTGTTCCATAAGGGGACATTGATGGGTTAGGTGATATTCATGGCACAAATTCCATGGGAATTTCACCTTCTTCTTTTCTTTTTTACCCACATTAGCATTGTTTCTGGGTTTTTGCTTGTTTTGGTTTCCCTGACCTTTCTTTCCTTTCTTCTTTTTCCCACCGGGTTGCTGATTTCCCTTTTGAGAGGATTGTGCAAAAACATTTACATTCTGGGGTGAGGGGGCATCCTTTGCTACCTCCACCATAGAATGTTTGATAGACAACTCATGGAGCTGTTTAGCCAAAGACTCTATAGTGCGAGATTTCACAGAACCAACCACACCATCGGCATGGGGTCTAGGCTTAGGTTTCTCTACACTATGCGTTGGCCTTGGTGCATCAGAGATGATTTAATAAAGAATCCCAAACTGAGAATATATCAAATCTAGATGTTGGGCCTTGAGGATAGCTTCTTCCACATTGGTTACTCCTGAAGTAGATACATCCTTAGATATATATGGCAATAAGGATTTAGGGAACCATTCTAGTAAAAACTCAAAAGGAATAGTTGCTTTGATAAGGCTCTTTCGTCTTCTCCACTCTTGGATGTGATCCGAAATATGAGTGGCCTTATCCTTCCGAAAGGTAGAAAATAATTCTGTCCCTAAATCATATCGGACAGGAAGTTAGAAGTGACTAAGGAATACATTAGCCAAGTCCCAAAAACTATCAAACCCAACAGAAGGCAGTTCAATGTACCATTTTGCTGTAGTACTGGCTAGAGTTCTTTGGAACAGTCTCAACCAAACTGTATCGTTGTTTAGTAAGTTGGAAGAGCACCATAAATGGAAAGTGGTGACATGAGATCCTGGATCATCACCAACTTTTCCTTCAAATTTTGGGATATCTAAGGGCAACGGGTGGCCAGGAGGATTTATGTCTCACCAGGTCATTCATTAGTTTCGAAAAGTCTAGCAAGTTTAAAGTTGGGTCTAACCGGAGCATTAAAAGTACCAGCTTGGGGATTAAAAGGACTTGCCCCCATGTTCCCAGATGTGAAGGTGGGGTTTCCCCCTACTACTGGTTGCGAAGTGGTAGAGTCACTTTGGAAAGGATTCCACCCATAAGCCAGTGGATTGTTTATGTGCGGTGCAGTGTATGAAGTTCTAGCTACCCCAGTCAAAGCTGGGGTTTGGAACACAAGAGCAGGTATCCCTCCACTAAAAAGCAAGAAAGGAGAGCTTGTGAAAGGAGCTAAAACCAGAATTTGAAAACCTTAACCATAAGGATTAGGGTTTCTGAACTGCACCCCTACATATGTGGGTGTTGGACCTACATATGGAGTGGATGGGGGAATGTCCCCCCCATTCCAAGGAAAACCCTGGACAAATGATGAGGATCCTATAGGACCACTCTGAGCAGTGTGTGCGAAGGAAGTAGGAACTGAAGGTACACTAGGAATCCCAGTGACCATTACACCAGAAGTACCTACTAAATTTGTGGGATATAGTGGTTGAACCACCTGGCTAGCTGGAGTTAAAAGTGTAGTAGGTATACTTGTTCTAGGGGCACCAACTGGGGGAGGTGGCACCCCTTTAGCTGGAGCGACTGAAGTGGAAGTAGAAGAACTTTCTCCTGTAGTAGACATTAGTCTGTCCAGAGGTACACCAATCATGGGTGAATTGAAAGGACGCACCTGGACAATCACAAGATTGTTTAAGTCAGTTAGAGGTGAATTAAAGTTCCTTGCAAACTTGTCAGCTTGGAAGTCTTCTATCTCAACTATAGTAAAATCAAATTGGTTTGTCCTAAGTTCTGGTTCACCTGGAACTTCACTAACTCCTATCGGTTTGAAAGAACCGTCTGTGTCTAATCTCTGCCTTTGGGGGGCAGGTGGAGGTTCCAATGTAATAAGTGGAGGAAGTTTTTGCAACCTTCATTACCTTCTAACAGATTGGTCCTCCACGATTGTAAATTTGACTCTTCACACCCTAAGGTTGGCTAAACACAGACAAACCACAGAGAAATCACTACAAAATTTCCTAAAGTCTCAACAATAACAAGGGGTATAATATATTCTTTCCCAAAGAAAGCTGAGAGACAGTTTCTTAGCGTCCTTGAAGAGGTTCTTAGGCACAAGCAGAGGAATCACCCAGCACCCTCCTACACTTTCAACAAGGGTTACCTTCGAAACTTGTCCAAGGTGAACCAGAAATAGCCTTCTAGTTTACCTATGTATAAACCTAGATGTCAAAGAGACTAAAGGATACCTTAACAATATCAATAGTCTGGGGGGGTAGTTGCAAGCTTGATTCATACGCATGGGAATGGTAGAAAATCCCAAAACTCTTTCTAGGAAAGAATCCCCAGATGCGCAAAAACCTTGGTCTACGTTTTGACAACGAATCAGAGGGTTATCTCCTCAGTCCAAGCCTCCACGCGGCCTCATGCTTAACTCTCGTTTGAGAGGAGATTCCCAGATACTACTAACATAGAGAAGGATTTACCTATCGATTGGCCAACTACGTCCGAATTTAAGCACTTGTGGAGAGTTTACACTTCCTATCCCACAAGTCTAGCCTAAGCTATTAGGTGTATGACCCTATAAAACAAAACTTACTAATAAATTTTAAATTATAGCATTCATTTTACGGGTTGTTCTTAGTCAGAGGGTAAGTGGTGTGAATGACTATGATATTATAGACTCGATAAGAAAAGTAAAAAGGTGTATAAAATGATTTCCAAAATGAATTACAACTACTTAAAACAAGCTTCTTCTTTTTTTTGTAAATATGAGCTAACGAAATTACAACTAAGTATGAGAAGACTAAGACTTGTTTTTGTAATTTTTGAAATTTTATTCAAAAATATTGAAAATAAAACTACTATATGCAATTAAATGCAAATGTTTTGAATATTTTTCTTCACTTTTCAAATTCTTCAAAAATTACGATGCACCTAAATGCAAAAATTCTTGAGTATGTTTGAATAATCAAACCATAAAGCAAGCAATATGAAGTATAGCGGAATTGCAAGAACCAAATTCAACCACCTAAGGAGGAGACTTGGCAAGCACTTAACTTGAGAAAAAACAATGAATAAAATCCATTGAAATCACTAGAGGACAAGTGACAAACTGACACTACTTGAAAGAAGTACAAAGTACAACGTATCTAAAATATTGACCACTAAGTCAGATACACAGCACTGAACCTATCACCCAAATAGGAGAACCTACCACAAATTGCACAGTGAAAGAAAACTCAAACAATACAACTCAAAGGCCTACTGAAAATCACAAAGCATGGTGTACAGGACTTTCAAACTTACAGGAAGATGCCAGTAACAGAAGACCATCAAGCAGAGCAAAATCTAAACAAGACAAGGACAAGCAACCCTACCTAAATTTTTGTGTTGCTAAAAGACGTACACGACTATCTTATAGATCAACCCCTGTACTGTATGTGACTATCATATAGAGCAACCTACGTATACAAGTTGTTATACATGATTGTGTAGCACAGCAACCCGCATACACAACAAATTTTTTCAAAAAAGAAAAAATAATAAAGGTCTCTAGATACACTACTCCAAATCAAAGCCAATATAGAAAACGACACACTGAATTAGAGCAAAGACTGGGTAAGTATCTACAAGACTAACCCACAGTAGGTTGGACTCCCCAGTGGAGTCTCCAGTTCTGTTGTTCAGGATTAAGTACCCTTAAACCCTAGGGTCTAGGGTTACCAACTTACTACTAACTTGCAAACAATCAGCTTTACTAGAGAATGGAAAGGGAATAAGAAGAAAGTCTTGACTTACCCAGTTACCGACAATTGATCCAAGCTTGATCTTCTCTCGCTCCTCTTCTCTCCAAAGCTTCCAGGGATGTACCTCTTTCACCTCTAAAGATCAAATCCTTCAAGTAATATCTCATGGATGTATATATCAGAGGTTAGATAAACAATATATCAAACATATAATCAAATACATTCATTAACCACAATACATGAAATAGACTCAACACAAGGTTGGAAGAAGAATTATCTTTATTAACAATCAATGAATGAGATAAGAGTACAACCGAGCTTCTAAGACAAGGACTCCTCTGCAACCAAAGGACTCTGACTTATGCTGCTCCAATTTTTCTTAAGATATACCACCAGCATAACTTTGCTCTCCAATAGTGATTGATTAGTCCCCACCCCAAGGCCTCTATTTATATTTTGGGAAATAGAGTGGTTTCGAAGGCTGGGGTGGTTGAAACAGTTGGGATAGTTAAGGATTAGAGCCCAACTAATATCATATAATCACGTTTTATATTTTTTAAATCCAAACTAAAATGTACACGACTATTAATATAGGAAACCCGTGTATGACACACGATTTGCTCGAAGGAAACCTGCGTACGCTAGTGTACACGGGTTGCAATGCAAATACTCACGTACAGTACACAAGTTGCAATGTAGATAGTCGCATACACAACTCAATACTTAGAAAAAATATATAGCAAGCTGGTTTAAGGGTAAATGCATCTCAATTCATGCCCATCTATAGTGCTTTCACAAACTTCAATCCTAATTTGTCCTTTTGTGTACCAACATAAAGAATGTCGCGACTCGAATGGAGAAGTGCCATGTGGGTTGATAATAGGCAGCCTCACCTTAGGAGCTCTAAGCTACTTGCATGTTCAAACCAGCTCGGGGGATCCCGATTAAAACCATAAATGGTTCTGGGTCATGGTTGGGTGGAATGTGGTAGTTCCCAAGTGATTTAGTCGTCTATACAGAGGTCAGATCTGCCTATGAATTGTTAATACTGGGTAATTGAGTGTGTAGGTTTCAGCCATTAAAGGAGCTTCACTTTTTAGGTATGAGGTTCTAGACTTCCTATTTCAATTCCTAGAATAAGTGCTGGATAGATTATGGAAGGGTTTATATTATATGTTCTAACCCTATGTATTATTGTTTTTCCATGTCAAATTATTCTAGGGTTTACATATTAAATTATAAACCCTAGGCTATAAATTATTTCTTGTGCTAGACTTATCAAAGGTTTGGGCCTTTTAGTTTTACTTCAGTAATCTAATTCCTCTTTAAATATTTATCAAGTGTTTTGTCTCTTTCCATATTACTTCTATATTCTCTTTTAACAACTTAAACTATGTTCCCTTAAAAATTAGGTTTTATTTCTAAAAACAGGGCCTATGTGTTTTATTTGTTTAGGAACCCTACTGGCAGATTTCATATTTCCCGTAGAGCTTTGTTTATGAAGTAAAGGGTAGTTTCCAAGTCCATCTTTCAATAAACGTAATTACAGATATAATAAACTAATATAATAAATACAATCTAATAATTACTTTATATATATTATATCAAGTATAAAAGAGGAATATATTTCTAAATTATAAAATACATCTAAGAATAACCATAATCTTCAAATACTAAACCTAAGATAAAAATCAATGAAGACCTCTCAGGGTATGAATAAATAAACTTATGCTAATAACCAAGATAAACATTATCATTCTTCTTAAAACAAATATTATTATAAATCGACTAACAGTCCAAGTATCGAGACCATATAGATGGTCCTCGATTTAATACATTTATATTAGCTAAATCTACAAAGCATAAGCAATAATGTTACTATCAACATTATAAATCCATTGCATACATAATAATTCAAACCATCTAATATTAAAATCCACATAACAGAAATCGTATGCTATAAAATAAAATGTCCAACATAATACTACTTACAACAACCAATTAAACACCACCATAATATCATTACAGTAATAATTTAAAAACCATATAGCTACACAGAGGTCGCAGTATCTACCCCTGTGGGAATTCAAGCCCAAATCGCAACCCATGTAAAATAACCCTCATCACAGTAATCGACCCAAGATCAAATCCTGTAGGGTCCCTAACATTCTACAAAGCACGCTATACACAATTTATACACAGGTTGTATTTAATAAACCAAATTATTTACACAGAGGTCGTAAGACCCTTTATATTTTATACACATTGTAATCTATGGCCTTGGCCCCTTACATAACACAAAAGTCAACTAAAATAATTATCTATGCTTAAAACCTTGTCAACAAATTAATCAACAACAACATTGCCAACGCAGGGTTTACACCCATAGTCAGCATTAGTTTCCATTCACGCATTATAAAAACAAAACTATAAGTCTGAACCTTTTTCGCTGTCACGGCTTGAATGATGAGTCTCAATGCCATTCACAACATGGCCCCAAGCCATAATGATGTCACCCTTTTTATCCATTTAAACTAATACAACCAATGAAGGAGAATCAACACAGCCCATAAGAATAATAACCATAGAAATCAAACACAACATATATTTCATAAAGGCCATTTGTTTTAATCCATAAAAGAGTATTTACACATTCGTTGCTTATGGCCTTGCACCATTGCGAGCAACGATGCTGCCCATGGAAAGTTTCATAAATGAAACATTAAATAAAATGAACAGATCCTATCATGGAATTACCTAGGCCTTTTTGACACACAGAGTGCCTTTAATAAACTCATTTACATATAAATGATTCAGGCTTGAAGGAAAAATGAAAACCCTTTTTATCATAACCCTAAATTCCTGTAGCATTCCAAATCAAAAGTTCCTCTAAGTTACAGTTGAACCCCCAAAACCCAAACGCATCCATTGGAATAAGACTCAAGCAATCCAACCCAGGATGAGTGACAGTTAGTCGCAGCCATGATACCATAAGAGGAACCAGTAAAAACTTGCACAATGGGCTTACTGAAGGAGTATAGCATTGCCATGGTTTTTCCCATGAGCTATGACCCACCATTTTACTTGCCCTCTGCAACCCTGAAATAGAACAGAGCAAAGTCATGAGAAGTATGAATGTTATCCATTTCCAAAAACAACAACGATGCCAATGAAAATTGGACACCCATCTTACCTGGCTACTAGGACATCACCATCACCTTCCCTCACACATAGCAGGAGCAGAGAGCAAGCACCAAAGAAGTGAAATGTGAAACTAATGCTTGGGCCAAGCCCTAATATTTCCCGCCACATCTCCCAAGGCGCATTGATACCTCCACCGTGGCCACCATTAATGCCCATTGATGCCATATTCATATAGTCTATGGACTATGTTATAAACCTGCCACCCCAAATTTCTAACATAAGGCTTAAACTCTTTCATTCATCGAATACTTTAGGCTATAAGCCTTAGGACCATGTGCATCTAATTATTAGGCCTTAATCCCTAAGACCATGGCATATGAAATATGCCATGGTATATATTTTAAAGACAATAGTTTTAACAAAAGTATTACAAACTTTATAAACATATAATAAAAATATATGTTATTTCATTTAGTAAAATAAACATATAATAAAAATATGTTATGACATGAACAATTCTTAATATTTACACCATGAATAATAAGTGCCACATAAATAACAAGTCTGGGTCATACAATTAATAAGTGCGGTGTTGACCTCATCACTAGCCCAAAGTCTAATAATAAAAACCATTGAATGTCACTAGGATAGAGCTGTAAATGCGAGCACTAGTTATCCAACTTTTAGCACTCCTCAACAAGTTTTTCAACACTAAGTGAACCTGCACATAAAAAGGAAGAAGTGCTTTAGTTCAACAGAACTAAGTAAGCTCGCTAGACAAGTAGAAACCTTTACCTCTCAGGTAGTTACATGGGAGAACTAGTCTCGCCACTCCACCCCTTTATCCATTACCAAAGTTAAGTCAAAATCATGTTTACGACACTAAAAACATGTGAAAATCAGTGAAGCACATAATCAAAGTATCAAGCATACATAGCATTGCGTAACCATAATAAAAGCATATTAATCAACATTACAACATCATAATTAAGAATAGTAATAATAATATTGTAAAGTAAGGAAGCAAGATGTAAGAACATCTTATGACGAAACAAGTAGTATAAATAGAGTACGACACATTCCGCAAGTCCAATAATGTCCAGCATAGGTAGTTTTGACTAGCCTACTAAAAAAAATTATTTTCAATTTTTGGGGACATTACAAGTGGTATTAGAGCTCAATTTCAACACTAAGAGACCTAATGGGCGTACCAGACATTCATTGCAAGAAAAATAAAGTATGTTTTAAATTTTGTCAACTAACATAAATTTTTCCTATTATTTAAAATTTGCAATTTTAGGATTTTTTATAGAACAGTTTAGATCATGAACACTAAAGAAGATAACAGTTGACAAGGGAATTTGAATACCCCCACCTAAGAAACAGAACTAGTGGTGGAACTGAATTCTAACATTATGAAAACCATAGAAATTCTTCAAGCAGACTTGCAAAGTTTCAGAGATGACAATCTGAAAGAAAGAAAGGAACAACAAGAAATCAATGAAGTGTTGTTGCGAAATATGATGGGAGGAAGCCCGTAGGGGAAACCCACTGAGTACACAAACATGTTCAAGAAGGAACCTCATCATAAACGGGCCAGCATCCCAAGAGAAGAAAGAGAAGATGAACATACCCCTAAACGTCCAGAAGGAGAATATCATAGTATTTCTAGTGAGGAGTCTCTTTATCGATGCAGAAAGAAACAAAAAAGTGATGATAATATTCAGGGGGAGTTCAGAAAAAATAAGATCCCCAACCTATGAAGGGGAAGTAAACACGGGGGAGAAAGCTGAAGAATGGTTGTTGGGTATGAGTAAATATTTCCGAGTTCATAACTACTCAAGTGAGATGAGGGCTCGTCTTTCCATCTATAATTTAAATGGCAAAGCAGTGAGACGGTGGAGAGACTTGAAACATACCAAGAAAGATGAGTTAAGGGAAATACGTTGGAATAAATTCCGCAAGATCTTTCAAGAAAATTATATGTTAGAAAGATTCTTCAACAGAAAGGTGAAAGAGTTTCATGAGTTGAGTATGGGATCCATGACTATGGATGCTTTTATTAACATATTTTTAGATATGTTACATTATGTACCATACATCAAGGATGAAAATGTAAATATCTAGTAGTTTTTAGGATGTCTTCCTCCCAACTTTCGGGAAAGGATTGAGTTCGACATGCCTAAAACCTTGGGCACCACATTTCACAAATCTAGGCTCTGCTATGAGCATGGACAGCTAAGGCAAGAGAACATGAACAAAAATAGAGATAAGTATATGAACTTCTCTGACAACCACAAACCAAGTTTTAACTCACCCCCGTACAAGAAATAGAACAACAATTTTCCAGCAAACAAGAAATTCAACAAATCAGGTACAAAACCATATGTACCAGCTCCAAATGCTAACAAGCCAGTAGTAGCTGGGGGAGCCAATACTACCCCTCTACAAATTGAATGCTGGAAATGCAGTGGGCCTCATTATGCCCGATATTGTAAGAACAAGAAAAATGGGGTCTTGCACAACTTACAAGAAGAACAAATGGTATAGGACATAGTTGGGACACCATGGATTTATGCATCCTTGGATGGTCGACAGGAAGACCATCAGGCTACCATGGTTGAGATAGCAGGTAATATCTTGAACACTTCTATTTCAATACTGATTGACCTCGGTGCTTCCTGAAGCTATGTGTCGCCTAAAATTGTTGATGTATATAAGTTAGACAAAGTAAAACATGAGAAACCTTGGCTGGTACAATTAGCCACAGGTACGAAATGGAAAGTTTCAGAAATAGTTAAAGATTGTGAGGTAAACCTGCATGGCTATCATACAAAAGTAAGCATGAACATCCTACCTTTAGGATCATATGACATACTTATCGGCATGGATTGTTTGGAATAACACCATGCCATGCTCGATTTCTTACACAATTCAATCTTGTGTATAGATAATCAAGGGAATCAAGTGAAGATTCAAGGCATACCAAAGAAATTTTTGGTAAGGTAGATATCTTCCTTACAAGAAAAGAAGTGAATTAGAAAAGGTTGCAAGTTGTTTGTAGTAAATATCTAAGACATAGAGGCTGAGAGAGAACAATGCATAGAGGACTTTCCTGTTCTTGTAGAATTCAAGAATGTATTCCCTAAGGAAATCCCTGGTTTACCTCCGAAACGAGACCTAGAATTTTCCATAGAACTGACACCAGGATCAGTTTCGACATCAAAATCCCCTTACTGTATGAGTGCACTAGAGTTGGTGGAACTTAAACTGTAGTTGCAGGAATTTATTGAGAAAGGATATATCCAACCAAGTGTGTCCCCTTGGGGAGAACCGATACTTTTCGTAAAGAAGAAGGATGGCACGATGTGGATGTGCATCGATTATTGCTAGATTAACAAGATGACTATCAAGAACTGATACCCACTCCCTAGGATTGATGACTTGTTCGATCAAGTAGGAGGAGCCAAAATATTTTCAAATATTGACCTACGATCTTGATACCATCAGGTACATATCCATGACAAGGATATTCACAAAATCGCCTTTCGTACAAGGTATGGGCACTATGAGGTTGCAGTAATGCCGTTTGGTTTGACCAATGCAACCGTGAACTTTATGTGTATGATGACCAGTATATTCAGTAAATATCTAGATAAATTTGTTTTTGTCTTTATAGACGACATCCTACTTTACTCTAAGAGTAAAGAGGAACATGAAGAGCACCTTCGCATAGTACTACAAGTGTTACGAGAACACCATCTTTACACTAAGTTTAGTAAATGTGATTTTTACAAACCACAGAAATAGTGCTTGGGTCACATTATCTCAGAGACACAGATAGCTATGGATCTGGAAAAGATTAGATCCATAGAAGACTGGCCTACCCCTACTAGTGTCACCGACATTAGGTCCTTTTTTGGATTATTCAAATATTATCAAAAGTTCATTAAGAACTTCTCAAGAATAGCTTGTCCCATGACTGCTTTGCAAAAGAAGGAAAATAAATTATTGTGGATGACCAAGTGCAAAGAAATTTTTCAAAATCTTAAGTAGCTTTTGATGACTGCACCAATACTACGAATTATGGATCTCAATGGGGATTTCGTTGTTTGCATGGATGCAATCAAGGAAGGGCTCGAAGGAGTCCTCTTGTAGAATGATTATGTAATCTGTTATGAATCACAAAAGTTAAAAGAACATGATCATAATTACCCCTCACACGATCTTGTTTTAGTTTCCATCATTCACACATTGAAGATGTGGAGGCACTACCTCATGGGAAGGAAATTCCTTCTGAAGACAAATAACATGAGTCTGAAGTATTTTTCAAGCAACCAGATATGAATGCTAGGAAAGCCAGATGGTTGGTTTTCCTTAACGAGTACCATTTTGAACTAAAGCATATTAAGGGGAAAGAGAACAAGATTGCTGATTCTTTGAGTCAACGAACTCATATGATATACTAGGTGACTTTAAGCCAAACCAACTCGGATTTGCACGAGAGGATTCGGATGGCCAATAGAGTTGGCCCTTTCTATGTAGAAATCCTCAATAAATTCCAAGAAGACAGGTTGTTTCAATAGCAAAAAGAGTACAAGGTAGACATAATAGGAATGCTATGGTCAAAGGAGAGATTGTATGTTCCAGAAGGAGGAGACATTCGATCCGAAATCCTCAAAAAATTTCATCTGACGTCGTACTTGGGGCATCTGATATCAAAAGATGATACCCGCCGTTAAGAGACACGTTTTATAGCCTAAGTTAAATGCCGACATTGCATTTTTTATCACAAAATGTCAGGAATGTCAACTGGTCAAAACTGAGCATCAGCATTCTTTGGGATTGCCACAGCCATTACCCATTCTGGAATGGAAGAGGGAGGTCATTAGTATGGATTTTATCATTGGTCTACTGAAAATTAAGAAACAAAATGATTCTATCTTTGTAGTAGTTGACAAATTGTCAAAAGAAACACACTTCATTCTAGTGAAGTTGACCTACAAGGCAGTACACATTGCCGATATCTTCTTGAAGGAGATATTTAGATTGTATGGGATACCTAAGGAAATCATATCGAATCAAGATACAAAGTTTACAAGAAAATTTTGGAGATCTTTATTCTCTGTATTAGAGACGTAGTTGAACTTTAGTACTTCTTATCACTCGCATATAGATGGGTAGAAAGAAAGGGTAAACCAGATTGTTGAGGACATGATTAGGGTGTATGTCATGAACAACCCCACTAAGTGGGAATACTACCTGCATATTGAAGAGTTTGCATATAACAATGGTTATCATACTTTCACCAAGATGAGTCCCTTTGAGGTACTCTATGGACGAAAGTGTAGAACACTGGTTACTTGGGATAGCCCAGTGGATCGGCTCATGTTAGGGCCTTATTTATTAAAGGACTTGGAATAGTTGGTTACCAAGGTCGAGGTGAACCTTAAAGAAACACAAGACCACCATAAAAGTTATGCAGATAGGAAAAGAAAAGATAAATATTATCAAATAGGCGACCATGTCTACTTGAAAGTAAAAGCAAAACAGAGCTCGTTGAGCTTGGGGAGGTGTGGAAAATTAGCACCTAGGTTTTTTGGACCTTTTGAAATACTGGCCAAGATAGGGCCAGTGGCATATGAACTAGTGTTACCCATGCACATAAGCATCCATAATGTTTTCCATGCATCACTATTAAAGAAATATGTTTATGATACTAAACATGTGGGTGATTGGTCCTTATTACAGGTGGAACATGAAGGGGCATTTGGACCTGAACCTCTTCATATATTGGACAAGAGAGAGGCGAAGCTCAGGAAGCGAACCATAGTCCAGTTAAAGGTGCAATGGAAGCACTTCAAAGCTGATGAGGCTACTTGGAAGAATGAAGCTACCATGAGAAAGGCTTACCCCGCCTTGTTTCATGATCTCATTTTGAGTCCCTAGAACACTGGGGACGATGTTGTTCTAAGCAAGGAGGGATGTAATATCCTGAATTTTGGACCTAACACTTATGCGCATGAGCCCATTGATTATGATGTTTTATTTTGATATATTGGGTCGAAGACCACATTGTATATGAACATGATGATTTGTTTGATATACTGGGCATAAGTCAATTGCATATGATATATATATGTTTTCATGTGTTGGGCATGGACCCTGAAGCACATGATTAATGAGATGTTTTGTGTTGAGAAAGGAGATTTGGAGCACATGGGTAAATTAATGTTTTGTGTTGAGAATGAAGCTCTAGAACACATGAAAAGGTAATTTGGAAGTGTTGGGCATAAGCCCTGGAGCCTTCCATGGTGATGTTGAGCATAAGCTCTAGAACATCAAATCATTGGCCATTGTATCTCTAAGTGTATCCTAAAAGTATATCCTAGAATTAGTGTTGAGCGAAGAACTCTGGAATTGCACTAAGTTTGTAACTCCCTATTTTTAGCATTGACTATGGGCTCTGGTAAGCACTAGGATTTTTTGAAAGGAATTAATGATTCCCGAGTGAAAATGACTAGAGAAAAATATTGATCTCATCTGAATTATTTATAAGTGATTAAATGAAATTTCAAATTTTTGTATTCTCATCAAGTACTGAATAACTACCATGTTATACGAGAGAATCCAACATGCAAGGATGCTTAGAGTTTCCTAGCCTAGTAGACCTAACCATCTACCTGATGAACCTAATGAAGAAAGTTTCATAATTCTAGGGATCACAACATGTGATACCCTAAGAAAAATGTTACCAAATAATATATTATTATATATCTTATATAGAGTATGTATAAAGAGTACACCTAGTAATAATGTTAATAATGTAAGAAAGAAGGCAAAGTTCCATCTATTATTACTATTACTAAGATAAAAATTAAAAAGTATAATACCTATAAAAATTCCAATTAGGAACTAGTTGAAAGTTCATAAGTTAAAATATTAAAATTACTAAATTAAATAAAAAGGGTTAAATCAAGAAATGAAGTGATTCTTGATTTAACTTCCCCTTTGACTAATTTTTTTTGTCTATAAATACCCAAGGCAAAGACAGGCATGGCGATCTCATCTATCTTTTTGGAGTCATTTTATGCCTTCTGATTCTCAAGAGAGTTCTTGGAGAACATTTCCCTAAGAGGAAGAAGGAGAATTGATCGAGACCTGATATACTATTTAAGCCAGCCTCACCTTAGGAGCTCTAAGCTAATTGCATGTTGGAACCAACTCAAGGGGATCCGGATTAAAACCGGGAACAGTTATGGGTCATTGTTGGGTGGAACATGGTAGTTCCCAAGTGATTCAGTTGTCTATACACAGGTCATACATGCCTACGAATTATTAATACTGGGTAATTGAGTGTGTAGGTTTCAGCCATTAAAGGATCTTCACTTTTCAGGTATGAGGTTCTGGACTACCTATTTCAATTCCTAGAATAAGTGTTGGATAGATTATGCAAGGGTTTATATTATATGTTCTAACCCTATGTATTATTGTTTTTCCCTCTCAAATTCTTCTAGGGTTTACATATTAAATTATAAACCCTAGGCTATAAATTATTTATTGTTCTAGACTTATCAAAGGTTTAGTCCTTTCAATCTTACTTCGGTAATTTAATTCTTGTTTAAATATTTATCAAGGGTTTTTTTTCTTTCCATATTACTTCTGTATTCTATTTTAACAGCTTAAAATTCATTTCCTTAAAACTTAGGTTTTATTTCTAAAAACAAGGCCTATATATTTTATATGTTTAGGAACCCTACTCATAGATTTCATATTACCAGTAAAGATTTGTTTAAGAAGTAAAGGCTAGTTTTCAAGTCCATCTTTAAATAAACTTAATTATAGATATAATAAACTGATATAATAAATATAATCTAATAATTACTTTATATATATTACATCAAGTATAAAACAGGAATATATTTATAAATTATCAACACTATAAATCCATCTAAAAATAACCATAATCTTCAAATAATAAAGCTATGATAAAATAGTTAAGACCTCTCAGGTTCTGAATAAATAAACTTATGCTAATAACCAAGATAAACATTATCATTCTTCTTAAACCAAATACTATTATAAATCGACTAACAATCCAAGTATCGAGACCATATAGATGATCCATGATTTAATACATTTATATTAGCTACATCTACAAAGCATAAGTAGTAATGTTACTAACAACATTATAAAGCCATTGCATAAATAATAATTCAAACCATCTAATATTAAAATCCACAAAACAGAAATTGTATGCCATAAAATAAATGTCCAACATAATATTACATACATCAACCAATTAAACACCACCATAATATCATTACAGTAATAATTTAAAAACCATATAGTTACATAGAGGTTAGAGTATCGACCCTTGTGGGCGTTCAATCCCAAATCACAACCAATTTAAAATAACCCTCATCACAGTAATCGACCTAGGATCAAATCCATTAGGGTCCTTAACATTCTACAAAGCCACGCTATACACAGTTTATATGCAGGTTGTATTTAATAAACCAAATTCCTTACATAGAGATCCTAAGACCCTTTATATTTTATACACATTGTAATCTATGGCCTCGACCCCTTACATAACACAACAGTCAACTAAACTAATTATCGATGGTTAAAACCCTATCAACAAATTAACCAACAACAATGTTTCCAACGCAGGGTTTACACCCACAGTCGACATTACTTTCCATTCACGCATTATAAAAACAAAACTATAAGTCTGAACCTTTTCCCCTATCGCAGCTTCAATGGTGAGTACCAATTCCATTCACGGCATGGCCCCAAGTCATAATGTTGTCACCCTTTTTATCCATTTAAACTAATACAACCAACGAAGGTGAATCAACACAGCCCATAAGAATAATAGCCATAGAAATGAAATGCATCATATATTTCATAAAATCCATTCATTTTAATCCATAAAATAGTATTTACACATTCATTGCTTACAGCCTTGCACCATTGCGAGCAATGGTGCTACCCATGGCCAATTGCATTAACAAAACATTAAATAAAATGCACAGAGCCTATCATGGTATTACCCAGGCCTCTTCGATACACAGAGTGCCTTTAATAAACTCATTTACATCTAAATGATTCAGGCCCAAAGGCAAAATGAAAACCATTTTTATAAAACCCCAAATGCCTGTAGCATTCCAAACACAGAGTTCCTCTAAGTTACAGTCAAACCCCCAAAACCCAAATGCATCCATTGGAACAAGACTCAAGCAATCCAACCCACGACAAGTGACACTTAGTCACAGCCATGATACCATAAGAGGAAACCAGTAAAAACTTGCATAGTGGGATTACCAAAGGAGTATGGAATTGCCATGGTTTCGCCCATGAGCTACGACCCACCCTTTTACTTGCCCTCTGCAACCCTGCAACAGAACAGAGCCAATTCATGAGAAGTATGAATGCCATCCATTTCCAAAAACAACAATGATGCCAATAAAAACCAGACATCCATCTTACCTTGATGCCAATCCATCACCATCTCCTTCCCTCATGTAGAGCAGGAGTAGAGAGAAAGCACCAAAGAGGTGAAATTCCAAACTAACGCTTGGGCCAAGCCCTAAGATTTCTCGCCACATCTCCAAAGGTGCATTGATACCACCACCCTGACCACCATTAATGGCCATCGGTGCCATATTCGTATAGTCTATGGACTATGTTATAAACCTCCCCCCCCAAATTTCTAACATAAGGCTTAAACCCTTTCACGCATCGAATACTTTAGGCTATAAGCCTTAGGACCATTTGCACCGAATTCCTAGGCCTTAAGCCTTAAGACCATGGTATATGAAATATGCCATGGTATATCTATTAAAGACAATATTTTTAACAAAAGTATTACAAACTTTATAAACATATAATAAAAATATATGTTATTTCATTTAGTAAAATAAACATATAATAAAAATATGTTATGACATGAACAGTTTTTAATATTTGCACCATGAATAATAAGTGCCACATAAATAACAAGTCCAATTCATACAATTAATAAGTGTAGTGGTGACCGCGTCACTAGCCCAAAGTCTGATAATAACAACCAGTGAATGTCACTAGGACAAAGTTGTAAATGCGAGCACTAGTGATCCAACGTTCAGCACTCCTCGACAAGTTTTTCAACACTAAGTGAACCTGCACGTAAAAAGGAAGAAGTGCTTTAGTTCAACATAACTAAGTAAGCTCACTAGACATGTAGAAACCTTTGCCTCTCAGGTAGTTACATGGGAGAACTAGTCCCACCACTCTGCTCCTTTATCCATTAACAAAGTTAAGTTAGGATCATGTTTACGATAGTAAAAACATGTGAAAATTAGTGAAGCACATAATCAAAGTATCGAGCATACATAGCATTGTGTAACCATAATAAAAGCATATTAATCAACATTATGACATCATAACTAAGCATAGTAATAATCATATCGAAAAGTAAAAAATCAAGACGTAAGAACAACTTACGATGAAACAAGTAGTATAAATAGAGTACGACACATTCTGCAAGTCCAATAATGTCCATCATAGGTAGTTTTGACTAGCCTACTAAAAAAAATATTTTCAATTTTTTAGGACATTACATCAAATATGTAGATACATATATTCTTATACATCTATATAAATGGATTTTATAATATATATATATATTGGATGGTGATTAGAAAATATTTATGTAGAATCTTCTTTCACCCCTGGGAAACCCTAGGATTCTATATTAATAATCATCCATTTTATCAATATAATATGAGAAAGTCACATAATAATTATGTGCTTATCTAATATAAATCAGAATCTATAATTAAATGCACCACTTAGATAATTCACAAAACATTACTTGTAGTGTTTCACTGAATTTTGTCTTCTTGCACGATAGTTGCACATTAACATTTACCTCTTTATTCTCTATTACAAAAGAATTGCAATAACGAAAAGGGATATTACAACCACCCCTGTTAAACGTACACCATCCTCGATGTCAGTTTCTTCCAAAGTGTTTATCATTTGCATACATTCTTCCTTGGAAATATCAACTTCATCTATCATTGTTTTCTTTGGAGTTTCTTCATAAGTATCTCTAATGCACCTTGTCTCTCATGACCTGTGATTTTCACCAACAGTACAAACTTTTTACACAATTATCACAAAACATATGCACATATATAATTCCTTTAAAATGAATTTAAATGTAAAGAGAAATAACTCACATAATTAAAAAAAATCATTCATGCATTTCCATTTCTTGGCACATGACTTTGCCACTTTAACATCATTATCTATCCGTTATGTATAGCAATACCTTTTTCAAATACCTTTAATCATTTGCACATTGCATTGCAACATAAGTAAATCATAGTACACTATTATAACATATGCATAATCATAACATTCTCACATTTTTTGAAACAATTAATAATTGAAAGAAGTTACTATAACAACAATCTTTTTATCACATTCGTCACATGAGGATTCACCTCCTATATACCTTTGCATGCTAACGTTTCATTATTCATCATATCATGGTGCATAAATTACCAAAAAACACACATATATATATTTTTATGGCATTGATGTTTGAAGCATTTCTTGCTTGAAATATTCTTTTGGAAGTTTTGGTATATATACACATGAGAGTAATCTCCTCACAAATCCATTAATTCACATGTAGGCCTCCTTAATCTATATATATAATATTCATCCAATATAAGGACGATACCCTTCATGAACTTTTTATAGCTCTCAGGCAAATCTCCTACATAGAGCTTGAAATATTAACATCACAAAAAATATCACTACAGAACCTAATAGCTCACCTCGGTGTTCTCTGACAGTTCTGCTTAAGATCCTAACACCTCCTCTGGCTTCTCACAGGTAGCTCTTTTCCTAGGAATTTAATATCATAGAGCGCTCAATAGATCCTAACACCTCACAAGGGTACTCACTGGAAACTATGTACTAACTTATCAAAATTTTCAAAGCCTAAACAGTTTAGGTGCTCTAGATCTAACATTATCAATGCCAAACTCAATTTATCATGCTTAATCACATAGTTTAAATATCCATTTTTTGTCTTCCTTTTCATTAGTTAGTTAATTATGTATATTATGTTTTAAATATGTTTTTTTAGCGTATAAAAGTTTCTTAGAAATTTAACAGCCTTGTCACCCAGGGAATCCCCCATGGTCATCTAAAAAGAGTTAAAAACACATTAACATGTTTCATAACTTGATACTTCTAGAGTATGTATGCATGTATGAACCAATAAAAAAATCTATGATTCTGCCATGTCCCCAATTAAATAATTTCCAAATAAGACTACTTGCAAATAATGTTCCACCAACCTACTAGTTCCCTAGGTTGAGATCGAGACAGATTTTGTAATAACGGGATATGGGACCCAAAAGGAATTTATTTTACCATATTCACATTTAAATTGGTCACATAAATGACAAATGGTAATAAAATAAGGTGGCATGTGTTCTTGAAGACACTTGGAATCTTGTGGAGCCTTTGGATAAATAGATTCCCCACACACTTGGAATGATCTTCATCCAATTTCAAACACATGGGTAGTGTAACATTATTGGAGGGTTATGTGGTGTAAAATAGAATATAATGAACAAAGTAATTTGAATTAGTAAATCAAATTAAATCCCATGGACGAGGAAGATACTAGAAGACAATGTGTGCCATTTGGAAGGAGATTCCATGCACTCTATGACAACAAATGATGAAATATTTTTACAAGTATGAAAAATTCAGACCTGATTGTAGACATATGAAAAATATGACATGACATAGCTAAAAATAGACACCAACAGGTTGAATTTGGTAGTTAGATGAAGCCATTCTAATTGATGAAAGAATTACAGCATGAAGAGGAAGACAAGTGTCATCAGAGTTACAAAACCACCAAGATGATTTGGAGAAAGCCCATGGAGGGAAATTAGACCCTATGAGGACTCATGAAGTTAATAAAATTATTTCCTGAGGAAATATAATGGCTTTTGATCTTTTTTTAATTGGCCTTTGGCATTTTGGAGAGCTTTTCCTTGTCCATTGCATGGTGAGTGTTCACTCTCCCTTCTTGTGAACCAATTTTGAGGGATTTGGATTCTTTTCCAAGTTAGTTTACGGAGAGGACATTAATACCTCTCATTGGATCTTAATGAATTATTTTTATTTGTAGGTTTAACTACCATATAGTCGAATTCTCATCTATTCCATTATTCTCTCATTATTTCTTCTCCATTCCCCCACATTCTCATGTTGAGGGCGCACTTGTTGGAGTGGTGCTTGCGCTTTGCTGAGTACATTTGGTGCCCAAGATATGAAATATAATTTATGGATCTATAATATATTGTCCATATCCTCTGTAATTTGAAATATTATAAATACATGTATGAAAGGCTTGCATTCCCATGCTATTGAATAATCAGTTTTCATAGATTTGGCTTCAATATTGAAGTAGATTTATATCAGATTTGTATGAGGAAAGTTTTATGAGTTTGATGATGTTGGGGAAGCCATATATTTTTTAATTATCTGTAATTTCATTCTCATATTCTATGCAGCTCAAAATCCAAGAAGCTCATTTGTGAAAAGCTTGCATTCTCATGCCATTGTATCACTAGTTTTCATGGATTTTGGCTTCAATCCTGAAGTAATTTTATATCACATTTGTATGACAGATGTTATTTGAGTTTTATGATGTTGTGACAACCATATATGATTTTTTAATCTGTAATTTCATATCCCTATGATCTATGGGTCGAAATCCAAGAAATCCATATGTAAAACTCTTGCAACTCCATGCTATTAAATCACTGGTTTTCATGTATTTGACTCCCATATTGAATATGTTCTATACCATATTTGTATGAAGTTATTTATCTTGTGTTAATACTGTCGGAGAATCAAATTTTATGTTGTATATGGTGACTGTATGTTACATTCTTATTTAAAACTTTAACTCTTCCTTTCATATGTCCAAGTTGAGCTAGTTATGCAATTTCTGCATAAGCAACATCAATGAAAGTTATGAAATGAATGTGGCACTCTATAGCCAGTTTGTCGAACTAATAACCATGTTTAATGACATTTCATGAGGTCATATATCATTCCCCATACTCTTATTATAAATTTGGGAGGTTTGTACATGAGTTGGGAAGCCCTTTTTTCCTACACACTAGGGGCGATTTCATCATAATTTCCTAGTAATCTTGCCCTTTTTTGTCATTAACCACAAATAAAGTTGCAGTTCTAAAGTCATATACAAATTGTACATAAACCACCTTGGTATTTTTTAACACTCACCATACCATTACCTTTTAAATTCACAACCATTTGGTGAAATTTGGAATCCTCTGGAGTCATAACTAGTTAAGCCCAAATTTGCCATATTTGTGAATTTATCCAAAAAAATCCAAGAAGGGACATTACAAATTGAATTTCCTTATCACATATATTCCGTATACACAAGTGAAAATTTTCAAGAATTCTATGGTTACGATACTCAAGTATTTCAATATAATTTTTCAAAACTTCTAACAAAGTATATTCTCAGGATATCAAGTTACCTAGACTATTTTTTATATAATTTCATTTGATTTATTAGACACAAACATCTTGCTAACATTTCATAATAATCAATGAGTCATATTCTGGTTGTTACCTTTCTTCCATTGAGAAATTCACCATTTTATTTTGATCATCTCACTGATTTCCCATTTGGCAATGTTTCTTGCAATCTTAAGTACCTACAGACTTCACTCACATTTTCTTGAAAAAATTATTTGCATCAGAATCCCATAAAGAAAACAAGAAAATTTAATAGCAAGTATTTATTTAGAACATCCATAATCTCTTTATAGAACAAACTAGTCTTTTTAATAATCTCAATGAATTACTTTCATGACAAACCAATTGTAACTACAATTGCATATGCTTTTCATGGATATGCATTTTAAGCAAAATGCGTTCCTTATTTTCTATAATATTTTGATGTTACTTCTAACTTTACTTCACCATGTTTCCTCTTCAACATCCTTAACTCGTATTATTGATATCATGCATTCAACCTTTCTAAAATAATTTTAACAAATTATACTTAATCTTGCAATGTAACATACCATTGTGCACATGGCATACTGGAACATTGTTAACCAACATTTGTATTCTTTTCTAAAAAACCTTTAACCAAACAAATCAAGTATGTTAGAACTGATGTCTACATGATATATTAGGTCATTGATAAATTATTAATCCACGTACATATATTTTCTTTATATTTACACATAAAAAGACATGTAGAATAACTCCAATGATAATGTCATAGGATTATTTAAGTTCCTTATCTTTATAAGGCCCACCAATAACATGCTAAATTTACTTAGCTAAACTTTATCAACTAGGTAGTTTTTAAACGTAACATAATCCTCCTAAATTAAACATTGGCATACAATCATGTCATTAATTGAACCTACCCTTTTAAATATTTAAGAGTAACACTTCACACAATTAAAATTTCCACTTATTTATTCCATCAATTTACAACCTTATCCCAAGAACTTATCTTCTAAATATTATAATCCTCATTCATTTAGATTCTAGCACTAAGCCTTGTCACACAACTATGCTTATCCTTGTAAGACATCTAGGTGTATGGCTACATGATCTTAATGGTAAGAAACCTTAACACTAAAATACGCTCAATATGTATAGAGTTTGCACTATAATGCATCTAACTGTATGAAAGTAACATACTAGCTACATGTGAACACATAGTCTCTTTCTCATACTAAATATCTAATGAAATCAAACATATCACCTTGTCAAACTTCCAAGAAGACTTCACTCTTAATGCATGTATTTTTGCATTCAAGCATATGACTCTAAAAGTGAACTATTGAAGCATATGACTCTAAGCGAACTATTTCATGTACTTTTGCATTCATAACACTATTCTTTCAATAATATGCATGCCAATAAGTAAACATAAAGTGTCGTATTCAAATACTCAATTCTTCATAGGGTTTATAACAGGGTGTATGCAATTGATTCCATAAGATCTTAATGTTGTAAACCTTGCTATGATACAATTTGAATCAAACCCAATAAACATAAAGTCTCATATTCAAATACTCAATTCCTCATAGGGTTCATAACAAGGTGCATGCAAGCGAGTCCATAAGGTCCGAGTGTTGTAAACCTCGCTCTGATACCATTTGTAACAAACCCAATCATATCCTCTTTACCTTTTCGGACGATGGGGTAATTTTTTTCTTAAACTTCATGCTTCAATCAAAATAATTAGTTCCAATGATGATATAATATTATGAGCTAATGATGAAGTACAAAGTTCTTATTAAGATAGTAGTTACCCATAACTACAATGGGAGAATTAATATAACAACTAAGACTACATGCGAACATGCCATGAAGTTTACATTAACCAAACCTTTATCCAACATCATAATCAAGTATTATTGTTTAAATAAAGACAATATGCATGCTTTCAAAGTCATCATAATTCACATTGAGATAACTAACTCATTGGCAGTATAACTAAAAAGTTAAGTAAAGTCTTAATACAACATTATCCATTAAATCAAAGTGAAATGACACATTTACAAATGTTTTTCTACATACTATAATCTTCTGATTAGAACAACTCACAAAATAAAAATAATTATATATTTTACAACTATTAAATAAAGAAAGGATGAAACCCATAAGGTGCAAATACAATAAGTACACCAATATATGTGGTTCACTCCTAACCAGGGGCCACGTCCACCTATTATTCAACAAAAAGTTACAAATCTGCAGTGCAACTACTACATTTCATCTTCATTATGCTGAAATCTCTCTAATAGAGAATAATATCAATTTACTAATAGCCTTATTGCAAGGACTTTCTTAAAAAAGGAATAACACCATCTAAAAAAATTAAAAATATCTCCACTTAAACTATCCAGCAGAAATGATAAAGGACTACAATTATAAACTTATCATATCTTACATATTTATACTAAATCATTGCCCATCCGCTTTGAATATGAGGCCACCAGGCCACTTGCAAGTTGGGCATAATTCACTGGATGGAGAAAATAACAAGAAATATTCTCACAAAGGTTGTATGATTGTTTTAGAACCACTGACCTAGTTTAGATACAATCTCAACTAATTAATTAAAAACCTTAGTCCTCAACATTATATTGACCCTCAAAGACAAACATATAACTTAACTTTTAACTATCAACTTTATGCTCTCCTCTCCAACATTTAATATCAAAACCTTGGTATAAGAAGCCTTTAACTCTCAAGTCTAGAGAGTCACGATCCTTATTTAAAATATAAGAATTAATATTCAAAGAAAAGTGATTAATCACTCATTGACCAATCCAATTTTATCTTAATCAAATAATTTCATATTATGGAATGATGGAGTGCCATTATTAACTTTATTAGTCCATGCCCTCGTGTTAGAAGGGACTCTATGAATAGGCTTGCTGCCGATTCTATTAGTCGTTGCACGAGAATCAAGTATTTTGCACACAAAACCATTTTTTAACCAAATTTTTATGTACATGTTGTTTTCAACATTTATTTGGTGCTTATCTTGACCATTATCTGGACCAATGACGATTTATAAACTCTCATATAAACCAATACAGAATTTTGTGGTTTCTATCTTGAAGCAACCGATGAGGAAAAACTAGATCCTTGAGGTTTCTATCCTATGTTAGATACTGTATATTACAACGTTCCAAGTAATGCTAGATAGTACTCTAGCATTACTCTGTAAATATGAACTGTTTTAGAAATTAAAGCTACTAGTAAACAAAAATATAACATAAACTTGGCACGTCATGTGAGATGTGCACAATTCTTAGTCTTTCACGAAGAACACATGTCTTGAAGCACTTTCCACATGTCTAGTAATCTAAGCAACTAGCATGCATCCTCCTCAATTGAAGCAACCTACCTAGAGAAGCAAAGCATTGGGTCATCAACATACTCTTCAATAGGTTTTCCAACAAAAATTGAGATGGGATAATAGAGTAATATTAGTTGCTAATACAGAAGAGTTTGAGTGCCCAGAATCTGCTTATCGTAGCTTATCCACTTAACTCAAAAGCTCCCTCACAAATTGAGGGGCAAGTAAATTGAATGACTATTCAAAAACTATTGTTTATCTAGCTACATACGGCCACGGTAGGCTATTCAATCCACAATGGAACTGAAGTCCACTTCACCCTTCACTACTACAAACTTCAATGGCGCACATCTCATTCCAGATAATGAGAGCTTCGTTATTCCCATGTGATCCTCCATTACTAGTCATGATCTTAGGCAAAATATTTCAGGACATTACAAACAACGACAGTTTATGGAGCCTGGTGTCAATGCAAATCCAAATTCAGTACAACATGGTATTGCACTAGATTCACATTTGTCTGATCTCTATCTTCAGGGATCTGCAAACTATTTGCAATCCATTTCATATCCTCGATAGCCACAAACTATTATACATCTAGATTCAATCAAGTTTCAGTCATGGACGCATAATGCAACAAATGATGGAGTGATTATGGATGGAAGGAGATTTGAATAGCCAGGGAAAATTAGTAGCTAGCAGAATAATCAATATTTAAGTCACCGAGAACATGGATACACTAGGAGTAGTATATCTATGGCCGGAGAAAGGCTTGCTGGGCCTATGTATAATTTTTTATATGATGAAAAAGTATGGATCCCCCTATAACACCAGTTCCACTACCATTACTCAAATATATTTCCCCCAAAATCAATACTCTCTCCCATATAAGAGGATCATCAACACCAATAGAAAAATTGGTGGAATCGCAATAAACATGGTGTATGCTAAACAACTCTGCTCTCAAGGCGTAATGGGCAATGGTTTGGGAGAACGACCTATAAGTCCATAGGACCACCAAGATATTGGAGAAATGTGGGAACCTGCAGATAGTATAACAAACAGTAACAACAACAACACCTCCATGAGTTTGTGATATCTTCAACAACAACTGCATGATCAAGGAATTGGAGGTGCATGATACACATGACCAAGATTCAGGAACTTCAATATCCTGGAGGCGGCTCTCACAATTAATACACAAATGGTTATTCATTTAAAAACCCTAATTTGGGCCGTGAATGTCTTATAAATGTTGTGTTTGTATGCTTTAATTAAGGCACCATGAATGCACAAATGGTTATTCATCTCAAAACCCTAATTTGGGCCCTTAATGACTTATACAGGTTAAGTTTGTATGCTTCAAGAAACAAGTTCAAAAATTTAGTTTCTTGATCTCCCCCATAACAGTGATGGAGGTCATATCCCCTGGGATCTGGGATTCCTGCAACAACTCAGGCAACTCTATTTGCGGGGTATATATTTTAGCTAAGAAAACAAAGGTAATTATGTCTCCAAAAATAGTGGCAACATATTAATTTCATTTATCATATGAATATTTTTAGTTACACATACTTCATCCAAATTCTCATTTTACCTCTCATCTTCAATTGCATAAAAAAAATATATGGGTTTTACAGTAGCAGAAGAAAGAAAACTAGTTGCATAGAGTTACCATATGTTTGTATGTAGCGAGGCCAATGATAGGTTGACAAATACACAATGAAAATAGGTTTATATTTTGATGTTTGTCTTTGTGTATAGAGACACTACTTTCAGTCATCGTCCTAGCGTTAGCATAGTGATCATATTGGAGACTCTCGCGCTAGTTGGGACATAAATGTAAAGTGATCCAATTAACTTGCAAGAGTTTAATCTTCATTGGGAATGATCTCACGCTCCTTGCAAGGTTCTTGTAAGAGAATCCATCACAGTTCAACCAACTCAAGAGAGGTTTAGGAAAGAAACAAAAACAAAATAGAATTAACCCCCACAAAATCTTATTAGCACGTTCTTTCTGCCTCTTGATCTATACATTAACTTAGATATGACCTCTTTATACATTATTGAGGGACCAATTGAGACTTGGATGGATCTCCATTTAGACCTGCCTACAATGCACTTGACACAACATCTGTGATTAACCTATTATTAGTACTTATTTAAGAGGATCAGACCTTCGGTGTACCTATACAGGCACAAAAAAATGACAAAATGGAAAGTATCCCTAGCATAATTAAAAATCTATCGAGGAACATGCATCAAAGTAATAACATCTTACAAGTTTTTGAAGACCCTTCTTCAAGCTTCCTAGAGGCTTCTTCTGGTTGCGACCAAGTCATTACTGTGTTAATATGTCCAGTGAAAGAACTATACAACCCCATGCTTTAGCTTGGTAAGATGCCTCTCATGACACAAATTTTCCCACCATGGGAGTGCATAACTTTCCATATTTAGTCGTGATAAAAGATATCTTCTCAAAATATTTGAACCCTCTTAATGTTGTTTTTATAAGCCGCCCCATGATTAAATATCATTAATGTTATTTATATGTCACCCCGGGATTCACTTCATTTTAGGTGGATCGGGATGAGTATCAGAAACCAAACTAAACAATGTGTTATGGTCTTAACATTCCTATTTAGTCTGGTGGTAAGGTTCCTTTCTCATGCCCCTGTCCTAATCAATGCAACAGATCTCAATTAACAAATGTTGGTGTTGGTTAACCGCCCTAATAACTCTATCTTCATGTTCATACCCATTTTTTATATAATAATTTGGGCAAGCTCGAAACTTGCATTTTCTCCCTAATTCTACTTTACTTCTCAACATCTCTAGCATCTTAAAAACTTAGTTGGGGTGAGGGAACCTGAATGTGGCATTAGATACGGATCAATAGTTCGATACTGGGAGGGCCCAGCCGGAATGAAACGTTACGTTAAGGACATGATACACAACTTTACATAAATGGGCTAAACCTCTTTGCCCATGTTTACCTTTATGCCATTCCCTCTAATGGCCCAAACATGGCCATTGAAATAAAATGAGAAGGGAACGAACCTTACACACAGGTTCGTTATAGGCACAATATACCTTAGTTGAGTCCCCTCCATTCCAAATACTCCCTCATAACTGACTAATCTCCACTTCAGGCACCCAAGAAAGGGAAAAGAAGCCTTCCCTGTATGTTTTCACACAGAAGGTAGAGAACGCTATGCTCAGGACCAATATAGCAGGAAGAAAACAATCTCAGTCGGGTTTCCAAAACATAAATAATCTCTCCTTTCAATCTACGCTGGTGTACTCACAGTATTCTGCATTTGGCGATAGCTACAAAGTCATATGACCAACATCTTTACATCTGTCTTTCGACGAGGGTGTACTCATAGTCTTCTACATTTGGCACTATAGAATCAACATCTTTACATATGCCATTGACTTTATCCTTCCTTCATGCCTCTTGTCCTTTTCCATAATGGATTTTGCGTGGTGCTTGTTATCCCTCCAATCTACCATGTTATCATTGTTAAGGTCGCAATGCATATATAATATCAACAAAATACAAGACTTCTTAAAAAACGTTATAAAACCACTTGTTCCATTGAATGGCCATCCACGCTGTATACACTTCATATCTTACATTAACTTGACTCAATTCAATTACGCAACACAAGAAAAAAGGATTTACTCAATAGACGTGTAGCTACGAATTATCTAAATCCCTCCCTACTACTCTAGAACCTACCAGTTGATCCCTTGAATCCCAACCCCACTTGTTAGAATAAGTTACCCCTCCAAAAGGAAGTTAATAAATTATTTTTTATGATAACAAAAAGTGATAATATAACTTTTAAGAAATATTTTCATAGTTTATAATGTAAATGTTTCACTCATATTACCAAGAGATTCTTGGTATTTGTGACACAAACACTTCTCCCAAGTGAAGAATCTAACAACTTTCTTTGTCAAATTTTGTATTCAACAAAAAGCAATTCCTTTTATATATAACATACATCACATAACATATAAAAAAAAAATCGTTCTACAAACTTTCTCAGCTTTCGGGGCTAAACAACATAAGTAACACAATTATTCAGCTGAAAGGGAGACAAGAGGTCTTAGCTCTGCTTAAGGCATATAAATATAGAATAAGTTAATGTAAGAATATGTTATTATTTATGTAATCATGGGTGTGCTTGAAGTGAACAATTATTTTGCTCACACAATAATCACCAAAATATTTGGAATATCGGATAAGCCATAGGGAAAATGTAAATTAATGGTTGTATAGATAATAGATAATAGATTGATTACAATGGTTGATGACCCGCCTATTAAACAAGGCTTGGGAATTGTGACTTGAAAGGTCATGTACTTTCAATATTATAGTTAATTATGTTTATTATTAGTTATTTAATTATTATTTTATGTTCGTTACATTGCCTTCCCCTTAAGGGAATCTTTGTCCTCAAAGATGTATTTGACATTAATGTCTGATTTATTTTGATTTGTCGTCTCGGAATTCCTTCCCTTTTTGTATTTGTAACATTTAAAGAAATGAGCCAATACGAATTACGAATTCCCCAAGAGAACTATCGTATCATATCTGATGTGGTCCGTCCCAGATCTATTTTTATCGGAGCTCTAATATATTTTGTGGGACGATCCGTCTCAATTGTTGCTTAGTATGTCGATATTTTCGCATGTCCACATAAGTCTTCTATGAATATTCATTTTGACCCTATCGTTGATCAAAATGACGATTATAATTAGGATGTCTGTAAGGTGTAGGTTTTGTTTGTTCTTTTTTTTTTTGCAATGTGACGAGGACTGTATTCACTTCCTCGATTTGATTTTTGGATGCATTTTCCTGGATTTGTGCTTCATGGTTCTCCAGTAGATTGTTATCATTCTGAATCTTTTCGATTCTTTCATCTTGTGACTTTTTTTCAATTTCTAACTCCTTGATTTGGTTCTGTCACGTTCCTTATTAAAATTATTTAGATACTAGTTTTCTTCTTGCTTTTCTAACATTTTTCCTTTGAGGTCTTCACTGCAGTGTTCCCTCTTGCTATTGTTTTTCAATTTTTTTATTTTTGTAATCAAGGTTTTGTTATGATTTCTTAGTCTGAAAATTTCTTCAAAATTGGTAGAAATTGTTTTATTACTCTGTGTGATCTCTAACTTGTGTTCCTTTTTAGAGTCGTTGTTTTATTGTTGAATAACTTTTATCTGTTGTCGATACTAGTTGACCACTGATTCTTAATCTTCTAATTTCTGTCGTATGTGCATCAATTCTTCATCTTTGTCATTAATGATTTTGTTCAAGCGTATTATTTCTGTTTCTTAATCACTTATTTCTTTATTTATATCTTTATTTTTTTGTCTCTCATTGAAATCATTTTCGTCTTTTAATTTCTTAATTTGAGCCGACAATTTTTCTATATGATTGTTCTGGTCGAAAATTTTGTGTTCTTTGTGCTCTTTTTGCATCTTATGTAATTTAATGAGCATTTCCGATGTCGTATTTATGTCCCATAACTTTTCATAGTCTCTTTAATAACGCTTTAACTTAGCTTTTAATTTCTCTATTTGTAGTCACAAATCACATTCCATGATCTCGGATTTCTTCCACACTAGATGATGATGGTCTTTGATTTTTTTTAATTTTTTTTTCCTTTGACTATTTCTTCAACAATAATTGGTATTTTTCGTTAGGTTAAATAACCTTTTTTTTTAAACAATAATTATTATAAAATAAAAAATTTTATAAATTTTTTTTATAACAATAATTCTTAATTAATTAATTAATAATTATATTAAAGTTTTTATAAACTATATATATAGTTTAATATTTAGTTTTTTCTAAATAATAATTAATTATTGTATTAATTATTTTATAATAAAAATCTTTATTTTATTATTTTATATAATAAAACAAAAAATTGAACTATTATAAATATATTATAATAATTCAAATCAAAGCAAAACCTAGGTTGAAGTGGAAACCATGTGTTTGTTTTACTTTATCTTTTCTTTTTTTTACTTTTTTTTCTCTTTTCTTTTATTTTTTTAATTTTTTTTTCTTTTATCTTTTATTTATTTATTTATTTTCTATGCCTTTTTTTTTACACGTTTTTGTTTTGTTTTTTGAGGCTCTGATACCACTTGAAGCGAACAATTATTTCGCTCACACAATAATCACCAAAATATCTAGAATATCGGATAAGCCATAGGGAAAATGTAAATTAATGGTTGTATAGATAATAGATTGATTACAATAGTTAATGACCCACCTATTAAATAAAGATTGGGAATTGTGACTTGAAAGGTCATGTACTTTCAATATTATAATTAATTATTTTTATTATTAGTTATTTAATTATTATTTTATGTTCATTATAGTGCTTTCTTAATGAACTCTCAGCTCATAAATTAAAACCTAAAAGTAAAATAATGCAGATAAAAATTATGCTATCTACTAAGCCAACTTCATGTCGAAATCATCATCTAAATTTTCAGTAATATTTATCAAGTCGAATTCCTCTTGGACATCGCCTTTCAAATACCTGGAAATTAGAAGGACACCGGTCGACTCGTCCTTTTTACTTTCCATGTCGTAATCGGCTTATTCCAGAAATGAGCCATAATCCCGATCGGTTTGGAGTAAATGTTTCTTTTAAATAATCTTCTCTCGTTATTTTAACTAATAATATTTAACTTGATATAAATTGTTTAATAAAGTTAATATAAATTGTCTAATATGTAGATATATATAAAATATATTCTTTCAAGTGTTGATAAATGGATTTGCTAATACATATATATATAGTGATTAAAAATAGTTATTTGGAATTTTTTTCATTTTAACAAAACTTTAAGATTTAATATTATTAAATATCCATTTTTTCAAGATAATATGACAAAGTCATATAAAAATTATATACTTACCTAATAATAATCATAAACTATAATTAATTGTATCACTTAAAAAAATTCACAAAACATTTTTTCAACATAATATGACAAAGTCATATAATAATTATATACTTATCTAGTAATCATAAACTATAATTAAATGTATCACTTAAAAAAATCACAAAACATTATTCAATAGTTTCACATTTGCATTTACCTTAACCTTAATATTCTCCATTTGCAAAAGAATTGCAATGATAAAGAGTGTTACATACTAAATCAAATTATCACTTTCGTATTTATATAATATAAATTCAATATAAAAACATGAAAAGTCTATTTATATTAAATAAAAATATTACACTTAATCCAACGATGTTCAGTTTAATGATTTAAAAGATTTGTATTTTAAAAAATCAAAATCAAATTAAAATATTTATTTAATTATACTTTTATATTTTATTTCTTGAATTAGAATGAGACACATTCTTTTCATATATATATATATTTAAAATCAATTATTGTATAAATTTCTCGAATCTATCATACCATATCTTTTTAAAATCAATTTCTATATAATTCTTTCTAACATAAAGTAACAATTTTTATTGTTAATTCTTTCTAATATGAAGTTATGAAGTAATTGTAAATTTAGTAGTTTCCACAAACCCTAATATATATACTAAATGTGAATTTAGTCTTTTCTAATAACCTTTAAATATATTAATTAATATTTTTGTAAGATTTTAAGTATTAAAATTAAGCTTAAATAAATATCTATTAAATCTATGCAAATAACAACACTAACAATATTTATGAATTACTTTACAAGCGATATATAATTTCATGAAGTTATAAATCATTATTATATGGTTGTTAATTCTTACCATTCAAGTAATTTCTTTTTAATAATTTTTTTTATTATTAATATAAGAATTTTTTATTATTTTTAAAATAGTCTTATTACTAATTTTTTTTATTATTAAGAAGTCAATAATAAGCATCTTTGTTTTTAATTTCACTTTTTTTAAAATTTCAAATCATAGTTTAGTGGCAAGCACATCATGAGGACAACAGACTCCATCAAGCATTTCGTCAAGGTCGACATCGATAGAACCGATGAAGACAAGAATTCTGCGTGAAATATATGAAGTTGGTACACCTAATTCATTCTCTCTCTTTGCATTATTTTCTCCTATATATCATCCACTAACATTTGAAGAAGCTGCCGAAGAAGAAGTATGGGCACAAGCCATGGATGAAGAAATAGAATGCATTGAGAAGAACCAGACATGGGAGCTCGTAGATGTACCAAAAGACAAAGAAGTAATCAATGTCAAATGGATTTACAAGACCAAGCAAGATGTTGATGGGAATGTGCAGAATCACAAAGTAAGAATGGTAGCAAGAGGGTTCACACAGCAGCCCGACATAGACTTCAATGAAACATTTGCACCTGATGCACGCATGGATATAGTCAGAACAGTCTTGGCCATTGCTGTATAAAACAAATGGCATGTTTATCAAATGGATGTCAAGTCAACATTTTTGAATGGCTATCTAGAAGAGGAAGTATATGTGGAACAACACAAGGCTATGAATTTCTAGGTCAAGAGCATAAAGTGTACAGGCTAAAAAAGGCACTCTATGGTTTGAAGCAAGCTCCTAGAGCTTGGTACAACCGGATTGATTCCTATCTCACTGAAAATGGATTTCACAGAAGTGAAAGTGAACTGAATTTGTACACCAAAGTTGATGAGCAAGGTAAGATGCTAATTTTTTGCTTAAATATGTAAATGATTTAATATTTACTGGTGATTTTGGCATAGCATATTTTAAAGCTGTCATGGAAAGTGAATTTGAAATGACTAATCTGGGGCTTATGAAGTTTTTTTGGGCATTGAAGTTTAACAATATGAAAGTGGTATATTTATATCACAGTATAAATATGCAAGTGAAGTTTTAATAAGATTTAAAATGTCTAATTGCAAGACAGCCCCAACACCAGTAATAACACGTTTAAAATTGAGCAAGGATGATGAAGGATCAACTGTAGATCCTACGTTGTTCAAAAGGCTTGTTGGCAGCCTTATGTATTTAACAACGACAAGACTAGACATCATGTATGGAGTAAGTTTGATATCAAGATTCATTGAGTCACCAAAAGACTCACATTGGCAAGTAGGTAAAATAATTTTGAGGTTTGTAAGTGGCACGAAAGACCTTGGCATTATGTATTCAACCTCAAAAAAAATTGGACTCATTGGCTACACTGACAGTGACAATGGAGGCAGCATAGATGACAGGAGGAGCACATCTGGGTACACATTTCATTTTCATACATGTTTCATGGGCTTCAAAGAAATAGCCCATAGTAACTCTATCTTCAACAGAACCAAAGTATGTTACAGCGACAAGTGCTACATGTCAAGCTATCTGGATGCAAAGAGTGTTAAAAGACTTGTCACGGAACCATCAAGAACCAACAACCATCGTCTACAACAACAATTCAACCATAGCATTATCAAAGAATCATGTGTTCCACAAGAGAACCAATCACATCGACATAAGGTTTCATTTCATAAGAGAGTTGGTGAACAACAAAGAAATTTGTTTGGAATTTTGCAGGTTGCAAACATATTTACAAAACCATTGGAAAAGGACACATTCCATTATCTGTGTAGTTATCTTGGAATGACAAGTTCTACACAATGAATTATGTCATGCACAAAGCATGTTTAAGCTTTGAAACATTTTGTATATTTGGTTTTAAAAATCCCCATCTACTCATAATTAAGGGGGAGTGTTGGAAATATTAATTACTCGTAGGTACATATATGATCTCAGCCAACTCTGTCAGAGTCTGTATCAAGCCAGATCTTGTCGATCAGACTGACAAGAGTGAAGACTCCACTATTCGGCAATCTAAACCAATCGAATTAATTTCTGAAGCTAAGTTTGTAGGTAGATAGTTATTATAGTCATTAATGGCAAGTCTGTAGGTAGAAAAAAATTTCAGGTTTCCTATAAGTAGAAGAAGATTATTGTAAATCAAGTTAGACAATAGACACAATATAGAACTCACAAGAGAACTCTTGGTGAGAAAAAGAGAGAAAGAGAGAACTCTGAGCAGAGAGTGAAGTTGAAGCTCAAGCTTGGATCGACAAGTTTGTATTACCTTTTGTTATTTTCGAACACGTTATTTATATGAAATAGTTTATGGTTGAATGCATGTTTATTTATCCGCACATTCTTTCTAGAATTACTTGGGTAAATGTTGTTTACAATTACAGTAGAGTGAGAGATCAAGAATCCATAAATTTATCACCCAATGAAATTTCTAGGTGAAGTCTTCCTAAATATTTGGTTATATGTTTTTATAGTTATGTTGAATTCTTATTGTGACGGTTTTTACTTTATCTTACTCAGAGGTGAAAAACATTTGTAATATCTTAAGTCTTTTAGACTAAGAAACATACTTTGTAAATTACGACTAAAACACTAGGGTAAGTGAGTCCATGTAAAATGGTTGTGCATTGTATACTTGTCTAGTCGGTTTCACCAGACAAGTAACTTGTCTAGTCGGTTTCACCGGACAAGTAAAAAGAAAAAGAGCTTGGCATGAATTTTTTTAAGAAAAAGAGGTTGACATGAAATTTTTTAATAAATCAGCGTAAACTCAAGTTTAGTGGGCTCAGTTTTGGCTAACACTTCCTACCAGCTTAAATTATATTACTTCTATTTAATAATTAGTCTTTCATAATTTAATTTTACAAAAAACTAATAAAACATTTAGAAATACAAGCTATACCACACTAAAGGCACTATCCAGAGTGTAGATCCTTAAATTTCATTGATCTAATTATCCTCTACAAACCAATGTGTCATTTTTGTTGTTGAAAGAGCACCCACATTCAATCTCTTGATCACCATAATAGTGCTTTTTCCTTCAAAAATCAACAATCTATGTCCACTAACTTTATATTCACTAGGAAACAACTTCCTTTTCTGGAAATAGCAACTGCTCCTCCTTTTGTAGAGATCTACAAAGAAATACGCAGTGAATCTCCTCCACACACATTATTGGAACTTATGGGATGGATCTCTTTTCAATGGACGGATCTGCAAACCAGGTGGCTTGAGACTCTTCTCCTCTATGCGAGCTTCAATTTTGATTCTACTCTTTCAAGTTGATGATTGCCCTCCTTCCACGTATATTAAGATATGCAATATTTACCATCTGCAGATTGAATAGAGGTAGGATCCTCAACTGATCTACCATTTAAATTTCACAAGATTTGATATCTAGAATGCTTCTCCACGCGAATGTGTCCTCCAAGGAGTGCCTTTTCCAACACTCTTATATAGACTTTACAATTTGTTGGGTCTATGAATCAGGATCACACTCCAAGCATACATCTATGTCTCCAAAAAATGATATCACCCACTGTAATATCCTGGACCCTCTGACTAGTGAAGAGGATGCTACCATGGCCTTAACCATCCGGGCAACTAGCCCCATGAACATGTGCATTCATAAAAAGCTGAAATCCCGAAACAAAAAAATTATTTGAACTCGAACATGCACACATGATTATCTATCATACAGCGAAAGCCAACATACGTTCATACAAGCATTAAACATGTTCATCGTAATCATTAACAATAAATAGGATTGCAGAAGTAAAATAGACAAGATTACTTATCTTATAGAGAACTTGTTCCGCAACCAGCTACATCGCTACAATGCTCCACCCAACCATAGGCTAGCTTGCTCCTTAATCTCTCAGCAACGCTGCCACCCCCGAGCTGGGCATGATTCTCTAAGGAATAAGGAACAAGAAGGCTCACACATAGCCAAGGATACACAAAACATAGCAAAGCCAACACAGTTGGGTTTATCAGGCCATCAACAAGACAGCCAAGCCAACATGGTCAGGTTTATCAAGCCATCAAGGAGCTGGGAAAGGCTAAATGCTAAGCTGGTGAGCTCATTGCAGAGCTAGGAACACCTACACCAGAACTAGCCTAACTTCTAATACACCCACACACACCCAACACAAGGAATCAGTCCCTTCTCTGCTACACATTCCCTCAGGCCCTGAATTCCCTTCCAGTGATATTCAAGGGTTGTGGAGAAGAAAGCTATCCCTCTAGCTTTGTTTGTCTGGTTTCCAAACACACCATGTTTATCAAGCAAACCAAGCCCCCCATCCCTGCTCCCAACATAGTTCAAATACCAACCATTGCACACATGCAATTAATCAGCAGTGATAGCTAAAACAAGGAAACATGACTCCTGAGTCATTCTTCACCCTATAATGGCCAAAATGACTCCCAAGCAAATTGCATCAGTCCCAAAACATATCAGTAACACAACTCACAACATGGGGGAAACAACAGTCCGTCCTAGACAATGAAGTCACCGAGAAAACTTACATAGACCACACTAGGGAAGAAAATACAGTCTCCCAACATATAGTCCCTAAGCATAAAAATGGCTCTCCACATGAAAAATCATGGGTGATAGTGACCAAACGACCCCCATCTTGCTGCGTGAGTAACAACAACGCAAAACCTAGTTCCTGAGAGAAGATTTACACCAGATCCCTCTCTGTGGAAAATGTGAATGATAGTGGAGACGACCCTCTCTCTTGGCCACGTGGGACAAAACAGGAAAGAAACCTGTGCGTGAGAAATGAACAGACAATGGTCCCTATGTGAGGATGAACAGACAATGCCGTGAATGGCATAGTGGTGTGATTGGAGAGTCTGCTGGAGTGATGGCGATGGTTTTTACTTGCCATCGTGAGGTCAACCCGCTGGTGGAGTGTGCTTGTGGGCAAGGAGTGGCAATCCTGCCACACTCTACTCCCAGCCATAACTGCCCCAACTAACAGCAGCATTTTTCAATGGTGGTAGTTGGATAAAACAAGGAAAGATGGGCAAATCAAATAGAGTGGTGACACATGGATTTCTCCCCATTGGTTCAAGGTTTGACATCCCCCCCCTTATCCTTATGAAAATCATGCCCCTTTTCAATTTAGTTGCCGCAAACATAGCTGTTTGGGTTATTTAATTAAATTTGCATATTTACATGATCACAAAACTTAATATATGTCGTATACCACGATAGACCATCGACGACGATTCCATTCGTCGAAACATAACACAACTAAATCGATGGTGGGGATTTTGCCTTTAGCTCCACACCACGATTCATTACAATATATACATCACATACATTTAATGCAATGGGGTCAAAACTGGGGTGTTACATTCCCCTCCCCCTTCAATAGCACTATCCTCAGTGCTTTACAAAATTTGAACAAAATGCTACACTGGTACCGCCTCAGTGTTCCGTAGAATTGAACAAAAATGGATGTGCCAATCGCATGGCATCCTCTAGCTCCCATGTAGCCTCTTCAAGTTCGTAGTGCTCCCATTGCACCTTTACCTACCCTATGGCCCAGTTCTGGAGCATTGTGATTTTCCTATTAAGGATGCACATTGGCTTGATTCAGAACTCTCCCTTGGGTTCTACCTAAATCACATCCAATTTATCACATGGTTAGGATCATGTACATATCTCGTAAGCAAAGAAACATGAAAAACATTATGAGTTCTAGTACTAGCAGGCAATGCAAGTCTATATGCAACTGGCCCTATTATTTTGAGCACTTCAAACGACCCACAATATCTCGGTGGCAGCTTGGCACAACTTCAAAGCTTCAAGGAACTCTTCATTCCCCTCACTCTGAGGTAAACATGATGCCCAACACTGAACTCCCTGTTCACCCTATGCTTATCTGCATAGCTCTTCTGTTTGTCCTCTGCTGCTTTCAGATTCTACCTGATCTTTACAATCTATTGCTCCATTTCCTTGAGCAATTCTGGTCCAAGCACAATCATGTTCACTGGGTTATCCCAAGTCACTGGTGTCCTACACCTTCTTCCATACAAAGCTTCATACGGACTCATCCCCAAGGATGCCTGCTGTCCATTGTTATAAGCAAACTCTACCAAGTGCAAGTAATATTCCCACTTGGTTGGTTTGTCCATCACGTACATGCGAAGCATCTCTTCAAGAATCTGATTAACTCTCTCTGTCTGCCCATCTATATGAGGATGGTATGCAATGCTGAAGTTTAGCTTTGTACCCAAATTTGCAAACAACCCCTTCCAAAAGTTGGAAGTAAACTTGACATCTCTATCAGAGACTATTGCCTTAGGCAATCCATGCAATTTGAAAATCTCCTTCATGAATATCTTTACAATGTCATCCGTCTTATGCGTAGACTTAACCGGTATAAAATGTGCTACCTTTGTCAACTTGTCTACCACAACCATGATGGAATCATGTTGCCTCCAAGTCATCGGCAATCCTGTAATGAAATCCATGGAAATAACTTCCCATTTCCATTCCAGAACTGCCAATGGCTGCAACAAACCTGCTAGATGTTAATGCTCAACCTTTAGCTATTGACATTTCATACACCTCGAAATGTACTTAGTGATATCCCTTTTCATTCCTGGCCAAAAGTACTGCCTTCTGGCTATAGCAATTGTCTTCTAATATCCTAGGTGACCAGAATACGGGGCTTGATGGATTTCATCCATAACAACTCTCCTCAAATATGCTACATTCAGAATATAAATTCTACCTTTATAAGTGAGAATTCCATCTTCTTCCAATTTATATCCCTCATACCTCTTCTGAAGACTTTGCTGCTGCAATTTGTCTTTTACCTACTCATCCAATTCATCTCCAGCAGCATGACTAACAATATGCTACTTCAAATCTGATTGGAAAACACTAAGAGATGCCACATGCATTTCCTGCACCTTCCTGCTGAGTGCATCAGCTACCTTATTCTCCTTTCCCTTTATGTGCTTGATTTCAAAATCAATCTCACATAGAAATTCCAACCATCTTGCTTTCCTAGCATTCAGAGTAGGTTGATCAAACAAATACTTCAGTCCATAGTGATCTGTTATGAGCTCAAATCTCCTACCCATCAAGTAATGTCTCCACATCTTGAGGGAATGTACTATGGCTGCAAGCTATAGATCATGAGTGGCATAGTTCTTCTCATGCTCCTTCAACTTTCTTGACTCATAACATATCACGTGGTTGTCTTGCATAAGGAATTCTCCAAGCCCTTGTCTGCATGCATTGGTGCACACCACAAAGTCTTTCTCTGGATCTGCAACCTTCAATATGGGTGCACTGGTGAGAAGATTCTTCAACCTCTGGAAACATTCTTAACACCTCGATGTCCATTTGAAATTCATCCCCTTCTTTTACAAAGAAGTGATGGCATGTGCAACTCTAGAGAATCCCTCAATGAATCTCCTGTAGTATCCTGCAAGTCACATAAAAGATCTTACATCTGTCACATTTCTTGGAGTAGGCCAATTCATAATGGCTTCAATCTTTTCAAGGTCCACAGATATACCCTCCTCTGAGATAATGTGACCCAAGTACTAAATTATATCTCTACAGAAGTCACACATGCTTAGTTTTGCATACAATTGGTGCTCCCTAAGTAATTGCAATGTCAAACTCAAATACTCTTGATGCTCTTTCTCATTCTTAGAATAAACAAGAATGTCATCAAGGAAAACAAGAACAAACTTGTCCAAATATCTGCTAAAGACACTATTCATAAGGCACATAAATGTAGCTGGTGCATTTGTTAGA